>CM041776.1:409787084-410224601 GCA_023374045.1 Limonium bicolor | reverse complement strand
CGAGGCAAGGACCAAGGTATGGTTTTCTTGCAGTCTGTTGTCTAGCGGTTTACACCGGTTTGTGTGTTGTATGTTTTCTGTGTGTTTACAACGTTATAAGATTTAAACATGTAATGAGTTTACAGTTGTTCATATTATTGTGGTGTGATGTTGTGTCTCAATTCCCTTGTGTGTGTCTAACATGACTTACCACCTATTGTGTGTTGGTTGTTAAGTTCCACCATGAACTTCTAACAAGTGTTAACTGGGAAGTGAGGAATCCGGTTGTCCGGTCATGCATGTAAGTTAAGAGTAGATATCTGAATCAGATTCGACTCTTATGTTGTTAAGATTGTTCACCTTAATTTGGCGTTCGATCTCCCGCTAGCTTCTTCCAAAGCTTACCTATTCTGACTTATGATCGGTTTAGTGGGAACCTGTGTTTGTGTGGTGTGTTCGGGTCACTAAATCCGAACCATCTGTGACTTAAGTTACTCGTTCGCCTAACAGAACGGTAATGAGTGTGTTTAACGAGCTTAACATGAGGGCGAATCACTCTCTAGGCTCTTATGTTATTTGACCCTTGTGGTTTGTTATTGTGGAACTAAGATCCACCGTGTATGTGATAATGAGCTGTGCACTACTGATGCCATGCTCCATGTTATGCTATGTTATGTTATGTATGTAAATAAATGCCATGTTATCATGACAATTAGCTGCGCGTATCCCGGTAGCCGATGGGCTGCGCGTTAGCCATACCAGCCAAGGGTTGCTGACCCCCTCGGGGGATCCATATTTCTTATACTGCAGGATGAGGATCGAAGAAGCGGAGTGGCTTTAGATCCTAGGATGTGATTACTTTTGTATACTCTTGGATGTTGGCCCGGGATGCGCCTGTGCTCCTGTGGCGTTATATACTTTTGGTTGTTGCAGTTACAGTGATGTTATACAGTTACGGATATGTAAACACTCGGTATTGTATATAATGTATTTATGGTTTAGTTTCATGCTCGGGAGTCTGATCATCAGACCGGTACAATGGTATTTATTCTGCCTTGTCAATCACGTGGGTGGTTGACGGCGTTGTAGCACCGAAGCGTTAGTTACTGTTTAGGTATTTAATTCCGCTGCGATTTCATTTAGTATCATGTGCGTATTAGGGGTGTTACAGGTTCAGATTTTGAGTCGAATGGTGGGTTGATGTGATCGGTGGATTGTGTTGTGTTTGACGTATTTTGATGTGGTAGATAACTTCTTAGTCATGGATGAATGGTTTCGGTCCGGTTATGACTTTAGGGTTCTCTCATAATGGCTCCAAGATAGCTCGGGATGGCTCCAAGAAGGGCTACAAGATGACTCTGTATGGTGATGGTGAGGAACAAAGGGGGATTTTTCCTTTGAGGTGGTCGCGCCCTGGGAGGGCTGCCTACGTACTCAATTTTGTATTGAGATCAGACCATACGTAGTTCGAAATTTTGTAGGCAAGACCCTGGTGATGAAATAGATCTGACGTGGATTTGAGGTGGCTCCCGTATTGTTCTCGGACTATTAGGATGCCCCCTGTGTAGTTCCAAGGATGGTTTTAATGTTAGATGATGGCTCCCACATGGCTCCAGTTTGGTTCTGGATATGGTGTTGATGAGGCTCGAGCATGACGCTGGATGGCTCCGGAATTGTCCTCGTACGGCCTCGAATGGCTTTAGTTTGGTTCGATGTTGCTCGAGGATAGCCCAGGATTGCTTCGAGATGGTTCGATGTAGCTTGACGATGGTCTGGGATGGTTCCAGTTGACATCTTTTGATCTAAAGTTATGCTTCAACAACTGCAACTGAAGTCGATTTTCAGCGAGACCAGGTAGAGTTCTTACCAGTCGGATGTTGAAGGTGGAATGGTTATGATGCATGCAAATACTAAGTGTTAGATGAGATGCAAGATGCATATGTAGTAGTTTTTTTTTGGAGAGAAGGTATGGCTCTATCTCTATTACTATGAGGTTTACGAATATAAGACATCTTCGGTCCGATCTTGAGTGACTGTTGAATTGAAATGCGTGAATCGCTTTCCTATCATGGAGGGATGTGGGTCAATCTCTCGTGAGTATGGCCGTGTGTGCTAAATGGTGTGATGATGCTCTCGATGGTCGGAGCAGTATTTTCCTTAGAATTCCTTTCGAGGTTCTGGACTTTCCGATCCTTACAAATTTCTCACTTTTAATGGGGTAGGCTGTTTATGCCTTGGTGTTTAGAATGAAGATTCACTCGCACTCATAAGACCTTGTGGTGTAAGGTCACACTCATTCGCTCATGGTCCCTTTGGTATGACGGGACATATTGATAACAAGTACGAAGCTTATGATTCATGTTTCAGATCTGGTACTTTCAGTTAACGCTCATCGACTCATGGGTCAGAGGTCTTTATTGGGTTATAACGGGGCTGAGGGGTGTGATGTATGTCGCATGGGACCGGAGGATTTGTTTGGGGAGTTGTGGAGCTTTTGCGCAATAGAGGGTATGTTTCGCTTTTGCCATGGGTGGAATGATTAGACAGGTTTTGATAACCTTTTTATTGATTTCTACGGGACATCATTGGTCCTTTGGATTCGGTTTTCTCCTCCTTGTCTCTTCTGATGTATGGTTTGGACTTCCTTCTCATTTTTGTGTTTTTGAAATTGCATTTGGCTCATCAACCTTCTCAAGCATTTTTTCTGTGCCTTGTATTTTGGCTTTCAGCTTCGGAGTTGCATTGACTCATTGATTTCTTTGAAAATTTTTGTTGTTTTTTTTGGTGTTTGACTTTGGAGTTTCATTGACTCACTGATTTCTTTGAACGTTTTTTTTGTTTCATGAAAGATGGTGGGGGGAGACCATGGCTCTGGCTCATTCGAGACCCTCTATTGCAAGGGTAAGTGTGTATGTGTGGGGTGGCATGTTGTGGAGGTTCTTTTTTTTTTTGAGAAGAAAGAGTTTTTCATGTAAGGCTCAACGGGGCTCACTAAGAGATTATGTACAGGGTAGTCAAAGCTTTCTTAGTTTTGTGGAGGTTTTTATTCCTAAGTGCCTCGTCATTCTCATTAGTCAATGATCATTTTCTTACTATTCTTGGATCTTTGCATGAATCACAGTTCGTATCCTGTTTATCGACATTGATCTCGCTATGAATTGTACCTCTCCATGTGCTGAAGGAATACACAAGTTGCTCGTGGTTTTACCTCCTTTGGATCTCTCTACCTTCCCTCATCGCTCAATAGATCGTCAAAAACACTAAATCAAAATTCAAGAGAAAATACCGCTCTTTGCACACTACTCACTTGGTTTGTGGTGCTAATTTTGATTGGATCCTTGTGTTCATTAATGGGTCGAGAGTTTAGTGTTTCACGCACCCCGTTCAATCATTCTCTCAAGATTTTTCCCAAAGATGTCATTTCGATACGAGAGTATGCAAACACGGCTATCTACAATGCAATCTACTGTGGTAATATGGAATTACTACGTATAAGATGCGTGAAATGCTGAAAGTGATGAATGAAGATGGTTGACTTTGGATTTTGAATGTTTTTTTTTTGTGTTTTTCGTTTTGGATGCAATGCATGCGTGGTAAGGCTACACCTAGTCTCACTTGAGTCGGTTCCAGTTGATGGTCCATGAAATTCATCCGTCAATGTCGGCCCTGGAGATGGTCTAGCTGTTGGGGTTGTTGTCTGAGAAGTGATTCTCAAGTGAGGTCGGGTTGGTGATTGGCTCCTGAATTTTGAATTTTTAGGGAGTGACAACTCCCGCATGGTGGCCCTACGACTTGGAAACTACTGCGCTTTTTTTTTTCTCTCATTCTAGTCACTGGTGCCCATGGTGATTCTGGATTTGGAAAAGGCTCGAACTCCCTGGTGTTCTCCACTATCCCTCTGAAGATTTGTTTGGAGGTTGAGATATTGGGATGAAGGCTGGTGTGTGGCAAGTGACGATAAAACATGTGAGTGCGTGATGCTCGTGAGTGTGGACGAGATTCATGTATGGCTGATGATTTTGAACTGACTGTAAGTGCATGTGACCCTTTTGTCATGAATGCAATGCATGTTTTTTTGTTTTGTGCTCGATTGCATTTGTTGGCGTTGTTTATTTAGGGGATGCCTCCTGTAGATACCGTGAATTTTCACCCCATAAAGCAAAGTTGATGAATGACATATAGATGTGAGGGGTCATCCCTTATTCGCTCTTTTTATTATACGTGCATGCCCAAAGAAACCAAGTTTTAGAAAACAATTTTAAAACGTGTGTTTTCAAAGTGGTGGATTTTCTCAATATAAACTTTGACGCTTGGTCATTCGCAAATAAAATAGGGAGTAAGGGAACTCTACACACATTGATCTAAATAAACTCGAAGGGAATGTATAAACCTATACATGTAATCTATTCAGAATTGGACAAGAGAGGAAATAAATCATAGGGGAAAACCTATACATCATCAATTCTAAAAAGTCATTAAAAAGGTGGAATTTTGAGCTAAACTTCGTCTGAACTCTTCTGGTCTGTCTTCGGGGTTTAGACTGACTGCTCACGCTCGGACTCCTGGTTGGCTGCTCGCTTGTCTTCAGGTTCTTGAACGGCTGCTCGTTCGTCTTAGGGTTCTTAACCGGTTGCTGGCTTGTCTTCGGGCTCTTAACCGGCTGTTGGCTCGTCTTCGAGCTCTTGACCGGCTGTTGGCTCGTTTTCAGGCTTTTGCAGCGAAGCAATACAGTGATCAAACAAAACGGGCTGGTGTTGTTCTGATTTTCAACAGTTTGAACTCCAACCGGTGTCACTAGTCTTTATGTTGCTTGACTCGGGTTGGTACACCTCTGATTTTGCATTTGAATAGTTGGTGTTGGTCTTCATGTCCCTCGGGTAACTCCACGGGTTGGTGTGCCTCTGGCCTTCAGCTCGATCCACATAGTCGATCTTCATGCTGCTTCACTTGCTCCGACGTGGGGAATGAGGGATATTTTTGAGAAAGGAAAGGTGAATGGTCAAGCACGAAATCTTATGTGAAAATCCACCACTTTTGTGAAAATACAAAATGACTAGAACGCTCCACGGTAATGACCGCTGCTCTTGAAGGTGGATATAACTTCAAAAATAACGGGTCACAACATGGGGACTATGAAATACCCCGAATAATTAATAGTCCAAATTCGTGAAGGTTAAATTTAATTATGAGTAACCTTTATGGTCATACAACAAAAATGCGACGGGATTATCCGAAAATAACACGTTATATAAGTCGGACATAAAACAATGTATGAATAATTAAATTTAGTATATACGTGTTCGGAAGCGTGACGACGTTACATATTAATATAGTCCCGTACTTATATATGTGCACCTCCCGTACTTTCCCCGAATGCCTTAACCAGTTGAGCTATGCTCGTATTCGGTAACAACCTGCACCTCTAGACATATGAAGCTACCCAAGTGATTAATAAAAAAAACATTAAAGCACTACCTTCATTTCGGAACAGGCGCATCTTATCAGTCTGCTCAGTACCAACATGCCAGATCAGTCAGGTGCTTCTCATTCCAATCCCACTATCTGCTTCTCATCAGTTCCAAAGACCACTCCTTCTTTTCTCCTCATTCTCGCGCGGGCACACTGGGAAAACGAGATGCATGTTGCAGCTTCCCTGCACCAGTGACAACCATCCTCTGTACCAAGCTTCGAACCAGGGACTAACCCAATCAAGATACCGCAGCTTTTCATGCGTTTAAACAACCTGGCACTAACTTCCTTGTTTCAGTCCCATACTGTAACACCCCTAAACTTAAACCTGTAATGACGTCATATCTCGTAGCATAATAAATAGCAAATCGCAGCGGAAAATAAAACTATCTAACCTTGGTGTTACACGCCGTTACTCACCCTTATGAGTAACAAGGCATTCTTACTCTTTCCATCATTACAACTTCCAACGCTGTGATGAACAGATACTGAGCACTCTAATTATTACAACCAAATCCAACTAAATGAGCAACTAACTGAAATACCACAACTCAAAATACAATGCATAACAAATCCACAAGTGTTTATAAAAACACAGCGGCTACCCTGTTTCCCGCACTCCGGCTTGTGTATTCTTCAGTAACCTGAAATGTTTGGCCCAATGAGGGCTCAGCAAACTATGCTGGTATGCTAAATGTAGTCCTAAGCCTTCTAGATTCCTTAAGTCGTTTAGCCTCTTGACATTAGATTCATTACATACAATGCCGGTTTATAATGATAACAGAAATAACTATAACACTTAACAACACATAACAATCCACCTGTAAATACCAAAGTACAATAGTACACAACACCAATAACCACATAACAATAACCACACAACAATAACCAATAATCGCACATTAATAAACCATAACAATAATCAAACAAGATACACGTATTAAACTGTACTTGTTAGTTAGTCACTTGGCTCTTATCCTTTAAACATTTAGTGCATAATAATACACATCAAACAATCATCAATATCATCAACCCAGATATGGTGCACATATGAAACAACTGTTCTTGTTAGTAGGTCACATGACCCTAACCACTTAACCTTTCCAATTAGTTTCACCTTAGGCGTCCTGTCAAGACAACCTTAAATAACCTGTGAAAATGGACAGTGTGTCCCATTGGGTTCCAAAGGAACCGTTACCAGTAGACCTTATGGCCCTGGATAAATATATGTAATGACCGATCCGGTCGAAACTGTGCACCAACGGCAGTGCATTCCGCCATCCCCGAATGTGGCTGATGGATTTGGAGTGACTCCCTGCTTGAGTCTCTCATAGTGATCACAATGCGCAACCAGAAAGTCGAAACAATCTGGATTCCTCTCTTTATAAGTTAGCCCTTTTTGTCAGTGACATAATAACCAATACTTGAAATAAGACTATCACATTTGACCCTTGTTAGGTTCAATAATACCTAAAGGTCAGTTAGTCTCTTTTTTTTTCAGTTTAGATGTATAAACTTTAGTCACAAGACATTCGCATATAAAATACAACGCAACAGTTTGGGCAATCCCACATACAATATCATTCACATAAAATCATAGATATCTTCTTAAACATCTAAGCACACAATGTCTGGACCTTAGGATAATCCTTAGGACATTCAGACCACACAATTAACATACCGTTCACCAAGTAACTGCTAGCTTGACAAACTCCTGCTCAGTCGTCCCTCTCTGTACGCTGTTATTTAAACATGCAATACCGGTAGTATTAATATAACTATTCACTAAATATTACCGTACTGTCGCTATAGTGTTTATACTCGTCGTATAATAACTCTGTATGTTATTTATTTTCCCTGTTATTTTAACAGTGGTTCTAGATAACCTAGCAGTTCATTATTTTATGTGAAGCTCACATGTGATAACGAATTATCGTTAATACGGTACATCTTTACTTTATTAATTATATACTTATAATTATTTCCACTTATCATATATTTATATCCCTTGGTCATTTTTACTATAACCAAAATTATTTTATAAACTCTATATTATATTCCTTAATATACCATAATACATTATATTACCTAGTTTCACTTCCTTGCCTTATTAAATTGCAAAACCAACCTCTTTAACTCGGTATCCATATATATACCCAACAATCTAATAAATTACTAAATAACCACATATACTTTTCCGGTAATCATAATTGATCCCGTTAACTCTTATAACTTACCGATAACCATATACTTTTATAATTTATCAAATACCCTTATCAATTCAAAAATTGTAAAACAATTATATTAACTTCTATAAATTGCCAAATAACCTTATAACTTTTATAATTCACCAATTACCCACATTAACCTTTGTAACTATTAATTAACCACCTTATTTTTACAAATCACCCCAAAACTTCACATAAGTCACTTATTAACTTATAAACTATAGTTTTAATATTTATTTTTCTTAAATACCGAAAGTACCCATATACTTTCTCAAATTACATAACCGACCCAATTTAAATTCGGTTTTCAATCTATAATTCCATAAATTACATATTCACCCCAAAACTTTTACAAACTTATTATTTTATGTCATAAATCATTTAACCAAAGTTTTTAGTCAACACTTGACCAAGACTTAATTTCAATTAATACCTCAATAACCCATAAAATCATATATTTCGGAACACACTATTTCCAATAATACAAAATAGCCCCAAACTTTATAAATGTATTACACTTAAACACTTATTTAAATTCACTAAAATTCATAAATTAATTCCTTCCCATATTATATATAATATACCAAATAATTCTTAGCTCGGTAATTACATTTAATAAACTTTTCAGAAATTCATTTAACCACATAATTATAAATGCCATTTAAATACTTGTAGCTATTTTAATGTTCTCAAATATTTAAATAAGTTAATACACTTATATATTTCAAAATTCATTAAATCATATATGTTCTCGGCCTAAATTTTTCATCTTATGTTTAAAACTTGTTTTAAACTTTTATAATATGTATATAATATAACACTTCTAAAAATTATGCTAATGTCTTAGAATGATTATAAACTAAAAATAGAACATAAAATCCTAGACCTTCGGTTTGTATAGGTAACATAATTAATTTTTATGACCTAAATATATACCTTAAGGTAATAACCTTACATATGTTATAAATTATTTCCTTGACAATTAACCTATCTTTTCGGTTTTAATTTATTCTGGTTACACAAAATTTTATAACAAAGTTTGAAGTTTGAATCAAACTTAAATTAATAAACCTTATTATAAACTTACCCTTAAATCAAGACAATCTTGTGCTTGATTTTTCTTGAATTCCAAGCTCCTCAAATGCTTTTGATGAAGATATTCGAACTCCTTGTATATATAGGAGATCTATTTGTTAGACTTCTAACAAAGTTTATAATTAATATTTGTAGAAATTTTACAAGAGTTTACCTTAGGAATTTTATCAAGGTATTTTTGATACACCTTGAGATGATTGTAGAGCCAAGTTTCCTTCATGAAATAATGAAGAGAGTATGGATTTAGATGGCATAATATTTTCGGATATATAGGATACTTTGCCTAAGGTTTTCAATTATGAAAATACCTTAGATTAACCTTGATTACTCCTTGAATTGATGTTGAATCAAGACAACTCCTTGGAATACAAATTGATGGCGATTTCTTGTAGGCTTGATAGGATTATTCTTGCTCCAAGACTTGATAGAATTAGCTAGGAAAATACATTAGAATGGTGTTAGGAATTGTTACACCATTAATGGAGTTTATTTATCATTTATGAATATAGTTAAGAATTGAACAAAGAAGAGAGCAAAGAGGAGGCACTTACCATTCGTTTAGTGAAGGCAAGTGAGAAATGTTTACGTAACTTCATTTTTGTAGCAGCAACCGATTTGGTTGTTATATTTTTTTTTGTTTTAATTATTATTTCTTGCTTTAGCTTATGGTCATATTATTTGATTACTTAATTATTACATAATTTAGTTCACCATTATTGCCTATCCACACTAGTCTCACGGCTGTAGTGGAACATTATCATCTTGATTGCCTCCCTTGGTGCTGCTCCACGATCACAAGGTAAGGTTGCAAATTAAACTTAGTTTTTTTTTATGTAATCATTGATAGTATACTAACCTGTTTTGTTTTGTTTTGCAGGTGTATGCTCTCGGATGTGCAGGGAGCACATTACGTCCAAATGAGTAGCATAGGTTTGATTTTTAATTCTTTTACATCACTTAGCTTATTTAATAACTCATCCTCATCTTATCTTTTCTATTATTGCAGGTGTATGAAATCGCTTATTCAAGGCTAATGGAGGTACCACCTACAGCCACTTATGATAATGGATACAATGGGCATAATACTTTTGTGTTGTTAATCGTACTTGACAATCAAATGTTAGGTATTTATCTTTGTAGTAAATTAGTGGACCATTAAACACCCCACTAGTGTGTTCCAATTGGCAATTATATGACAAGTTCTACCTATTTGATTTACGTAGCCATTTTATTAGTAGGTTAGTTCATGCTTTTGTGCATATATTAATGTGTTTTAATCTTGTTATTTGATGCTATTCTTATCTTCTTTTTCAGGTGTATTAAGCGACACCCACATGGAGTAATTTCATCCAGCACATCATGCACTAATACGTCAACATGAATGGTGTAAATCAATTTTGAGTTTCAATATATCATTAGACTATATCTTCTAATATATGCTAACTTGTTTAATTGTATGTTATTGCAGGTGACCGTAGGTGGAAGCTTCAAACAAATATTATGTTGATATCATATTAATTAGTTTAGGTAGGAACGAGTCATCATGTAAAATGACATGTTTTTGAATTGAAACTAGCCAAAAAGAGACCATCAATCTCGCCTATTATGTAGATAAATTGGGACTTATTTTTCATTTGATTTTTATTGCATTATATAGTACTAAGACCACACTAATATGTGTAGTAGGTTATAGCATTTAATTGGCACATTTTTATTATGGAAAAAGATGAAAGTTTTAAGGTAAAAATGCTGATTTTAGGTACATTCTTGTCCTAAAAATCGCCCCCATGTACACTATGAGTTTGGTACTGCCATCAATAGATTTAGATGGTCATTTTATCCACTTTTAAGATTACTAACTCGTGGCTCCTCAAAAGCTTTAAGGTAATTGCGTAAAACACATTTTCGTGACACCCGAAGGTGCGTTTTTGTGCTTTAAGAATTTTTTTCTGGGAATTAATTAGTCGCTATGACTTCCAAGTGTTTATTGACATTATTTATAGCCAATAATAATATATTAAGGTGTTACATTAAATTATATGGGGTTATATAAACTTGTAACTCAATTTTCGGGCTAAAGGGGCACTCCCGAGATAAAAGGAGCGTTAAGAAATTCCCCCCGAGCTCTCTGTTTATTTTTGAAGAGGTAACTTGGAAATCCTCTTTAGAATGATTAATAATTTTAGGAACTCTAAGAATAATTTTTATAGGGGTTCGTGCCACCTTGGCACTCCTCCTAGGCATTCCCGGGCCTTTATGGGACCCACATCGGGAACTTCCGAGAACTTGTATATTACTCAGTTCTAACTGAGAACTTGTTTAAAGATCATAAAATGTATCTTGGTTAAATTCATGTAATATCCATAGCTTATATATTATTTAATTAAAGATCGGGCTTTTAACACCTTAAGGAGTTTAGGTGCGTTTTTTAACGCCCAAGTGTTTATATGTTTTCTTAGGGTTTAATAAACCCCCAAATAATATTTATAATTCCTCAAATAATATTTATTTACTTATATTTAATCATTTAAATGTTAGGGGTATTTCAGTCTACCCCCCTTAAAAGGACTTCGTCCCGAAGTCATAATTTTTACTTGTTCGTCTTATGGAATCAAGTTCCGTATCTATTCCCTGTATACCTATCATTCCAGGGTGTCAATATTATATTGACAACTCTACATTGCATCACTACTCTAAGTGTATATAGTTCCTATAGATAGATATTCTTTATTCGTGATAGTAATATATCACAGCATACTAACTTAATAAATACTGTAAAACAATGCGTATTCCAACTTCCTAGCTATCCCACTCGGTCATCACTGCACAAATGCAATACCAAATCCTCAGTCCTACAGAGTGCAGAGGCGTAAACCCTTGGCAGTGAATCTCTTGTGTGATTGTAGGAATAAATATAAATATACTAAAAATAATTAAGTGCTTCATAAACATTCAAGTGTTACATAGAACACACAAACAATCATTCAAGTGTCACATAGGACATATCATTAATCACCAAATGTCACCTAGGACATAACCATCCAATTAATTGCACACATGCGCCATAAACAAACACAAATAATCATACACAAAACCAATCATGTGGTGCTCTACCCCCCTTAAAAAGGGTTACGCCCACGTACCCCTACAAGTATACACAAAACGAAAAGAAAATTGTTGGATACTTGTCTCGCATGGAGTCTTCTAACTCCCATGTCG
Source organism: Limonium bicolor (assembly GCA_023374045.1). Lineage (NCBI taxonomy): Eukaryota > Viridiplantae > Streptophyta > Magnoliopsida > Caryophyllales > Plumbaginaceae > Limonium > Limonium bicolor. The sequence continues at coordinate 410,212,611 of CM041776.1, read as the reverse complement.
CCTCCTCAATATCGTGGTTTTACCACAGTGCTTTGACCATTCTAATGGTCTTATTCCTTGTCTCCCTAGTGTTGGAGTTTAACAAGCGTATTGGGGTCTCCTCATATCTAAGTGTAGGATTTAGCTCGAGTGTCTCGGGCTCTAAGTTATGTGATACACATCGTGCACTCTTCCAATTCAACACATAAGTTTAATCTGTAGGCTAATGGGCCCACTCGCTCCGTAATAAGTTACGGTCCTACATACTTCAGGCTAGGCTAAACTTTGCCCGTCTGCCTAAATTTAAAGGTTCCCTTCAAGGGTGAAATTTTAAGGAAGACTCGATCGCCTATTGCGAACTCGAGGTCTCTCCCACGGACATTAACATATGACTTTTGTCCTACGAGGTATATTCCTCAAAATCTATGTATTTCCTGGTATGTTCCATAGTGTATTAATATGCTTTTATATCTGAATCCCGTATATATGGGTGAAGGTAATCTATTATCTTGTACATTGCCAATTTTATTTTATGGCTTGTCTAAACTATTTGTGTATAACACACTTCCATTAATCGCCTTTTAGTTGTAATATTCGGCGCTCGTGTCTTTGTATTAGTATTGGGCATACTTATAATCCCCTTTTCTTTAGGTTATCATCTTGTGATCCTGGTATTTGAGTTTACTGTCGCCATATACGGCTTTCGTTTTCACTGTAAAGTATGAGCTACGGTTGAGCCGTGCATCTTATGTTTTTTACAGAAAGATTGCTTAATATTATTGATTCACCTATGATTGGTAGTATATACACGATTATTATCGTCTGTTCACCAGGTATACCACAATAGGGTTCCTGTTAGGGTTTCTAATAGGGTATAGTTTCCTCTCAATTAAACATGTTATTATGGTTGTGAATCAACTCTGGTGAGTATTAGTATAATTATACTCTTTATATTCTACCATGTTTATAGGTAGGTTCTTATTTAATATATTGGGTTTGAATTTGTAAGGAAAGACATGGAAGTCGATCTCTCCTTCCAGATGGCAATTTGGCCATATTTTAGAAGATAGCTAGAGGATACTGTTTTTATAAGTAATTTTCTCTTTATCTCATATTTGATTTACCAACACGGTTCATGGGATAATAATAATAGTTAGTATTTCCCTCATAGTTGAATATTTTTCCGATATCTGCGGAGTTGTTTTATCTATTTATTCTCCTCGGGGTAATCTAGACAATTTAACTCTTAACTTACACCTTCTACAGCTCATATACTTCATTTATTAAATCTTTATATTAAATTTAGGAATAAATACCTATTTATCACAGAAATTTGTGACCACTTGTAAGGAGTCTCAGGAATCATCCAACCCTAACGGGGTCAGCGTCAGAGTTGAACTATCCTTCCACACCATTTTGTGTTTGGTTTTCCCTTGATCTGACCAGGATCAAGTTCGACCTCCCACGTCAAATATCAAACAATCACATAATTGTCATCTTCCAATTTTATCTTATTAAACTTGTGACGTGGTGAGTACTACATTTTCTCCTGATTAATATACTATTATTCTAATAACTGTTATAACCTATACTTGAATCTAGGGTATCACCAAAATCCCCAGAACAATATTCCTTTGATCAAATCATCAAGCGGGGAAGCCAGTTTTTCCTCTTGGCATTAAAGATAATTCTTATTAAAGCATCTAGGCTCATACTGTCTAATAACTATATCCATCAATTTAACTCTTAAATCCATCATACAAGTAATAAATTCCATCATGGACTTGCATACTTTAGAATACTCTCTTCACTTAAAAGGCTTATCTAGTATTTCTCCTATCAGGGCTTGATTATTGCCTATACCTGATTATCAGTTTCAAAGACAGTCACAGTTAGACTTCAAGAAGAGTTTCATGACTCCATCCAACTACAGTTCCATAAAGTATCATTTCCTCCACCTTAAAGCTTAGTTTTTTTCTTATTCCATCTAGAATCCATAAGTCTGGTGAACCATATGTTCACCCTAGTCAAGTATCTCCTAATATTAGTACCATCTCAAACTAAGGATTTCCAGTTGAATCCTACTGTTTACTAACAGGACATTCTAGGTTTATTATTTGTTTCTCTCTTAGAAACGTGGTTAATCCACTAGCTCAATGGCTTCAAAAATAAGTCGGTTATGTATGTCAAATAGAGGATTTTAGAATCACAGGGTTTAGTATATAACGTTAGGACGGTTTACGTATAAAATAATGGTTACAAACCTAGGGTATATTTCCCTACTTTTATATTTAATTTACACTCATTTTTTTGTGTATATATTATTTCACACTCTTATATAACTTACACTTACTCTCAGTGTATGTATTAATTCAAGCCTTTGGTATAACTGACACTACCTTTACTGTAAGTGTCAAGGAAAGTTGTTTGTTATCATGTTCATACTAGAGGTTATATTACATATGTTTTAACCCTAGTTGATTTACTGCGATCTTTATTCGCATTTATAATTCGAGCTGTCATAGTGGACATATGCTCGTACTTATTCACAAGGTTAGTATAGGACGATAGCCTCAAAATAGGGTAGGTATATTTAATGGTACCCGACCCTCTGAAATGTGTCAATACCCTCCATGTTTTTGGTTAATAACCTCCAATTATATTTATGTATATAGCATTTGGTTTAGATAATTCTCCTCCACTTAGAAAATATATATTCAAGATTTGTTCTCTCCCCTTTTTTTTTGAGAGTCCAGCGTTGTTATATATTGGTACTAGCTGAGACCCTTGGTATTTGCTCAGGTATTTCAAACCCGTGCTTATCCATCATGGACGTTTAGTTATATATTTGAGATTCTTCTCTCTATTGTCATATTTCAAGGTTTCTCACTATCTTCTCTCGAAATTTATAAGAGATTGTAAGATTTCCTAGACTCGCACTGAGCGTAAAGCTCGGTGCCTGGGTATCCCATAAAATTTCAGTGTTTGCTCTTTACGTGAGCTCTTTGACAGTTCTTGTAGTCTTAAATATTTATATTATTTAATGTATTCCCGTTCATGACATCTGCTCGTCATTTAGGCAGGTCATAATTTGTAGTTGGGTATTTCTTGAGTAGGATCATACCGGGTCAAGTACTTGGCATTATGCCTTGGGATAATCCCGACCTTCGCTCATAGGCTTAGGTGACCACGGTCTCATAGGTAAAGGAAAAATAAATATCGAAGTATCCTATTAGGTGAGAGGTTACCCAAGTTAGGTCTCTCTAAATTTTGATACTTATTTATCACATATAAGTCTCATCGACTGATACTATAAACACATTATGCATCATGCATTAGTTTAGGTTCTAGGCTTACCGGTTTCGCGCTGAGCGCTCGCCTCAGCGCCTGAAGTTCCCACTTTATACGGGATGTTTCTTCATGGACTATCTTTTTCCCTTTAATCCGGATGAGGATGGCTGCCTCCCGGTCCTGTAGTATAAGTATTGTCTGCGGCGCTGACCTCCTCTGGTCCGCCCGTTCCACAGCTGGTGTCCTCTGCGAACCTAGCTCCTTTGTATACTCGACTCCCTGGGTTGGAAAAGCATTCATACTCCCGTGACCTTCTTTTTGCAATAGCGGCACTCCACCTTCTTCCTGCGCAATCTACGCCTGGGTGATCCTTTCCACAACGTTTACAGTAATAGTGTCGTCGGTTGGCTTGTTGCTTCTAGGTGGTTGTTCTTAGTGGCTGAGCATCATAGCTGGGCCGTCAGACGAGGGATCTGCTCCTTCGCCTTCTGACCATGGAAATCCATCCGCCCCTTCTTCTTTTCAAAGAATTCTTCTTCCTGCTTGCATAACCGCCAGAGGTTGCTCCATCATCATCTCCTTCAGTATTCTTCCTTTTCTTTCTTCCTGCGTCGGAGTAGTCGACTCCTGGTATATAGTTCATCAGACTGGTGCACCGTGCGCAGTACTGGTCAACTGTTTGTCTCCCTTGGATTAAGGTCTTGATCTCCTGCCTTTTCTCTGCTTTATGTGTTCGGGGTAGTACTTCTCCCGCAACACTTCTATGAACTTTGTCCATTCAAATTCCGGTGTAGCTCTACGGTGGCCCTCAATAGTCCGCCACCAAATGTCAGCTGCGCCCTTCAGGTTGCATGCGGCGATGTCGACTTGTTGGTTTCTGGAACTCCGACAGTCTTGAACGTCTTCTGGTGTTCTGTAATGAATTTCTCCAGTGTGGCGGGGTCCGGTTCCCCTGAATAAGTTGGTACTCTTGTGTCAGCAACTTTCTTCAACCAGTTGGTTTCTCGGGGCCGCGGCGGGTGGGGTATGGCTCCCGTAAATTGAACTCCTAGTTCCCGTGCGAAAGTTGCCATGGCTGTTGTTAGGTCTTGTACTGTTGGAATATCCGCCGGTGTCTCGCTACTGCGTCCACTGCTGTATCCTCGTGGTCCTTCGCTGGTCGACATCTAAGATAGTATATTTTTATTTCTACTCGGTTGCTACACCGTATCACATACACAATCAAAAACATGTAAGTAAGCTAACTACTAGCAATAAAATATCCCTAGGATTTTTCTTTCTAGGTCACGAATCCTCACGGACGTTTCCCGTAACCCAATATTCCTATGCTCATTGTCCTAGACTCAGTATCTTTCATCAGAGCGGTACTCCGCTCTGATACCACTTTTTGTAACACCCCTAAACTTAAACCTGTAATGACGTCATATCTCGTAGCATAATAAATAGCAAATCGCAGCGGAAAATAAAACTATCTAACCTTGGTGTTACACGCCGTTACTCACCCTTGTGAGTAACAAGGCATTCTTACTCTTTCCATCATTACAACTTCCAACGCTGTGATGAACAGATACTGAGCACTCTAATTATTACAACCAAATCCAACTAAATGAGCAACTAACTGAAATACCACAAACTCAAAATACAATGCATAACAAATCCACAAGTGTTTATAAAAACACAGCGGCTACCCTGTTTCCCGCACTCCGGCTTGTGTATTCTTCAGTAACCTGAAATGTTTGGCCCAATGAAGGGCTCAGCAAACTATGCTGGTATGCTAAATGTAGTCCTAAGCCTTCTAGATTCCTTAAGTCGTTTAGCCATCTTGACATTAGATTCATTACATACAATGCCGGTTTATAATGATAACAGAAATAACTATAACACTTAACAACACATAACAATCCACCTGTAAATACCAAAGTACAATAGTACACAACACCAATAACCACATAACAATAACCACACAACAATAACCAATAATCGCACATTAATAAACCATAACAATAATCAAACAAGATACACGTATTAAACTGTACTTGTTAGTTAGTCACTTGGCTCTTATCCTTTAAACATTTAGTGCATAATAATACACATCAAACAATCATCAATATCATCAACCCAGATATGGTGCACATATGAAACAACTGTTCTTGTTAGTAGGTCACATGACCCTAACCACTTAACCTTTCCAATTAGTTTCACCTTAGGCGTCCTGTCAAGACAACCTTAAATAACCTGTGAAAATGGACAGTGTGTCCCATTGGGTTCCAAAGGAACCGTTACCAGTAGACCTTATGGCCCTGGATAAATATATGTAATGACCGATCCGGTCGAAACTGTGCACCAACGGCAGTGCATTCCGCCATCCCCGAATGTGGCTGATGGATTTGGAGTGACTCCCTGCTTGAGTCTCTCATAGTGATCACAATGCGCAACCAGAAAGTCGAAACAATCTGGATTCCTCTCTTTATAAGTTAGCCCTTTTTGTCAGTGACATAATAACCAATACTTGAAATAAGACTATCACATTTGACCCTTGTTAGGTTCAATAATACCTAAAGGTCAGTTAGTCTCTTTTTTTTTCAGTTTAGATGTATAAACTTTAGTCACAAGACATTCGCATAAAAATACAACGCAACAGTTTGGGCAATCCCACATACAATATCATTCACATAAAATCATAGATATCTTCTTAAACATCTAAGCACACAATGTCTGGACCTTAGGATAATCCTTAGGACATTCAGACCACACAATTAACATACCGTTCACCAAGTAACTGCTAGCTTGACAAACTCCTGCTCAGTCGTCCCTCTCTGTACGCTGTTATTTAAACATGCAATACCGGTAGTATTAATATAACTATTCACTAAATATTACCGTACTGTCGCTATAGTGTTTATACTCGTCGTATAATAACTCTGTATGTTATTTATTTTCCCTGTTATTTTAACAGTGGTTCTAGATAACCTAGCAGTTCATTATTTTATGTGAAGCTCACATGTGATAACGAATTATCGTTAATACGGTACATCTTTACTTTATTAATTATATACTTATAATTATTTCCACTTATCATATATATTATATCCCTTGGTCATTTTTACTATAACCAAAATTATTTTATAAACTCTATATTATATTCCTTAATATACCATAATACATTATATTACCTAGTTTCACTTCCTTGCCTTATTAAATTGCAAAACCAACCTCTTTAACTCGGTATCCATATATTATACCCAACAATCTAATAAATTACTAAATAACCACATATACTTTTCCGGTAATCATAATTGATCCCGTTAACTCTTATAACTTACCGATAACCATATACTTTTATAATTTATCAAATACCCTTATCAATTCAAAAATTGTAAAACAATTATATTAACTTCTATAAATTGCCAAATAACCTTATAACTTTTATAATTCACCAATTACCCACATTAACCTTTGTAACTATTAATTAACCACCTTATTTTTACAAATCACCCCAAAACTTCACATAAGTCACTTATTAACTTATAAACTATAGTTTTAATATTTATTTTTCTTAAATACCGAAAGTACCCATATACTTTCTCAAATTACATAACCGACCCAATTTAAATTCGGTTTTCAATCTATAATTCCATAAATTACATATTCACCCCAAAACTTTTACAAACTTATTATTTTATGTCATAAATCATTTAACTCAAAGTTTTTAGTCAACACATTGACCAAGACTTAATTTCTTAATTAATACCTCAATATACCCATAAAATCATATATGTATTCGGTAACACACTAAACTTTCCAATAATCACAAAATAGCCCCAAACTTTATTAAATGTCATTCTTAGCACTTAAACACTTATTTAAATTCACTAAAATTCATAAAATTAATTCCCATCTTATATTATATTATAAATACACCAAATAATTCTTATGTTCTCGGTAATATACATTTGTACACTAAACTTTTCAGAAATTACATTTTAACCACATAACTTATTTAAATAGCCATTTAAATACTTGTAGCTATTTTTAATGTTCTCAAATATTTGTAAAATAAGTTAATACACTTATATGTATTTCAAAATTCATTAAATCACCTATATTGTTCTCGGCCACAACTAAATTTTATCATATGTTTTTAAAACTTGTTTTAAACTTTATAATATGTATATATACCATATAACACTTCTAAAAATTATGCTAATGTCTTAGAATGATTATAAACTAAAAATAGAACATAAAATACCTAGACCTCTCGGTTTGAATATATGTGTAACATAATTAATTTTTATGACCTAAATATATACCTTAAGGTAATAACCTTACATCACATGTTATAAATTATTTCCTTGACAATTTAACCTCAATCTTTTCGGTTTTTAATTTATTCAAGGGTTACACAAAATTTTATAACAAAGTTTGAAGTTTGAATCAAACTTAAATTTAATAAACCTTATTTAGATAAACTTACCCTTAAATCAAGACAATACTTGTGCTTGATTTTTCTTTGAATTTCCAAGCTCCTCAAATGCTTATTTGAAGTAGATAATTCGAACTCCTTGTAAATATATAGGAGATCTATTTGTTAGACTTCTAACAAAAGTTTATAATTAATATTTGTAGAAATTTTACAAGAGTTTACCTTAGGAATTTTATCAAGGTATTTTTGATACACCTTGAGATGATTGTAGAGCCAAGTTTCCTTCATGAAATAATGAAGAGAGTATGGATTTAGATGGCATAATATTTTCGGATATATAGGATACTTTGCCTAAGGTTTTCAATTATGAAAATACCTTAGATTAACCTTGATTACTCCTTGAATTGATGTTGAATCAAGACAACTCCTTGGAATACAAATTGATGGCGATTTCTTGTAGGCTTGATAGGATTATTCTTGCTCCAAGACTTGATAGAATTAGCTAGGAAAATACATTAGAATGGTGTTAGGAATTGTTACACCATTAATGGAGTTTATTTATCATTTATGAATATAGTTAAGAATTGAACAAAGAAGAGAGCAAAGAGGAGGCACTTACCATTCGTTTAGTGAAGGCAAGTGAGAAATGTTTACGTAACTTCATTTTTGTAGCAGCAACCGATTTGGTTGTTATATTTTTTTTTGTTTTAATTATTATTATTTCTTGCTTTAGCTTATGGTCATATTATTTGATTACTTAATTATTACATAATTTAGTTCACCATTATTGCCTATCCACACTAGTCTCACGGCTGTAGTGGAACATTATCATCTTGATTGCCTCCCTTGGTGCTGCTCCACGATCACAAGGTAAGGTTGCAAATTAAACTTAGTTTTTTTTTATGTAATCATTGATAGTATACTAACCTGTTTTGTTTTGTTTTGCAGGTGTATGCTCTCGGATGTGCAGGGAGCACATTACGTCCAAATGAGTAGCATAGGTTTGATTTTTAATTCTTTTACATCACTTAGCTTATTTAATAACTCATCCTCATCTTATCTTTTCTATTATTGCAGGTGTATGAAATCGCTTATTCAAGGCTAATGGAGGTACCACCTACAGCCACTTATGATAATGGATACAATGGGCATAATACTTTTGTGTTGTTAATCGTACTTGACAATCAAATGTTAGGTATTTATCTTTGTAGTAAATTAGTGGACCATTAAACACCCCACTAGTGTGTTCCAATTGGCAATTATATGACAAGTTCTACCTATTTGATTTACGTAGCCATTTTATTAGTAGGTTAGTTCATGCTTTTGTGCATATATTAATGTGTTTTAATCTTGTTATTTGATGCTATTCTTATCTTCTTTTTCAGGTGTATTAAGCGACACCCACATGGAGTAATTTCATCCAGCACATCATGCACTAATACGTCAACATGAATGGTGTAAATCAATTTTGAGTTTCAATATATCATTAGACTATATCTTCTAATATATGCTAACTTGTTTAATTGTATGTTATTGCAGGTGACCGTAGGTGGAAGCTTCAAACAAATATTATGTTGATATCATATTAATTAGTTTAGGTAGGAACGAGTCATCATGTAAAATGACATGTTTTTGAATTGAAACTAGCCAAAAAGAGACCATCAATCTCGCCTATTATGTAGATAAATTGGGACTTTTTTTCATTTGATTTTTATTGCATTATATAGTACTAAGACCACACTAATATGTGTAGTAGGTTATAGCATTTAATTGGCACATTTTTATTATGGAAAAAGATGAAAGTTTTAAGGTAAAAATGCTGATTTTAGGTACATTCTTGTCCTAAAAATCGCCCCCATGTACACTATGAGTTTGGTACTGCCATCAATAGATTTAGATGGTCATTTTATCCACTTTTAAGATTACTAACTCGTGGCTCCTCAAAAGCTTTAAGGTAATTGCGTAAAACACATTTTCGTGACACCCGAAGGTGCGTTTTTGTGCTTTAAGAATTTTTTTCTGGGAATTAATTAGTCGCTATGACTTCCAAGTGTTTATTGACATTATTTATAGCCAATAATAATATATTAAGGTGTTACATTAAATTATATGGGGTTATATAAACTTGTAACTCAATTTTCGGGCTAAAGGGGCACTCCCGAGATAAAAGGAGCGTTAAGAAATTCCCCCCGAGCTCTCTGTTTATTTTTGAAGAGGTAACTTGGAAATCCTCTTTAGAATGATTAATAATAATTTTAGGAACTCTAAGAATAATTTTTATAGGGGTTCGTGCCACCTTGGCACTCCTCCTAGGCATTCCCGGGCCTTTATGGGACCCACATCGGGAACTTCCGAGAACTTGTATATTTACTCAGTTCTAACTGAGAACTTGTATTTTAAAGATCATAAAATGATCCTTGGTTAAATTCATGTAATATCCATAGCTTATATAATTATTTAACTTAAGATCGGGCTTTTAACACCTTAAGGAGTTTAGGTGCGTTTTTTAACGCCCAGTGTTTATATGTTTTCTTAGGGTTTAATAAACCCCCAAATAATATTTATAATTCCTCAAATAATATTTATTTACTATATTTAATCATTTAAATGTTAGGGGTATTTCAGTAGTAAAGGTAAGGAAGTAAGTAAATGTGTAAGGAAACAAGTTTAAGAAGTAGTAAAGAAAAGGATGGTTTTAAAACCAAATAAGGAAGTAGTAAGTAGCAAGTATACATTGGAAGTAACAATAAAGGAGTAAGTTAGATCAATAATGGGTCATTGATCATACTACTTCATGTATGTATAGGCATCAAATAGTTGATCGTCAAAGGACCCGGTAGTACAAAAATGACGGTGTACGGTATGATTTCTTCATGCCCTGTATCCTAACTTGGTTACCCCGATTTGTGTGCTTATGTGATCACCAATAAGATAAATGCACGAATCGGACTTATATTGCACTTGACGGTGTTTGAACTATTTTGTTCTTGTTGTATCTTCTTGAACAATTAGTTTGTATAATTCATGAAATGAATGAATGGAAAGGAGAAGTATGTGTAAGTATTGTGTACTTGTGTATTTATGTATGTATGGAAATGAAGAGTACTGACTTCTACTAATTCCTAACATTCTAACTCCTAACTTGAGTAATGAGTAAAATGGAATGAGTGGAAGTCCGAAATAGTTTCGGCCACGCGTGAGGATAAGGAAACACAAGAGGTTGGATCCGAATCCTGGCTATAATCTTTTCCATGGACCAATTCCCTTGAATGGGTAGCATCCTGGATTAGTGGGCCACCCTAAAGCCCGTGTGGTGGGATGTAGTAATCCCTGCCCGGAGGTCATACCGACTTAACTGGAAGTAAAGTATGTAAGAAGTAAGCATTGTATGTGTATTGGTCTTGACTATTGTAAGTCATTGACCGGAAGTAAAAGAGTATTGAACATCCGATTAACCCGGGTGTGTAATGAGGCTAACAAGACCTTTGTATGTATTGGAGAATTGTATCTCCGTAATGCGGTGAGTATGGGTAAGTATGAACGGTTGGCTTGAATTGTCTTCCTGGTATGTATAGTATGTATGTATGCTTTGTGAAATGAATGTAATGAATTGTATTGTATAAAGCATGTATGTATGTATGTATGTATGAATGAAACGAACCGCATGTACTCGACCAATTAGTTGGCGTACCCTCGCTAGCACGCGGGGTATGCGATTATCATATGCAGCGTAAGCTGACCCCCTAGGGGGAATGTTTTTATTCTACAGGTACCCGCGAGGCGTGATGGTAGAGTAAGGACTGGATGTCATTCTTTTTGGTAGTTAGTAGGATTGAAACGGTGTACTGAGTTGTACACGGCTAAGGCCTTTTTGTGTAGCCGGTGTACCATGTGGTACACCTTTTTGGGTAATGAATTTAATTGGATAGTGAGGAGAGGATGTATAAACTCTTCATTTTTGGGAAGTAGTATTGGAATGTAATTCGTATAACCTGGATACTCGGTAATCAAATGTAAGTTAAGTATTTAGTATTGTAAAGTAAGTAGTATGTATTTGGTCTATTCTAATCGTCAGACCGATACGGTAAGTAGTAGTAGCCTTGTTAACCTTGGATGGTTAACGGCGTTGTATCACCCGCCGGGAGTAAGTAAGTATTCCGCTGCGAGTAAGGTAAGTATGGGAATGATTAGAGGATAATGGAAGGATTAGCGGTTGGGGTGTTACAAAAACCCTTTTAATGTAGGGTAAAAAACCTTGGGATCGAAAACACCGATCCAAAACTTCCACTGTAATAATAATGGGATTACAACAGTGATCTCTTCGAATTAATATCGAAGGCTCTTGCTCTCACAAATAATTGTGGAAATACGGAGATAAGAAAACAGAGGAACTCTTACTCTCTAATCTCTCATTAGCTATATTCTTCACAACCTATGATTGTGGCTCTCTTCTATGGTTTCTCTTGGATGCTCTCTTATCATCCGATTGAATTTTAAATGGCCTTGTTACTTCTGCTATTTATAGGCAGTGAAATGAGATGGAGTGGCATGTTCCCTGGTGTGAAAATGATGTCCTCATTTTCTTCATTTGCTGCGTAGTTGGTAGGCTGCCCTCATTTTCTGCATATGCTGCGTAGTTGGTAAGCTGCAGCATGCCTTCCTTCTTTTTTCTTTGTGATGGCCCCACAAAGGAGGAAATCACGCAACAAGCAAGAACATGGTTGAATCGTGGTTTGATGTCCGTTTCCCACATACGGTGAAAAAATAATTTGAAAGAATCTAAGTTTTAGAGGAAATCTTGAAGTATAAAACATATAATTCTGAAAAATTTTATCTCCAAAAAAAATCTGAAAAATTCCAAACAAAAAATTATAAAAAAATTAATAACTGTTAAAGTTAAAAAATCTCGGTTTTAGAGGAAAATATGAAAGTTTAAAACAAATAATTCTAAAAAATTTATTAACCGTTAAAGTTAAAAAATCTCAATTTTAGAGGAAAATTATATTAATATTCTTTTATTATATAATTTTCCATAAAAACTAGTTTGAAATTTTAATATGAGCATTATAAACAACAGAATTGTTTTGAACAAATTGTTTAAAATGTTGAACAAATGGTTTAAACTATTGAACAAATGGTTTAAAATGTTGAACAAATGGTTTAAAATGTTGAACAAATGGTTTAAAATGTTGAACAAATGGTTTAAAATGTTGAACAACGTGTATTGCTAATAAGAACTTGTAATTGATGTTTCAAAATGGAGAAAAAAATAATTTGAGCAAATTTTAGTAAGAACATGAAATAATTTTGAACAAATGGTTTACAATGTTGAACAACGTGCATTGCTAATATGAACATGCAATTGATGTTCAGAAAAATGGCAAAAAAAATATAAATGGTATAATTATATTGACATTATTTTACGATAAATTTTTGGATGAACAACTAGTATCACATTTGTGAACAAGTTGTAAAAAATAATTGAACATATGGTTCAAAAAGATTGAACAACTAATTTTATATTTTTGAATATAAACTTTCACTTAAAAATGGAACAATATGAAGTAACTTTTGAACCATGTGTGTTAACATTTGAACAAGTAGTACATAGTCTCTGAACACACACTTGAAAGTTTTTAAAATGGTAATCCAAATTTAAACAGACAAATTGTACTAACATTTTTTCTCACCGGCGGTCAATTGGTTGAAGATGAAAGTAATGTGAGAAAAGTAAAATCTATCGTGTACTTGTACAAAAAATGAAGAGATCGATGGTTATATAGCTTACATGTGGTTACGACATTGAGAAGTTTCCATGATTCTTCATCATTCAATTCTGTCGATTTATTCATTGATGTCGGTAGGGTTCAGGCGTCCTGGTTTCATGTGTATGGCATTGATTATTGCCGGTGGTGCCGTATTCAACTTGATCTTGTTGATCCCGTGATACAGCATCCTAGAGTTTCTACCCATGATTAGGACATCTCCTGATCTCAATACCAATATCTCTGCGAGAGAGCCTTCGACCACAGTCATTTCCACTATGGCTATGTACCGGGAGCTCAGAAAGGGCCATGAAGTATATTTGTGTTATGTACAAGACCTGGAGCGAGATCCACAGTTCAGTGACGATGTACCGATAGTATCTGAATTTCCTGACGTATTCCCTAAGAAGCTACCCGGCATGCCACCTCAGAGAATAGTAGAATTCGAAATCGATCTTGTGCCAGGTACCGGTCCCATTGCCAGGGCACCGTACCGCATGGCACCTGCTGAAATGACAGAACTGAAAGAGCAGTTACGAGACCTACTTGATAAAGGGTTTATACGCCCGAGCGTATCACCCTGGGGAGCACCAGTCCTCTTTGTGAAGAAGAAGGACGGTAGTCTCCGACTTTGTATTGACTACCGCGAGCTGAATGCGGTTACAGTCAAAAATAAATACCCATTGCCACGCATCGACGACCTATTCGACCAGCTGAAAGGAGCCTCAGTCTTCTCCAAGATTGACCTCCGTTCTAGGTATCATCAGATTGCTATCAAAGAGCAAGATATTGAGAAAACGGCATTCCGTACCAGATATGGCCACTACGAATTCACCGTCATGCCATTCGGTTTGTCAAACGCACCAGCAAAATTCATGGACCTCATGAATCGACTATTCACTAAGCAGTTGGACACTTCGGTTGTTGTCGTCATCGACGACATCCTTGTATACTCAAAATCAGCAGAGGAACATGAAATCCATTTGAGGAAAGTGCTTGAGACACTGCGCGAGAACCAGCTGTATACGAAGTTCTCCAAATGCGAGTTCTGGCTAGATCAGGTATCATTCCTTAGTCATGTCATCTCGAGCGCGGGCATCTCAGTTGACCCCTCAAAGATAGAAGCGGTACGATCATGGCCTAGACCCAAGACTGTTACCGACATTAGGAGCTTTCTTGGTCTAGCCGGTTATTACCGGAGATTTGTAAAGGACTTCTCGAAAGTCGCTAAGCCCATGACTACACTGATGAAGAAAGATGCACCGTTTGTATGGACAGACGAGTGTGAAATATCATTTCAGAGCCTTAAAGACTCATTGACCTCAGCGCCCATTCTTACTCTTCCAGAGGGCACAGAGGGATTTGAGGTATATTGTGATGCATCAGGCAAGGGAATGGGATGCGTACTCATGCAGCATGGCAAGGTTGTAGCTTATGCCTCCCGCCAGCTGAAAAAGCATGAGGAGAATTACCCGACGCACGATTTAGAGTTAGGAGCCATTGTCTTCGCCTTGAAGATATGGCGACACTATCTCTATGGGGTAAGCATCACCATCTACTCCGACCACAAGAGCTTACAGTATGTATTCACACAGAAAGAATTGAATTTGAGACAGAGAAGGTGGATGGAGTTTCTCTCAGACTACGACATCGACCTACAGTATAAGGAAGGGAAGGCAAACATTGTAGCCGACGCCCTGAGCCGTCGAGCACACTCGCTCCATTCGCTACTCGCTTCTTCTAGCTTGGTTGACGAGGTACGAGACGCTCAGTTGAGCGACCCTTACCTAACCGAAATCAGACAAAAGATCGAGAATGGTACATTTGAGAAGAAGAAGTATGACTTCAAGCTACATGAAGATGGTTTGATTCGGTTGAATGGCAGGCTATGCGTCCCCCGAAGCAATGCTGAGCTAAGGGATCGCATCCTGCGAGAGTCACACAGTTCCACATTATCAGTCCATCCGGGAGCCTCCAAGATGTACAAAGACATGAAGAGGTACTTCTGGTGGTCTGGAATGAAATCGGATGTGACGGAGTTTGTATTAAGATGCTTAACATGCTAGAAAGTAAAGTTTGAACATCGTAGACCGGGCGGAATGGTACAATCGATGCTAGTTCCGGAGTGGAAATTTCATGATATCTCCATGGATTTTGTTGTAGGACTCCCACCTGCTAGGGGGGGACTCAACATGATCTGGGTTGTAGTCGATCGCCTTACCAAGGTTGCCAGATTCATACCGATGAAGGACACCTGGAAGGTAGTGAAGCTCGCAGAGCTATTCGACAAGGAGATTATCAGACATCATGGAGTCCCGAAAACTATAGTATCTGACCGCGACACCAGATTTCTTTCGAGATACTGGAGAGCTACACGGGAAGCGCTGGGTACAGAATTGAAATTGAGTACCGCCTTCTATCCTCAGACCGACGGTCAGACAGAAAGGACCATCCAGACACTGGAGGACATGCTTCGGGCATGTGCCTTAGATTTTCAGGGGAGTTGGTTAGATAAGCTTCATCTTATCGAATTTTCTTACAATAATAGCTATCATGCTTCGATTAAGATGTCGCCTTTCCAAGCTCTATACGGTAGACCTTGTCGTACACCCTTGTATTGGGATGAGTCAAGTGAAGCGGTCATCATAGGACCGGAGTATCTAGAACAAGTCCAAGCGGAAGTGCAACAAATCCGAGCCAATATGAAGGCAGCCCAAGATAGACAGAAATCATATGCGGATGTGAGACGACGCT
This sequence comes from Limonium bicolor, assembly GCA_023374045.1. Taxonomy (NCBI): domain Eukaryota; kingdom Viridiplantae; phylum Streptophyta; class Magnoliopsida; order Caryophyllales; family Plumbaginaceae; genus Limonium; species Limonium bicolor. The sequence continues at coordinate 410,196,399 of CM041776.1, read as the reverse complement.
ACCTTGAGTTCACCGTGGGCGACCAAGTGTTCTTGCGCGTTTCACCTATGAAGGGCGTATTCCGTTTTGGTCAGAAGGGCAAGCTAAGCCCAAAATTTGTAGGGCCGTACACTATCACCGAGAGAATTGGAGTTGTAGCATACAGGTTAGCACTACCTGAGGACTTGGGGCGTGTCCATGATGTATTTCATGTGTCACAACTCAAGAAGTATATTGCTGATCCTTCTCATGTCTTAGAGCCCGAGAGATTATCCATTGAGCCGACCATGAGATATGTTGAAACCCCAGTGAGAATCCTCGATAGGAAGACCAGAGACACTCGCCATAAGTCTATACGAATGGTGAAAGTCCTATGGTCAAACCATGATGTCGAAGAAGCGACATGGGAGTTGGAAGATGCCATGAAGGCTAAGTACCCACAGTTATTCATAGACTAGATAGTCTAGTATTTGGTAATACGGGTACGGGGCGTACCCCTTTTTAAGGGGGGTAGAGCCTTTTTGCTTTTGCATTGCTTCGGGGTGAGCATTGCATAGTGTGTAGGTATTGTAATAGGTTTTGTATGGCACATGTAGTGCAAGTGAACTTGGTATGTGAATGTATGTATGTGTAATGTGTAGTGTATGGATGTGTATGTACGATGTGTAATGTGTATTATGAATTGCAGTAATGTATTGTGCATTGTGTGATGACATGAATGGGAAATGGTGTATGGTGTATGTGAATTCGTATTGTGCTTGAATTGTGTATGGTTGCAATGTGGAAGAAGTAAACACCTCATAGGTGGTATTAAGACACATTATGGCAATTGGTTTGCATAATGAGTAGAATTATAAAACTATTAACCTTGAGCAACTTTGAGGGCAAAGTTTCTTAAGGGGGGTAGATTGAAATACCCCGTAATTAAAAACAGCGATTAATTAGGCTAATAAATAATTTAGAAGCTTAATTAAGTGTAAATAATCATGAGGGAACAAATCCTGAAGAAAACGGATCCTTAAAATGGATTAAAAACACTAACGAACCTTAAAGCGTGTTTTTCGAGGAAACCAGGAAAACGTGACTTTAAGCGGGTCAAATAGACTCGTAACAATTTTGGTCAACTAAATAATCATTAATAAATATTAGTGAAGCTTTAGAACCAATAAAATCAATAAAACGAGAAATTAGTAAAAACTGTTAAAAACGGGAAGTTGTGGGGTAGAAACATAAATAACCAAAACTTATGTGTCCACTTTTAAAATAAAAAGTAAAGTTGTGTGTGTGTGTGTGGTGCCAGCCGATCCCATCTCCCTCTCTCACACAATCACTTACTCCTTCTTATTTACAAAACAACAAAATAATAAAGTAAACTACCCTATCTACTTTACCTCACTCACACTCTCTCTCTCCTACCCCATTCTCTTCTCTCACGTACGCAGCCCATCCCCCTCACCCTCTATTTCTTCTTCCTCCAACCGGTAGCCATGGAAGCTTGAACAACCCACAAAAATACTCTCTTCTCTCCTCTTGTTGAGTGCCCAAACTTTCTCCAAAAATTATAAAAATACCACCATTGTCTTCCTCTCATCAAGAGGAACACTTCTATCCTTTCAAAATCCGAAAAGGAGAACTTTCATCTCCATGGGTGTGGAGCATTTGGAGCTTCAAGACTACCATTAGGACCACCTCCTTCTCCTTGTTCCCTTGAGGTAAAAATCTCCTTGAAATCTCACCTCTTTCTAGCCTTTGTGGGCAAAACGAATTTAGGCTAAACCCTTGTTGATTTCCTTTGTACTCTAGCCGATTTTGGCACTCTTGGAGGGTGAGAAACATTGTTCTTGAACCATTCCAAGCTCCACTTACACCCTTGCAAGGTAATGGAATTTCTAAACCCTAAAACTTACATTAAGCTTTAAAGAATGGTAAGGGTTAGAGTATTAAAATGGTGTGTATATATATGGGTTATAGTGTTAGAGAATTTGGGTTGCTAAACCGGTGGAGAGGGAGAGAAGGAAGGAAGAAGAAGCAAGAAGAAGAAAAGAAACTATAAGAGAAACAAGGTAATGATACTCACTTGTGTAGTCTTGTATGTTCTTGTGTAACAGATTTTAAAAGGAGTAAAATTTGTATTGTAAAATGGTAATAAACAATAGTGTAATGTAGAGGAAGAATTGAATTGTGTTGAAGCTTTAAAGACAATTAAAAACTGTCACAAACATAGATGGGAATTAAGGTTGAGTGAAGGAATTTATTGTTGTTTAGTGTGGTATTATGTATGGGAGCTTTGTATATCTATGATTGGTTATAAACAGGTGGTATGGATCATTATGTGTGTGAAACAATGTGGTGAGAGTGTAAAAATATAGGGGAGGTTATGTCAAAATTTACCTAGGATTAGAACACTTAATGAATTGGAAACTTGGTGAAAAGTATATGTTGTAACAGATTTTGAATGAGTAGTTTAATGGGTAGATTGAGAGAGGTAGCTAATGTATTGTAGTGCATTAGGAGTGTTAGAAATTACATTAGAAGAGGGAGTTATAGATGGAGAGAGTTAGAGTCAAAATCTGTAGCAAATGCAACTAAGAAAGACTTAGTGTAAGTGCTGAAATGAATTTAGAAACAAGTGTGAATTAGTAAGGAAATGTGTAATAGGTTAAGGAATGAAATAGCATGATTTAGGAGGTGTAATTAGTGTTAAAACATGTGGAATTAAGTGTAGGAACAATGGGGAAGTAATGGGTAAGAAGAGGGACTGAAAACAGATTTTGAAACTGAATTACTGGGCCGGGCCGACCTTGGGACCGGACTTGCAAGGTCGGTCGAGCCCAGATTTACAAAGGCGGAGGATCTTCTGGAATGGACCGACCTTGGGGACCGAACTTGCAAGGTCGGTCGGCCAGAAAAAATCCCCATCATAAAACTTTCTGGAATGGACCGACCTTGGGGACCGGACTTGCAAGGTCGGTCGGCCTAAAATTCGCCTGTAATGTGACTTACTGGAATGGACCGACCTTGGGACCGGACATGCAAGGTCGGTCGACTCCAGAATGTCGAAACCAAAACTCACTGGAATGGACTGACCTTGGGACCGGACTTGGCAAGGTCGGTCGGCCCTGTAATTTTCCAGCGAATGTACCTTACTGACTTCGACCGACCTTGGGTCCGACCCTGGGTAAGGTCGGTCGAGTCATACAAAAAAAAATTAATTAAATAATAAATATATATATATATACCCACATATATATGTGTACATATATGTAAGTATACCAATGTTAAGTAAGGAAATAAACTTTAAGTAAAAGAAGAGTAAGTAAGTAATGTGTAAGTGCAAGAATAAAAAGGACTTAGTAAGTATGACTTAGGAAACGTAGGAGTTACCGAATTAAGTTAATGATGGTTAGATTAATCACTCGATTGTATGCATATCATAGGATTTGAATTGTGAACACCGGAGGAACGTCGGATACAAGTACAACGGTGAACGGTATGAATTCCTCATGCCCCGTATGCTATCTTGGTTACCCTGATTTGTGTGTTGTGTGCTAATTGATCACCAACTAAGATAAATGCACGAATCGGAGTTATTATGCTTACTTGTGAACATTTAGTGTTGTATGTTGTGAATATATTCTTCAAATCTTTGTTTGTATAATTCAAGAAATGTATGGATGATAATGAATGTGTGTATGTATGATATATTGTAAGGTGACCGAATGTGTTTGTGATTGGACTTCTAACTGATTCCTATCAAGCTAACCAATCTAACTTAAATTGGTAATTAAATTGGAATGAGTAGAAGTCTGATATAGTTTCGGCCACGCGTGAGGATGCGGAGACACGGGAGGTTGGATCCAAGTCCTGACTCTTAAACTGGTCCACGGCCCAAATCCCTTAAGTGGGTAGCATCCCGGATTGGTGAGTCAAGTAAATCCCGGTGGTGGGACGGTGTAGTCCCCGGGCCGGAGGTCATACCTACTTAACATGAGTATGAGTAAGTAAGTAAGAATGAGTAAGTATGTAAATGAAAGTAAGTAAGTAAAGTAAGAGTAAGTAAGATGTAATGAGTAAAAGAGTAATAAGCATACTGATTAACCCGGATGCGTAATTTGGCTAACACCGTGAAGGTAAGTGATGTGTATGTTATTGCAATGTTGCCTTGAATTGTGTAATGTATTGTATATGCATGTATGTTGTATGCAAAGCATGTATGTATGTTATAAATGAACTGCATGCCTATTCGACCTTAATTAGTCGGCGTGCCATAGATAGCACGCGGTATATGTGGAATTTATGCGCAGCTTTTGCTGAGCCCCTTGGGGCGATGTTTTTACTACACGCAGGTAAACGAGAAGGGTGAAGATGATGAAGACTTAGATAGATTTCTTTTGCCTGTAAACAATGGATTATGAATGGTGTACTAAGTAGTACACGGCTGTAGATTTTTGTTAGCCGGTGTACCATGTGGTACACCCTTTTGGATAGTGAAAGTATGGGAATTGGGCACAGATGAGTAGATGGTAGAAAACTCATTCTTTTGGTAAACTTGGAAATGATGTAATTGATATACTTTGGCACTCGGTAATCCACTAATGTAAGTATTCGGTATTTGGCATTTGGTAAGTAACGTAGTAACTCGGTACACTATGATCATCAGACCGTCACTGTAAGTAGTATAAGCCTAGCTAGCCGTATGGGCGGTTCGCGGCGTTGTATCACCCGCCGTAGTAAGTAATATTTCCGCTGTGAGTAGCTTTGATTATTGGGATGATTGGACGGTAAGCATAGGATTAACGGTAGGGGTGTTACAACTATAATAATAATGGGATTGCAACAGTGATCTCATCAAATTAATATCGAAGGCTCTTGCTCTCACAAATAATTGTGGAAATACGGAGATAAGAAATCAGAGGAACTCTAACTCTCTAATCTCTCATTAGCTATATTCTTCACAACCTATAATTGTGGCTCTCTTCTATGGTTTCTCTTGGATGCTCTTTTATCATCCGATTGAATTTTAAATGGCCTTGTTACTTCTGCTATTTATAGGCAGTGAAATGAGATGGAGTGGCATGTTCCCTTGTGTGAAAATGATGTCCTCATTTTCTTCATTTGCTGCGTAGTTGGTAGGCTGCCCTCATTTTCTGCATTTGCTGCGTAGTTGGTAAGCTGCAGCATGCCTTCCTTCTTTTTTCTTTGTGATGGCCCCACAAAGGAGGAAATCACGCAACAAGCAAGAACATGGTTGAATCGTGGTTTGATGTTCGTTTCCCACATACGGTGAAATGTGATTGAGGTTACTCTCCTGACACAAATTCCACACCGGGATGTATAGTGTTTCGGCCAATAATACGGCAAATTCTACTATACAACCGGAAGCACAGATCTGTGCTTTCGGTGTACATATGGAGAAAAAAAAGTAACGTGCATATGTGATGTGTATTTGATATAATTAAAAGATTTTTTCTTTTATTATATAATTTTCCATAAAACTAGTCTGAAATTTTAATATGAGCAAATTTTAGAAACAACATAAGATAAATTTTGAACAAATAGTTTCAAATATTGAACAAATGGTTTAAAATATTGAACAAATGGCTTAAAATGTTGAACAAATGGTTTAAAATGTTGAACAAATGGTTTAAAATGTTGAACAAATAGTTTAAAATGTTGAACAACGTGTATTGCTAATAAGAGCATGTAATTGATGTTTCAAAATGGTGAAAAAATAATTTGAAAGAATCTAAGTTTTAGAGGAAATCTTGAAGTATAAAACATATAATTCTGAAAAATTTTATCTCCAAAAAAAAAATCTGAAAAATTCCGAACAAAAAATTATAAAAAAATTAGTAACTGTTAAAGTTAAAAAATCTCGGTTTTATAGGAAAATATGAAAGTTTAAAACAAATAATTCTAAAAAAATTATTAACCGTTAAAGTTAAAAAATCTCGATTTTAGAGGAAAATTATATTAATATTCTTTTATTATATAATTTGCCATAAAAACTAGTTTGAAATTTTAATATGAGCATTATAAACAACAGAATTGTTTTGAACAAATTGTTTAAAATGTTGAACAAATGGTTTAAACTATTGAACAAATGGTTTAAAATGTTGAACAAATGGTTTAAAATGTTGAACAAATAGTTTAAAATGTTGAACAAATGGTTTAAAATGTTGAACAAATGGTTTAAAATGTTGACAAATGTTAAAATGTTGAACAAATGGTTTAAAATGTTGAACAACGTGTATTGCTAATAAGAACTTGTAATTGATGTTTCAAAATGGAGAAAAAAATAATTTGAGCAAATTTTAGTAAGAACATGAAATAATTTTGAACAAATGGTTTACAATGTTGAACAACGTGCATTGCTAATATGAACATGCAATTGATGTTCAGAAAAATGGCAAAAAAAATATAAATGGTATAATTATATTGACATTATTTTACGATAAATTTTTGGATGAACAACTAGTATCACATTTGTGAACAAGTTGTAAAAAATAATTGAACATATGGTTCAAAAAGATTGAACAACTAATTTTATATTTTTGAATAAACTTTCACTTAAAAAATGGAACAATATGAAGTAACTTTTGAACCATGTGTGTTAAAATTTGAACAAGTAGTACATAGTCTCTGAACACACACTTGAAAGTTTTTAAAATGGTAATCCAAATTTAAACAGACAAATTGTACTAACATTTTTTCTCACCTGCGGTCAATTGGTTGAAGATGAAAGTAATGTGAGAAAAGTAAAATCTATCGTGTACTTGTACAAAAAATGAAGAGATCGATGGTTATATAGCTTACATGTGGTTACGACATTGAGAAGTTTCCATGATTCTTCATCATTCAATTCTGTCGATTTATTCATTGATGTCGGTAGCAAAAATTTTTGGACTGATTTGAGTTTAAATTGAACTGACAGGGAGTAGAGTAGAAAAAAAAAAGAGAAGACGAACATTGATAATTGTGACAAGAACGAGGAGAAAAAAGAGAGAAGAAGAACGATAATAATTGCAACAAGAACAAGGATAAAAAAGAAAGAGAAGAAGATCGATGATAGTTGCGACACAAACGTGTTTGTAAATATTTAAGAGAGATGAATCTTTTAAAACCGTAAATTGTTGAAATAATTTTAATTAGTGAAGAAGTTAAAATGATTTATTTTGTATAATTCTAAAGAAGAAAATATGAAAATAAAAACTGTCACAAAATAGAAAATGCAACATCAGCGACCGGAAGCACGATGCTATGTGCTTCCGGTTGTACAGTAGACTCTTTGCAATAATACGATGAAATACCCCTAAATTAATTTAAATTAATTTAGATGATTTATTTTATTAAACCTTTAATAATACTATTAAGTATTAAATTATTATATGGAATTATGAATATTAAATTATTGTATGGAATTATGAATATTAAATTATTATATGGAATTATGAATATTAAATTAGTATAAGGAATTATTATATTAAATTATTGTATGGAATTATGAGTATTAGTATTATATGGAATTATGGAAATTTTAGGGGATTCCTCCTATTAACTCTAAAGAATACAATTAAATATTTAATTATTCCTATATTATATATAGTATTAGAATTAATAACAAGATTTATAAGTCAATAAATCTTGGAAAAATTCCTAGACACTCCAATTATATTATAAAGATTTTAGAAATATTTGGAGCATTGATTTGGAACATAAAAGTCAATATAAAATCCTAGAAACCTTAAAGCTTATTAAGCCTTGCTAGGGTTGACTTTTTGAGAATGGTCAAACTAGCACATGAAACCTATACCAATAAAAAGGTTATGGAAAACCATGAAGATCGATAAAAAGAACGTCAAAACAGATCATCCTAGCCAAAGTTATGATCAAATGAAGTTTAGAGCCAAAATTTTGAAAAAAACTGACGTGGCAAGGTTTACTGACTCATCGCGTGCCTCGGGATACGTGCCCAGTACTTAGTCGTTTCTATCTCCTATATTTCCGGTAACAGAAACCAGTTTTGCCCTAACTTGTGACCTTCATAACTTTCTCATCTTTTGGAATTTTTTAGTGTCGTCTTCTTTGTTGTCTTCTCCTAAACTTCCTCTAAACAACCATAACTCACACTAAACCTAGTTCGTCCTAAATCAACCGGAAATTCGATCCAAAGTAGCCACCCTGCAAAACCGAAACTGCAGATTCCAGTTTTCCTTCGATTTTAGGTAACTTTGTCTTGCCATAACTTCTTCGTTTCTCAGCCAAATTTCATGTTCTTTAGCTCGTTTTGAATAGCTCTAATCCCTCTACAACTTTCATGTTTATGACAAAAGCCAATTCCCAACCGTTTGGAAGAACGAGGTGTCTAAAGTTTCGGATTCGTCACAAAATAAAATCATAGTTTTCTTTCCAGAAAACGCAAGGTAAACTCGCAACTTCCAGCTTCGATTTCTTTCTGTGTAGTGCAAGTTAGGGAGAGTTCTTGCTATCATTGTGTAGAGTTACGTTTCTCTTTAGATTAAGCCCAAGAACTAGTTCTAACTCGGTCTGTACTGTAAATTATAGCGTTGCAAAGTAGGCTACTCAATCGGGTTGTAAAGGGGGCGTTTTTCCAGAATCCGATTTCGAATCCTTTCGATTTGAGCAATTCCGTTAAGTTTTCTTCAAATTCCTTCAACCTTGTTAATCGCCCTTACATAATCGGTCAATACCATGTTCCAATTGCATCAATTACGCATTAGATTGAGTGAATTTGAGAGATTTGTTTTCGGAAACCAAGATAAACCCTAACTTCGAAACCGAAATCGAAAACCGATGAATCCTGCATTATAGCTAGCGAAATTAGTATCATTAGAACCGGAATTTAATTTTGAAACCATAGAAACAAGAATCACTCGATTTCGTTCTGTGGATTAGGAGAAATTGTCGAATTAGTACTCGGGGTCTGTTTGATAATCGCTGAAGAACTCGAAGATCTCGGGCCGTCCGATCGTAGTTAAGAAAAACAGACGACCGAGATTAAAACGTTTCAGATTAGGTTTTTATAAATTCCAATAAATAACCCTAACTTGTTGAATTAATTTAAATACCTTCCCGAATGTGTTTTGACTTGAAATTTTAACCATAGATTCCTTATTAAATCTAGTTTATTTTGATGTAAATTAATATGGTTTTGGAGTTTTTAAACGTAAGTTATGATTTTTTCAAGTTACGGGTTTTCTGGAATTATTTGGATAATTTAAAAAGATATTTTTATGAAATAAAAATTATGTAATATGTCTAAAATGTTATAGTTACTGTATATTAAATTTGGGAATTCTTGGACTATGGTAAATGGGTTTAAAAATTGTGTTTATGAATTTTCATAAGAATAACTTATAATATATGGTTTTTAATGTAACCAAAAATTAAAGTATGGTTTGTTAATAAATTTTTAAGCTGGTAAGATAAGGAAAACTAAATTAACATTTTTATAACAGTATGTTTATAAATGTTTTGGGTAATATCTTTTAAGAAAGGTGAAATTATTTACATATATGTATATATATATACTTATTTAAGTAGAAACTTATGTTAAATCAAGGAATTTAATTATTTTACGTTTTATTTATTATATTATATGGGAGTTAAATTTTTAATTAAAACTAAGGATATATATATATATATATATATATATATATATACATAAAAAGGGAATAAAGTAGTAACTTAGGGTAAAGCAGGGAGCTATTAAATTAACACTTATATTAACTAAATATTATAAGAGCTAGTATCCTAAGATATAGTAAAAGAAATACTTTATGAAACATACTTGGAATGCAGTTAAAGGTTGTAGTAATAAGATAGTTTAAATATAATAAGTTACACAGGGAATGTCTTAATTAAATTCTAATACAGGTATACTTATATAATTAAATAAATAAAGGAAAACACTTTATTTTATAAACCGTATATCGGTTGTGGTTATGCCTAGAAGTTATAAACATAATTAAATACAATAAAATTTCCTAAAAATGTTACGGATAAATCTTAATACATAAAGATATATATATATATATATATGTATGTATATAAATACATTAAAATAGATGAGGGAAATAATATTCCTTGTGAAATACCCCATAATTAAAAATAGTGATTAATTAGGCTAATGAATAATTTAGAAGCTTAATTAAGTATAAATAATCATGAGGGAACAAATCCCGAAGAAAACGGATCCTTAAAATGGATTAAAACCACTAACGAACCTTAAAGCGCGTTTTTCGAGGTAACCGGGAAAACGTGTCTTTAAGCGGGTCAAATAGACTCGTAACAATTTTGGTCAACTAAATAATCATTAATAAATATTAGTGAAGCTTTAGAACCAACAAAAAATCAAGAAAACGAGAAATTAGTAAAAACTGTCAAAAAACGTGAAGTTGTGGGGTAGAAGTATAAATAACCAAAACTTATGTGTCCACTTTTAAAATAAAAAGTGAAGTTGTGTGTGTGTGCTAGTGCCAGCCGATGGCCCCCCTCCCACACACTCTATTAATTCCTTTCATTTGCAAAAAGACAAACAAAATTAAAAGCATAAAGTAAACTCCCTCACTCACATTCTCTCTCTCCTCTACCCATTCCCTCTTTCACTCACGTCTGCACACTCATCCCCACTCTCTCATTTCTTTCCTCCTTTCCCTGCGACAGCTATGGAAGCTTGAAACAACCCCCACAAACTCCATCTTCTTTCCTCTTGAAACTCCCTCAATTCTCTTCCAAAAATTATAAAAATACCACCATTGGAATCCTCTCATCAAGAGCTACACTTCCATCTTTCCAAAAATCGAAAGGAGCATTTTCGTTTTATGGGTATGCCCCATTTGGAGCTTCAAGACCACCATTAGAAGGCCCTCCTTCTCCTTGTTCTTTTAAGGTAAAATATTCATAAGAACTCCATCTTTTCTAGCCTAATGGGCAAAACGAATTTGAGACTAAACCCTTGTTTGGTCCCTTGTGTTCTAGCCGATTTTGGCTTTGTTGGAGGAGAGGAAACATTGTTCTTGAGCTAACCCAAACAGCTCCTACACCCTTGGAAGGTAAAATAAATTCTAAACCCTAAAACCTACATTAAGAGCTTAAATAAGAATTAGTGTTGGTTTTAGTATTGAGGCATGTATATAAATGGTTGTAGTGCTAGAGGAATTGAGATTACAAAACCGGTAGAGAGAGAAGGAAGAAAGAAGCAAGAAGAAGAAAAGAAAGTCTAGAAGAAGGAAACAAGGTAATTAAGCTCACCTTTGTATAGCTTTGTAAATGAGTATGTAACAGATTTTTAGAAATGAAAATGTGTATTGTAAAATGGTAATGCATTAGTAGTGTAATGTGTAAGAGAATGTAAGTGTTTTAAACCTTTGAAAACAATTTAAGACTGTCATGAACTATATTGGGATTGTAATGTGAAGTGCAGGAATTTTGTAGTGTTGGATGGGTAGTATTTGTGTGGATGAAGATGGTATTGATATTGGTTATGAACAGGTGAGATGATGATAATGGGTGAATAAACAATGTGGTGAGAGTGTAAAAATGTAGGGGAGACTATGGCAAAATTTACCTAGGATTAGAACACTTAATGAATTGAAAACTAGGTGAATGATATAGGTTGTAACAGATTTTGATTAGATAGGTAGAGGGTAAGTTGAGAGAGATAGATAATGTATTCTAAATGCATTAGGAGGTTGGAATTGTCAATAGAAGAGGGAGATGTAGAAGAGGAGTGTAAGTGTTAAAATCTGTAGCATAATGCAACTAGAGAAGAAGCTAGGTGAGTGTTGAAAAGAAACTTGGAAAATTATGTGAGTGAATGAGTATAGAAATGTGTAAAGAGTTAATGAATGAATTAAGGTGTATTAGGAGGTTTAATTAGTGTTAAACATGTGGGAATAAGTGTAGGAACAATGGGGAAGTAATGGGTAAAAGAGAGGACTGAAAACAGAAATAAAAATGCAAATACTGGGCCGGACCGAACTTGCGACCGGACTTGCAAGTTCGGTCGAGCCCAGATTTACAAAGACGGGAAAGCTTCTGGAATCGACCGAACTTGCGACCGGACTTGCAAGTTCGGTCGGACCAGAAATTCTCCCGTCTGTAACCTACTGGAATCGACCGGACTTGCGACCGGACTTGCGACCGGACTTGCAAGTTCGGTTGAGCCAGAAAAATTCACCGATGAAACTTTCTGGAATGGACCGAACTTGCGACCGGACATGCAAGTTCGGTCGGCCAGAAAAATTCCCGTAACGCAAGCTACTGGAATGGACCGAACTTGCGACCGGACTTGCAAGTTCGGTCGGGCCAGGAAAATTCGGTAATGTGAGCTACTGGAATGGACCGACTTGCAAGGTCGGTCGCAAGTCCGGTCCAGTCAAAAAAAAAGAAAAAAAATATTTAAATTAAATAATATATATATGTATACCTACATATATAGATATATGTACATGTATGTAAGTATACCAACAAGTAAGGAAGTAAAACTTAAGTAATGAAAAATAGGTAAGTAAAGTGTAAGTGTAAGAAGTATAGGGACATAGTAAGTAGGAGTTAAGTTGATGATAGTTATATTAATCATTCAATTGTATATATATAATAGGATTTGATTTGTGACACCGAAGGACGTTTGGAATCACGTACAACGGTGAACGGTATGGATTCCTCATGCCCCGTATGCTATCTTGGTTACTCTGATTTGTGTGTTGTGTGCTAATTGATCACCAAATAAGATAAATGCACGAATCGGAGTTAATATGCATACTTGTGAACATGTAGTGTGGTATGTTGTGAATATTTTTCTTAAATCTTAGTTTGTATAATTCATGAAATGTATGGATGAATATGAATGCTTGTATGAATGTTGCAATGTACTGTGACCGATTGTGAATGTGTTTGGGCTTCTAACTTATTCCTAACAAGCTAACCAATCTAACTTAAATTGGTAATTAAATTGGAATGAGTAGAAGTCCGATATAGTTTCGGCCACGCGTGAGGATGCGGAGTCACGAGAGGTTGGCTCCAATTCCTGACTCTTAAACTGGTCCGCGGCCCAAATCCCTTAAGTGGGTAGCATCCCGGATTGGTGAGTCAAGTAAATCCCGGAGGTGGGATGGCGTAGTCCCCAGGGCCGGAGGTCCCGACGACTTAACTTGAGTATAAGTAGGTAAGTGAGAATGAGTAAGTAAAGTAAATGAAAGTAAGTAAATGTAAGTAAGAAAAAGTAAGTAATGAGTAAAAGAGTAAAAGCATTCCGATTAACCCGGATGAATAATTTGGCTAACCTTGTGAAGGTAAGTATTGTGAGCATTATTGTATTGTTGCCTTGGAATGAATAATGTATTGTGAATGAATGTATGCTGTATGCAAGCATGTATGTATGAAATTAATGAATCGCATGTTTAGTGGACGTCAAATAGTCGGCGTGCCCTAGCTAGCACGCGGTATATGCGGAGTTTATACGCAGCATTTGTTGAGCCCCTTGGGCACCATTTTTACTACACGCAGGTACCCGCGAGGGATGAAGATGTGAAGACTTAGTTCTAGTCCTTTTATCTTCTTTTTGGATTGTAAACACTGAATTATGATTGGTGTACTGAGTAGTACATGGTTGTAATTTTTGAATAGCCGGTGTACCATGGGGTACACCTTTTTGGATTTTGATAGAATGGGAATTGGTATAGATGAGTAGCTGGTAGAAACTCACTCTTTTGGGAACCTAGAAAGGATGTAATTGAATACACTCAAATACTCGGTGATCCAGGATGTAAGTATTTGGCATATGATATTTTGGTAAGTAATTTAGTAGCTCGGTATATTATGTTCATCAGATCGTGACTGTAAGTAAGGTAAGCCTAGCTAGCCGTATGGGCGGTTAGCGGCGTTGTACCACCCGCCGTAGTAAGTAGTAATATTTCCGCTGCGAACTCGTAAGATTAACCGGACGATTAGACGGTAAGCATAGGATTAGCGGTTGGGGTGTTACACCTTGTGATAGTTATAATAAGTAGAATATATATATATATATGTTAAACCTTAGGTTTTAATCGGTGTGTAATTAAATAGTCACTATTAACTTAAGGGTTTAATTACACAACATAAACGTAACACGGTCTTGGGCTAACCTACTAAGCCCAAGTCTATGAACTCCAAAAGCCCACTTAAACAATTCAAAGAGAGTTTGGGCCACTCTCAGGAATAAATTCTAAATCGTTCCAAACTAACGAAATGGGCCTAACAAAGGATTTAGTTAACAAGTCAAGCCCAAATCTTTGTGAGAGAATAATGGTAAACCTGGAACTATTAATCAGTAAGAAAAGAAGGTTGTTTAGTTTATAAGTCCCTTAACTAATCGACACTTGGAACACCTTAATTATAGGTATTGGGGAATCACTTATTCGAGTTATTTATTGTTCTTCACATACCAGGTACGATTTCTCGTACTCCGATACTTTTGCTGATTGACTTCTGAGACGTTTTTGAAAAACGCTAACTGAGTTTAAGAGGAATTTCTAAAAGGAAATGGTTGTGTGACTAACTCAACTTGTGTGACTAACTGAGCCTTGAATGTGAAACTTACATGGGTATTGGTTCCTTCTATTTGGTGTTCTGTTAGACAGTAACTGCCTAGGGTTTACGCTTCTGCACTCTGTAGGACTGAGTGTTTTGGTATTGCTCTGGGTAGTTAGTGATCTAGTGGAAATGTGGAGAAGGTCAATCTTGGTAAATTCTTCTTTTGACTCTGGATATCGTTTCATCAATGAGCTGGTTCTTGAGGTTTCGATGTGCGCGCGTCTTCAATGGTAACAGTGAGGGGCTGTATATCCCCTGTCCCAAAAGGGACGTAGTAGACAGTGAGGGGCTGTATATCCCCTGTCCCAAAAGGGACGTAGTAGACAGTGAGGGGTTGTATATCCCCTGTCCCAAAAGGGACGTTGTAGACAGTGAGGGGTTGTATATCCCCTGTCCTAAAAGGACGTACTTGGCGGTGGGGGCCATCTCTCCCAGTTGAATTATTCCACTCTTGAGTTATTGGTTCTTGGATCTACCTTTTCATTCCTAGTCCTTTGTGACTATCTGGGTCTTTCTACTCCTAACGGGATTTGGGTTTAACTAAGGCATTGGATGTTCACTAACTTTACCTTTCTGTTATTTATCTTTATTCTTAATTTGTTATCTTGATATGGTGATTTGTGAAATGCTTTGTTCCTCTGTGTGGTTTAAGTGATTGATTTCAAGCTATTGTTTATTTAAGAGTTGTATTATAAGTTTATTTTTGGAGGATCGTACCAGTTCCATTCCAGGGAACTGACCCACCCCTCTCGGGGTGGGCTGCTTGGTTTTATCTTGCAGGTACGTGTTATTTTACAGGTGGCCACGAAGAGAACGAGTGTTGGGATGGGATTAGGTGTTGTGGAGAGTTTATGTGTTTTATTTTTGTTTTATTTTCGTTAAGTTTTCTCGAGGTTCAGGCCGTGACAATTGTAATCTTTAAGTTGTAATTGGTGAGGTTTGGTGTCGGGTGTTTGGAACCCGATGGTCTGTACGCTTTTAGTATTTTATTTCCGCTATAAATATGTTAAATAGGGGCGTTACATACGGCCTACGTCCACTTCTAGACAGAGCTCTTATTCATTCTCTGGATTATAATGCTAGAGAGCATTTTGGGATGAGCTCTCTCTTTTTTTTTTAACTTATCCCCAACAAATGAGCCCCCATCTTCTATTTATAGACTTTCTATGGCCAAGTTTACTTTTAGCCCCTATACATGTGGTACCATTATGCTAATGTAATTGTTAGTCTCTATATGGATAATCCTTCCGGACTGGGACACTGCTCCCGTACTGGACTAACTCTTCCGGGCTATCTCTTCAGGTAACAACCCTTCAGGCAACAATCCTACTGGTAGCGGGTCTTCCGGTAACAGGCCTTCCGGTAGCGGGCATTTTAGTCATGGTATATTCTATACCATTACAATATATGTATACGTTCTGTACTCTATTTTGAGCATGATCAGCTGATGAAGTTTAATCCGTTGAGCTGTGGTTGCTCATCCCTATTTTCGTCTGATTTACAAGTTTTAGCTATTGGCTAGAGTCTTTTGCTTTTGAATTTAGTTTTGAGCTCGGATTTGTATTTGAACTGTTGGCTATGTGGCTCATTTGTATTCTGGCTTCCTCTTTGTATTTTTAGCTTCCGCTCCACAAGTTGTTCGCAAGCTTTGTAACTTCCATTTGTGTAATACATGAGTATTTGTTCAGTTTTTGGCATCGTTAGAGTGTAGCCTTGCGTATCTTAGGTAACAAGTGTGTGGCGTGTGACAGTCTCAGAACCAGGGTGGTTTTGGGTTATTACACAACCGCCCCACGGGACTGCCCCATAGGGCAAAAAAATTCCCAAATTCGAGATTTTAAAAGCTGAAAAAGAAGGATTTGGAGCATACCACATGCGACAAAAAAGAAGAGAAAAAGAGAGGATAAGAAGAAGAGAAGAAGGAGATAGAAAAGAAGAAGAAGAAGAAGAAGAGAAGAAGGAGATAAGAAGAAGAAGAAGAGGAAGACTCCATCCACCTCTATTTAAGCTCCCAAGATCCATTAATGGCTATCTCTTACTCTTTCTCTCATTTATTCTTTAATGGTGAATAGACTCTCTTGTATCTTGGGATGGGGATTTTGCCTCAAAATCCCTAAAACCTCCATTGTTGAACCTTAAACTTGTTTAATACTTTATTTTGGTCCCTGTGCTTGATGTATAATAATTATTGAGTGATAATGACTCTTGAGCCTGTCTACAAAGATTATAGGGATTTGCTTAGGGTTTTGCTTAATTAATTGTCAATATGTTAAATTGGATGGTTTAATGTTGCTGAATAGTTTAGCATTAGTGTGGGTTTCTATGGATGAGCTTATGGAAGTATAACCTATACCGTAGGGGGGCTAAAACAATGTACTATAAAATTGGTAAATGCCGAGGTTAGATTGCATTGCAACTTATGGGGAGCTTGAGCTTTGTGCTATTGACTGACCCGAGATTTAGTTGCGGGAGAAGTCCCAGTTAAATCGCTTAAGATTAGTAGACCAGGTTTTGGGTTATTAGTTATTTAAGTGTTCTCATTGTCTAACTATAAGTTGAATAATCGACAATTGGCAGTAAAGGGTGAAGGGGGCAAATATTCATCCCGGGGTACATCTATCTTAGTTTAGTTAGCTTGGTTTTATTGCTTTCTTTATTTTTCCAATTATCAACCAAAAACCCCCAAAAAATCTAGATTTACATTTATGCACTTCTGTAGATATTTATGCATAATCGCTAAACTTATAATAAGTTAGATAGTTGCGAAGTCCCTATGGATACGACCTTGTTGAACTACAACGACTAGGTTCACTGCCCATTAGTTAGCATGATATCTTTATAGTATTTTGCACTATAGATCCCAACCAGTTTTCCGATGGAGTTTGGATAAAATTAAGTACCTAATTGGCTTAACAGTGAATGTTGCTCATAGATAGCTTGTGAAGAGTGAAAATCTTAGTGGTTACAAGCAGCAGGGGGTTTGGTCACCAAGAAAATGAATGGCATGAGGGTTGTGACTCCACTTTTGACTAAAGGACAATGTAAAAACAAGAGTGAGCATATAAAGACAATGTGAAGGAACTGGAAGAGGCTTGTTGGTTCAGAAACTAGTTTAGAATGGTACCCGGACACAAAATTTGTATCCTTCGCTCCTGAGTGGCTTGAACAAAAAAAAGAAGGTGATTATCTAAACGTTAATACCAAATTGTTATCATTTTAAATTGTTTTTACTTACTAGGAGAACAAAGAACTTGCAAAGCTATGTGAGGATTCTCTATTCCCACTACATATGTTGTCTGAGATGGAGTTTTTTTTTTTTTGGACAAACCCATGCAACGGGTGAGTTCCAAATAAGGTCTGGTGGTTCAAATGCATCTACTATCAACCGTCCTTCTGTTGGGTACAATGGAAACAACGAACCAGGCGAGGAAGATGAAGAGGAGAACCGAGAGTGGATGATCCCTCCTTGTCACATTTCCTACTCCGACGGCCCATCTAGTATTGCAATAGATATTTTTAACAACAGTGCTGATACAAGCATGGAATTTTCTTACAGTGTTGTGTTAAGACAGACTGTTGCTCGTGCTCTTGCTACTACTTCCAGTCTCAATGTAGACGGTACTATGAATAGGTTGTCTGCAACAACTTTTGGAACTCCAAACATCCTTACAAATGGTGGCACCTCCTCTCACTCAGATGCTAATTATTTCAATAACATTGGTGCTTACATTCAAGGGAACCCAAATGAAGGAAACTCTTACTGTAGGAAAGGTAAAAAAACCGTTGGAATGGGAAGGAGGTAGCAACAAAAAGAAGTCTAGAGGAAGTTTGAAGGGAAAGGGAAGCTATGCAGGTCAGAAGATGGGTGATATTGGAGTTAATCTGGTGGATAAGTTCACAAACATTGTGAATATGAAGCACAACTTCCAATAAAGTGATGCGGGCCAAATCCTGTCATTGACGCTCGTGTAGCTGGTGCAAGACTTAGACAAACAGAGGGCCTTAGTGACTGTGTTTTCCTTTGCTTTGATTGTTGTATCTTCTAGGGAGGATAGGGTTGCCATGGATACAACTAAGCACTGATGCTCAAATAATTGAATGGACCCGCCACCTCCACTTCTCTGTTTATGGGGGTGTCGAGCACTAGAAGTGAAACTAATTTAGCTTGTCATTTCGGAGCCACAATATGACTAATGATGGCGTGTGAAATAGTGATAATGTTTGTAACACCCCGGATTTTCTAACCTTTTATTAAACCAATTATTTAACAATTTAAGTTTAATATTTAGTAGCGGAAACAAATCATAATCCGGGGCATTATTGCCACACTCGCAAATAAATGAGTGCTAAGGCCTAAACAATTAACTAAATAACCAATTCATTATTTTTTACAAGAAAATCCAGTGTCCATAATAGCAATTTCGAAAGCATGCATAAGTCTCAAAGCCTAAAATAAATTTCAATAATAAATAAACAGCCTATGTGAAGGCGTCTTCCCCAACCCCAAGGACATCATCACACATGTGGCAGAAATCCAAACAAACACAGAAAGAGTCACTATAAAGTCAGAGAAACTGAGTAAGCTACCACTTCACTCTGTAAAAACATTTTCTCTTTTGAAAACAATTTTAACAATATAACCACACAACAACATACAAATCATTTCAACAATATTATCATGCAACAGTAAATTAATCATTGTATAATACTTCATGTTTGGTTCTTAGTAACCCAAGAATATATTAGCCAGTTTATTTTAATTATCTTCATTGTCCCAACACACGGCCAGGACAAAAAAAACCTTTCTCACTTTTGGGTACAACACACAGCTGTAACGCGGACCCTAACACACAGCCAGGAATCCAACCTTACAACTAAATCCTTAAGTGTGCACACCCCCCAATAGTACAAAAGACCAAGGAGTAGAAATAGGGCTAACTGTGTCCTAATGCGGCCCACGGTATCTCAAACTCATGCGTCCTAATGTGGTCCGCATTTATCATCTCAATCATGTGTTCTAATACGGCCCACATGCACCATGGTTTTCTCTTCCTTGAAATTCTTTTAATCATTATTATTCTTGACCATATAATCTCATCAAAATCCACATATCATGTCATCAATCATAATTTCATTTTCACATAATCATATCATGATTCAACAACAATTTCTCATTGATCACTCCTTTAAAAATAATAACCAAATATCCACCATAAAATACACCGCACACTTAAATAAATGTAATGATCATTATCACAAACAATTCAATCCCAAATAACAGTCACACACAAATGAAGTTCACAACCATTGCAAAATAATTGTTTTATAGGGTTAATAAAACTAGTGAACGTAATAACTTACCTCATATTTAGCTATGATTCACACTCACAACCATAGAATTCACTACTACTCGTTCATAAATGGGACCGGTGCTACTATGATTACGCCAACCACAAACATAATTTGATCCTCCTATTTACTTTCTCTTTGTGTGTGAATAAAAAAATCCTTTTCTTTTCGCATGAGAAATAGAGAGAGAGAGAAGAGAGGTGAGTGTAGTGTTTTTTTTCTAGCTGACTTAGAGAAGGATGTGTGAGAGGGAGACAACTGGGGGAGATGAGAAAGATAGGAGACTAAATTTGCAGAGAAAAATGATGAAGATGACAGCCTATATATAGCCGGTCAGAACGTAAAGAAAGTGAGAGAATGTGAACTGGAAGGAATATGAACTAATATAATGAAGGTACTTGAACTGTTTAATTAAATAATAGAAAACTAAAAGTTAGCAAATATGTAAAGATAAACTGATTCATTAAATAAATCCAGAAAATATGAATAGACACAACCGACATAATAAATTGAGTCAGGAGATATGGAAAAATAAAACTGACTTAATAAATAAAATTAGAAAATATGGAAAGATAAATTTGACTTATTAAATAAAGTTAGGAAATACATAAGGCTAAAAGTTGTTTATTAAGTAAGTAGGAAATACGAAAAGTTAAAACTAATTCATTGGATAAAGTCAGGAAACACCAAACCCGATTAATTAAAACTGATTAATATAGTACAATCAAGACTAGTATTTGGATCATATCATTATTATTATAACTCTGCTATAACTACATAAATATACCAAATTAATCAGAATAAGAATGAGGATCATTAATAAGACAATAAAAATTACAACCAACCTATTTTAAAACATGTTAATTACTAAAATGAATTATCTTTAGTAAATAATAAACTTGTAACTTACGTAATATATGTACTCGTAAGATACTTAGTATATTTGCAAACTATAATATATACTCATAAGATATTTAGTGTACTTGCAAACTATAAAACATACTCGTAATCTATTTTGTATGCTTGTAAAATATATAATGTACCCATAAAATATATAATATACTTGTAAACATATAAATTATACAAAATATGTATTTTAAAATTTAAGGGTATTTCATTGTTGAAGCTAATACTGACCTAGATTTGTTTGTCTTTTATGTAAGGGCCAACTCGTAATGAATTATAGTCTGAAAAATACTGCCCCTTTTTAGTACGTAGTGGTTAAGCTAAATGTCTCTGATGTGATGGATTTGTTTAATATCAAAATGGATGTTTGAAGTTAATGTGTATGAACATTGTTGATTAATACATTTTTCTTATACCCTTATGCAACAGTGCTTGGACTGGATTCAAAAGTTATTACAATAATAAAACAATGGTTAATGGAGAGTGACGAGAATTTGTATAAGATTCGTACTTACTGCATATGAAGATTTGAAGCTGAGTTTCTGAATACACTGTCCACTGTTCTCAATGATCATTTCAATCAGCATTCAACAATTGGGCTTAAAATAAAGAGGCATAGTTGCTACATATGCATAAGAAAATGTTTGATACACAATATATTTATGTTTTCATGGAGTTAAAGATCGCATATAACTTCTCTCTTGTGAATCACATAGAGTACAAGGTGCGTGGTAGTTCAAGATCAGACTACAAAATCAATAAACAAACGGGAAGGATGACTAACAGAGACAATGGATGTCAATAGGATTGAGAAAAGTTAATGAACTAATTGTTGACGAGTTCAAATTTGGGGCAAGTATGATGGAAATCCATATTATAGTGATGTTATATATGTCGAGTTTCTAGTCAGCGATGAAGAGATTGTCAGCTTGATCAAATTGATGATGGAACTGAAGAAGTAGTTTTTTTTTTTTTGCAAAAGTTAATGGTTTAATATAGGCAACTAGTTGTGTATTGTTGTCGAGTGTGTTGTTGCACCAGCCTTAATGCATAATGACATGACAATTGAGCTAAAAAAAGTGTGACAATTAATAGCATGTCCAACAGATTGTCATCATACAATTTGTGAAAATCAGAACTTGGTGTTTATAAACACCATCTTTTATTAATGACTAATCTAACGTTATGTGGTTGTTGTTTGTTTTTATTTTCTCGTAAGCTTTAGTATGGCTTTCGTTTCTGGGACACAAGTTTGTGATATCATGGACAAGATAAAAGACGATCATCAAAAAGTGAACTTATTTTTTGAAGTTATCAAAATGGATATGCTAATTTTGGTTAGAGAAGCCCTTCATTTCATAGAGGAGGCAACAACACAATACATGGACAAACCTCTAAGGAGACCAGTTCACACTTCAAGCCTAAGTGAAGTTGAGTGGGTTTCAAAAGTACTAAACGACAAGACAAGGAGATGATACAATGCCTTTAGAATGAATTTGGATACCTTCTTGTCACTAGTAGAGGTATTGAAAAGTAGGTACAATCTTCAGGCAAGTGATAGGCTACATCCAAGAGAGAAGGTTGTAGTATGTGTGCATGTTCTTGCACATAAGTCATTTGTGACCGAGACAATGGAGCGGTTCCAACGTTCATCATCCACTACATAAGCACTTTGAAGATGTGCTTAATTAGATTGGCATTCTTGGATGGGATATTGTTCAGCCGAGGGTTTCATTTGATGTCATCCCCCATCAAATTTTCTCCAATCCTAATAACTATCCTTTCTTTAAGGTTACTTTTATTCATACTACAGTTACAACGTTAGATTTTTCTATTCTCAACAAATAAATCATATAATCTAATGTAAAAATGGATGTTATAATCTCATAATTATGTCAACGCTCTTGATGGGTGCCATGTTTAGATGATCGTGTCGGAGCGGAACAAACTCATATTTGTTGGGTGGAAAGGTTACCCAACTGTAATTGTTCTGGCCATCTGTGATTTTGATTTGATATTCACATTTGTTTATGCGGGATGGGAAGGTACAACCCATGACTCTCACATCCTTGATGACTGTATGGCTGATCAAACATTGCAGTTTCCTAAGCCTCCGACAGATATCCGTGGAAGCTGTTTGTTAATGTTGTTAAGCTACACCGTGTTTGTGTTAGTACACTGTCCTTAATCATGTTGTTAAACAGGTAAATATAATCTAGCGGACAAAGGATATGCTGATAAGGACTGCATTCTTACACCTCACACTTGTGACAAATGCCACCAAGCAGAGTTTCGAGTGGCAAAACCACAAGGACCAGAAAAGGGCTTCAACAAATATCATTCATCTTTAAGATCTACCATAG
The DNA here is from genome assembly GCA_023374045.1 of Limonium bicolor. NCBI lineage: Eukaryota > Viridiplantae > Streptophyta > Magnoliopsida > Caryophyllales > Plumbaginaceae > Limonium > Limonium bicolor. The sequence continues at coordinate 410,173,207 of CM041776.1, read as the reverse complement.
AACGTGCATTTGGTGCACTTAAAAGGAAATGGCATAAACTTTAATGTCTCCCTCATTTCAAATCTGTCCAAAAGCAAACAAGAGTCATTAATGCCTATTTTGCGTTGCATAACTTCTGTAGGCTAAGCCAGTTTGGTGACCCAAGATTTGATATTGTGGATAACAGGCTAGAGCTGATATTGGAAGAGTTGGATGTGGATATGGACATGAACAATCACATAGGGGATTCTAAACATTTTCACAACCAACCATGGCAGTTGTTCGTCACCTGGTGACAAACGAAATACATCAGTTAAGGATTCAGAGGGGTAGTTAACGTTAGAATGTTGATCTACGCATCTGCACAATGTTGAGTATTGAGCTGGCACCAATAGTGTAATCAATGTTGTTTGTTATGTTTCAGTTTCATTGAAACAAGTAGTCTCCTAACAAAAACACAAAAGTGTAATGTACCTTTTGAAATGTATTTTTAAGACCAAATTGTAGTTGTTATAATATATGTTGTGTGTAACAGTAGGTTTGTATTGGCTACGAGTAATACACTATAATATATGGTGTGTTTATCAACAGTGAAACAATTTCTCCTCTTGACCGGAATGGATATGCAATTGTTGGATATGTTATATTCAAATTATCAAGCAATGGTGCAACACAAAAGTTAGATTGAAAATTTTCAATATAATAAACATAGATGACTATACAGTGCTTGCACTCAATACAATATGCCTCTACAAAATGATAAATAGACACCAAAAGAGCTTCCTAGATAATCCCTAACTTCAGCATTAGAATCAACTAGTAACCACAAAACACACTGTCTAATGCTACAGACCCCAAAAGAGCTTCTTAGAGACAACATTACATTCAATTGGGAACCGCATATCGCACTAGTTAACTACGCAAATTTTTGGACATCCCTTACTTTAACAGCCACATAATTAGAAAAACTATCATTATAGATCATAAGACAAGCAGTTTGTTATCCAGGTAATGCAGACTGACCTCAATACGTTCAATGTGATCGCTTAGTGCATCTTGAGAGGCCCTCAATTCATCCACCTTCTCTACGACAATGTACTCCACTTCTTTTTGATGACGACATTGGACGAACACGCTATATGTCAACCCTTCAGATATTTGACCGGACCTTGCCCTTCCACTTTTAGAAACTACAATCATCGCACTTGTAAAATAGTCTACCAAAGTTCTTTACAGTGTAAGAGATGAGAAAGGAAGCGTCTTTGTCACAATCACACTTCACATAGATCATGTTCAGCACTAGTGCTGAGCTTGAGGAGATGTTGTTTCGACTGAACCATGTGTTGACCTTGTCTTAACACTTCCAGAAACCGCAATCGTCACACTTGTGAAGCAGTATACCAAAGTTCTTTGTGGTGCAAGAGATGAGCAAGGTAGTGTATCTGTCACAACCGTACTTCAAGTAGATCGTGTTCAGCTCTTGTATTGAGCTTGAGGAGATGTTGTTTCTGGATCGTGATCTAGCCATCATTCCTTCTAATATAGAACAATTAATATCAATTTTGTTGCTTTAACTTCAGATTGTTGTTAGAGCAGAGGATTGGAAATTGACAAAAAAGAGGTTGAGAACAAAGAGGGTTGCTTGCCGTCGTTGTCAAAGTGTGAAGCTGAAGACAAAAGAGGGAAAGATTGGGAAGGCTGCTTGTAAAGGACGACAAGGGGTTATGGGAGGAGGGTTTCCCACCTTTGTTTATAAACAAAGATTTGTTATAAATAATACAATTAGTGGATGTACATCCAATCATCCTTTGGTCTACCTTAGACCTTTCGTCTGTGTAACTCCTGTAACCTCCCCAAAGTCTTCATTAGTAGACATTTGATCTTTTGCTTTCCTACCACTCGAAGGATCGGTAATGTATACTATATAAGGATGTACAATGGAATGATAAGAAGGATGTCAATTACGTCTATATTGTCTACTATACCCTCTTTTATCCTCTCAATGTTGTATCACGTTATCAGCACGATAGTTTCTACCAAAATATATTATTCTCTCTACCATACACCATAGGCAAAAAAAATTGAGTCGTTTTTCCTCACTACCATTTTTGCAACATTTGATGGTTACTCTACCAATTCTAGAAGATGTAAGTAGGTTTAATCAATTTAATCGGCATAGTCATAATAACAGGTAGGTAAGTGAGACACAACACTTAAAATAATTTATATTTTGTGTATATGTGTATATGAGTTTCTAAATCAGAATAGAAATCCTTATATTTCTTTTATTTGTTATAAAATAAGTACAAATTTCACTATTTATTATATTATGATACAAAATGACAATCTTTAATCTGTGAAAATAGTTGAAGAGATATTTTACAAAAAAGGAAGAAATTTTGATACTTTTTTATGAAGTTTCACCTTTTGTAAGAAAGAAAAATGGTAAAAGGATTGTTTTTGTGAGATTCTACGGGGTTGAGTTTTTCTTTATTGAACAAAAGAATATTTGAGGAAAAATAATACCGCATAAAGGAAAGCAAGATTTTCGATGAAAATATATTGTTTTAGTTTTGAAGAACTATATGTTTGTGGCATAATGTTTTTTGTATAATCACTCTTCCAAGGTATTTTTTGGTGTTATATATTTTCGATTTGAAAAGCTAACCATCTAATATGGTATGATTCATTCCGTTCAATTTTATTTTATGATTGAAAAACATTATTGCCATAAGGATGGGTTTGAATTACTGTTTATGAGACAATCCCTTTTGAGATAGTAAAAAAAAGGTGATATTACCTTGTGCAAGATGTTGCACTAGAGGTTAAGAATTCTCCTATGTAATCATTGAAATGGAGATTGTAAATTATAATATTACCTCGTGCAAAATGGTGCACTTGAGGTTAATGATTATGCTACCTCGTGCAAAACGCTAACATTTAAGGTAAGATTGTAATACTTCCTCATGAAAAATGAATGCACTTGAGGTCCAGGATTATAAGATCCTTATACGTCCTCGTGCAAGATGAGTGCACTGGAGGAAGAAAAATAAAAATGATCATGTTATTCGATTGTATACAAGCACTAGAGGTTGAGAATTATACTGCACTATTTCCCCTCATGCCAAATTATGCTCTCAAGGTTGAAAGTTGTAAGATCCTTATACTCCCTCGTGTAAGATAATTGCATTAAAGGTTGAGAATGATAAATTATTATTTTCCCTCATGCATGACTATGCATTTGAGGTGGATGGTTTAAAAATGGTTAACATTTGGTATAAGATTGGACCAATTGTAAAAGGTCTTAGAGAGCTAGATAGATTTTGAAGAGTTAAAGATAACTTCATACAAAGTAACTTTGGTATAAGTTACATGGTCTCCTAAGTAACCATTGCGGAGTTACATTTGAGGAATAATAATTGGAAAATTAAAGAGTTTTCCCAGTAAATTTCCAACTCAAGCTCTGAAATGCTAATGTGTATCTGTATCATGCATGATTATGAATGAAGTCGAGCTTGAGGTTGATTTTGGCAAGCTCTATATGTAAGATCATTGATGATATGGGAACTAAAAGCTTGAATTAGCTTATGAAAATGACCATTTTATCTTGTAAAGGTTGATTGTAAAAGATGTTACAATCTATGATAGATTATTGTACATCCAGACATGGTTGGACCGTGTATAAAAGGAAAATGTTTACAATTGACATCATGGTATACCATCACATATCTTTGAAAGATATTATTGAGATGATGTTATTATTGATGAAAAGTGTTAAGGTGTCATCCTTAATACATATTTATAAAGTGCGAAAGATGCACTATAGTACATGAATTTTGACATATTTAACAACCATGCTATGGCTATTGGTTATTCATGAATACTCTAGAAATAAAATATGGTACGTTGGACCATCTTCATAATCTATATTAGATTCACGAGCGTATTGTAAGTCAATCAATGACATAGAGTCATACATTATTGATAGTGCTATAATGCACAACCGAAAATGTTTTATCTACAACTCTATAGTCTATTAGAGACTGTGAAGAATGAGAGCTTGCTCTTGTGAGCCGTGAATTTTAAAACCTCTTCATTATGTCCTTGAGGGAACAAGAATAAACATTGAATATGCACTTTTAATGATAAAAGTATGCTCATATTGATGGGAACACAAGCACAAAATGTGCCAAGTTATATAAGTTTATATAACGTAGAATCCCATAAATCCCAAAAGAAAAAGGGGGGTCACTAACGTGCGGTTAGTGTACAATAAAATATTCATTATATGAAAAGGAAAAATGGGTCATCCATGAGAAAAGTTATGTAGAATCACTAGCTTTCTAAACTATCAAGAACTTCTAGGTTCTTACTCGGGTGACAATAGTTCATAGAAGATATAGCGAGATCATTCAAAAGGAAGTGGACGAGAATTTTTATACCCTTTTGAAATATCATGAATTGATTTTGGGCGGGAAACATTACTATGTGGACCTTTGAGATATATGATGTTTGATACATCAAATAATGGTCACATGAAGTATTGTATCATTGGGCTATTGATTTAGAAAAAACTAGATATAATGAAATTATCCATGTGATTTTGAGATTAAGATGGACAATATGAAACTTGAAAGAATAGTGGTATTGAGTAACTTATACCCACTAAGAGACGTTATTAGTTGTTAATTTTGTAAAGCAAAGAAAAAAGGTTAGACAATTGGGTTTGTGTCTATACCTCCCCCATTAAAAATAACAAAATGATTACAAAAAGGAAAGTTGAGAATAATGAACTTTTTTAGTTCTTAAGCATTCTCAACTTTAAGGGGAGAATGATATGTGTTTTGATATTTGGCACAAAGTCTTATCAGTAAAATCAATTGTGCCTTGTTGAAATATTACAAAAGCAAGCACATATTGAATGTTGCTACAACCATGCTTCTCGAAAGTATGAGTCTCCAAGATGCTTCTGAATTTTTAAGATGTCAAATTAGAGAGTGATTGTCTCTAGCCTGGATGTCCTTAACTAAAGGTTAATGGACTAGGAATTATTTCGTGCATGACAAAGCAAAATGAACTAGAGGTTAATGTATAATTCGTTTGCAAAATGTTGCAACTACTTGATGCGTTCATAGATATAAATAAAGTAATGCAATCATATATATACTAGCTGCGAATGTTTCAGCTCGGCTAGAAGCGTGGGAGATAACCGCTATGGCAAGTGAATCCCAAGTACGTTGGAGGCGTGGTCGACTCTTGGGATCCAAAGAACCCTTGAAAGAGGAGTTCAGACCTCGAAAGAGGAGTCCAGTCCTTCGAAAGGGGGACAAATATGCTATAATGGCACAAAAAGAAAAGACAAATTATGAAAGAATTGAACCCTCGAAATAGGAGTTCAGACCCTCAAAAGAGGAGTCCAATCTCTTGAAAGGGGGACGTATATGCCTAAATGACACAGAAGGAAAGGAAAAGGGAAATTATGAGTTTCATGATTCGAACCCTCGATAGAGGAGTTCAGACCCTTGAAAGAGGGAAGAAACTACCAAAATGATATATTCCAAGAGTATAGGAAGTGCGGAATATGACTTCCAATAGTTGGTAAAGACAAATCTTAAACACGCCGAAGCGTGTGCTTCTAGCATGATAATACACCAGAGTTGTGCATATGAAATGTTATAATCCACCTCGATATGAGAAATGAACGTGTTCCTCCTATTGGATAAAGGAGCTGTAATATCGTAGATGTGGATGATAGTAGACCCTTGAAAAAGGTGTTTAGCCCTTGGTAAAAGGAGCTATAATTTTTCAAAAAAAGTTAATTATAAGTAGTACACCAAGTTAACTTATGTGTATCCCTTGAAAGAGGATCTAAACTCTCTAAGCGAGCGTAATGTGAACATATGAATTCCCGGGAATCGGTATTCGAAGAAAATCTTAAGAATGTTTTTCTCTAAAGGCCTTATGTTTTTATATGATCAACGGTGACTTGGAGAACCATCTAAATCATAATCGAATGGTATCAAGTCACAACTCATAAATATATATATATCGATGTATCAAATGAGCCAAGGGTATGGAATAAGCCTCTAAGAGGGCATATATGTGCGTATTAAGTTCAAATACTTGAGAGTGCATTATTTGTGTGCACTAGGCTCATATATATGAGTTTTTGTAAAGTCATGTTGATAATACATGACTAGTAAAGGATACTCCTTTTATGCAAATATCAAATAGACCTTGGAAGCAAATTGGATCACACAAATTTATCACCCTTTATATGATAGAAAATGTGTGACGCTCAGGTCAAGAATCCACTATATATGTTATACCTGTGAATGATTTAATGGTGATATAAGACTTACCATCTGGTAAGGTGATGATTCTCAGTAAACATAAATCACCATTGTTCTCCCTTTTCATCAACGTTAAGATGATGATGATTGATGACATATTTATGGAATGAATGTTAGCATACATTCATATATGTCAAATTCAGGGGAACATTCTATATGTGGTTATGTTTTCTCCTTTGTTTGGTTTTTGCACCACAGGGTTTCTTGAGCAAAGTTTTAATAAGGATTCTATCATGAGTTTTTTGTACGTAGAGGGGTGCTATGATATATATGGTGGAACTTCCATTTCATGGTGTTCAACGAAGCAAACTACATTGACAACTTCATTAAATCATGTCAAGTTGAGTGCATTATAAGAAATGGGAAGAGAATGTGCATGGTTCAGATCAGACATCTATCATATATTAAGTTCTTGTGGTTTTCAACCTGATCTAGAGACACCAACAATGATATATGAAGATAATGTTGTCTACATTACACTAATAAGGGAAGGATGTATCAAAGGTGATCAAATGAAGCATATATCACTAACATTCTTCTCAACACATCAACTTCAGACCAAGGGTATTTTTGATGTTCGCAAGATTCGGTCCGAAGAGAATCTAGATGATTTATTTACCAAGTCACTTCTTACAAGAGTTTTAAGAAGCTCGTCCGTGATATCGGTATGCGACATCCAAGAGACATTCGGTTAAATTGAGGGGAAGATAAACATTTTAAACTGTACTCTTTTTCCCTTGACCATGGTTTTTGTCCTAATGGGTTTTTCTTGGCAAGGTTTTTAATGAGGCAGTAGGATATATATCCAAAAGGGAGTGTTATAAATAATACAATTAGTGGATGTACATCCAATCATCCTTTGATCTACCTTAGACCTTTCGTTTGTGTAACTCCCGTAACCTCCCTAAAGTCTTCATTAGTAGACATTTGATCTTTTGCTTTCCTACCACTCAAAGGATTGGTAATGTATACTATATAAGGATGTACAATGGAATGATAAGGAGGATGCCAATTACGTCTATCTTGTCTACTATAGTCTCTTTTGTCCTCTCATTGTTATATCAAGATCAACAGATTTTCCCTACTGAAATACCCCGAACTTAAATATGGTGATTAAATTATTCTAATATAGTATTTAAGGGCCTAATAGTGCCTAAGTAATTTTTGGTAAAGAAAATAAATCCAAAAGAAATGAGAAAAACGCTTGGAAGCGGAAAACGCTAAAACAAGCGTTAAATAACCATAGGAGGTACGGGACCTCGGTTATAGTATCGTAAGAATTCCTAAGGCTTATTCATGCCTAATTAGTATACGGGAACGATTCCCGAAGAAAACGGATCCAAGAAATGTATTAAAACGCTAATAGAGCTTTAGCGCACGTTTTTCGAGGAAACCCGAAAAACGTGATTTTAAGTGGTCAAACGAACCCGTAAAAATTATAGTTCATTAAATAACTATAAATAAACGTTAATGGAAGCTTAATGTCCATTAAAATTAAAGAAACGATAAATTCTGGAAAACGGGCCCGATTAGTGAATAGTAACTAAACCGGGTAAAATAACGAGCGTTTTCTGTAAAAGACGAAAAACGCTCCAACTAGTATAACAGTGGGGGGCCGATTTTTACAGTTGTAGACAGCCCTCTCTCACACACACACACAAGTAACAAATAAGTAAATCAAAAAGCAATAAAGTAATAAAGCAAAAAGTAACTTATACTACTTTAACATTCTCTCACCTCTCATTCTCACCTTTCCCTCATCTCTCTCCTACCCTTCTCCTTCCCCATCGATTTTTGCCCCTCTCTCTCTTCTGGTTGGGCGATTTTGGAGCCCCAAAGGAAACCTCCATGGCTACTCCACCTTTCTTCATGCTCCATCTCCATTTGAACTCCAAATGCAAAAATAATTGCATATTCTTACTCTCCTCATCACCCTCTACACTTCTCTCTTTTCAAAATCCAAAAATGAGGAAGTTGATTTTCGTGGGTCTACCCCATTGGTGAAGAAAGTAACATCAATGTGAAGCTTGGAGTCTCCTCTTTCCAACAAGGTAAAAATCTCCATGAAAGGCCTCACTTTTTCTCCATCTCTTGGCATGGCCGATTTTTGGTCTTCTCTTACCTTGTTTTTCTCTTGTTTTGGAGCTTTTCTTCAACCTTCCAATGGTGGTGAGAACACCTTCTTGAACTAAGGGCTAAAACCCCTCCTAAAGCACTCCAAAGGTAAACCCTAGAATTTGTATTTTAAACACTTCAACGAATTAGTGTTAATATGAGGGTTAGTAGATTAATTATACTTGTCTTTGTGTGCTTGGGTAATGGGAATGGAGTTTGGCAACTCCATTCCCCCACAAAACCGATTGGGCAAGAAAGAGAGGAAGAAGAGAATTGAAAAGGAATGGAGGAAATTATGAGCTCAAGGTAAGAGCTTCTTCATAATGCTTAATTTAATGCATTAGTGTAATGGGAATGGGTAAACATATAAAGAACCTAAACTATTGTACTAGTATTGTAGTTGTGAAGGTTTAGAGATTTGTTGTAACACCCCAACTACAAATAACACACTTAACAACTCTTTGCAGCGGGGAATCACACTCACATCATAACTCAACTCTTTGGTGTTACACGCCGTTAGCCACCCACGTGGCTAACAAGGCTAACATACATCATCGTACCGGTCTGATGGACTAAACTCCCGAGCAACTACACATTAATCCCGTTCCATGTCCAACATTCATTATACACTTACATTACAACGTACCGAGTAATTACCAACTAGCGCCGATACAATTTCGGTCTTACTACACCTATAATATATCCACAATTCTCATGACTACCACATACAAACAACTACCCCGTCCTACTCTCGAACGGCTTCCAGTTCCTTGTACCTGAAAAGTATGGGAGCCCCCAAAGGGGGTCAGCACCTTTGCTGGTATGGTAATCCCGCAGCCCACATGCTACCGGGCCACGCACAACTATTTGTCGTTAGCATGCGGTTGATTTATTTCAAACATGCACAAACTCACACACATATCATGCTTATAAGCAAACATCCATTAATAGAATACATACACAAGGTTAGCACACTCAACATAACAACATACTCACTTTATAACATACAACTTAATTTCACCTTCTTAGAGTACATGAACTTCATTTAGGGAGTGCCGGGGTGTTATAAGCCGAGCAAACATACATACATTTTCTTTACTGAGTGGCGGCCTCATATAGGACCGTACAACATACACAATTTCCCCCTAGCTCCAATAGTGATGAGGTAGGTAAGCCTTGGTTAGCTTGTGGGTGGTTGTAATTCAAGGAGGAAGAACAACCGCAACATAAACAAAGAGGGAGTCGAAGCGAACTTAGGCTTCAACACCCTACCAACATTGTACATAATTTCCCTCCTAGCCCGATGTGGAGGTCGGGTAGGTAAGCTTTGGCTAAGCTAGTGGGAGGTCGAAATCCAATGAAGGAAAACAACCCTAACATAACAGGATGGGAGTTAATTCACATATATATATAACTCCCAAACAATACGCGCGACCGGAACAACCGGATTCCTCTCCATACATACATATACTTATTAGTTAGAGGTTCCCTTATGGAACTTATCACATACATACATCACATAGTGTTACTAACTCGGTTAGACACATAAGGGATATCATATCCCATTTCAACAACGCGGATAACAGTATCCAACATCAACAACATATTAAACAAGTCACATACATCACGCATTGTCACACATACAATAACGCACGGATAGCCGTAGTTAGAACGTTCCCATGGGTTGGGACGTTTATTCCGAATACCGATCACTTATGTGAACCTAAGGTCGGTTAACTATTATTTAACACATAACTAAGGTTAAGCGGTATCGGAATTAATTACGCCACAATAATGAATTACTGTAAACTCATTTCATGCTTTATCTTGCAAGGTGGCAAACACACAGAAAAACACATTGGCATACAAGCCGGTGTAATCCGGTAGGACACAGGTTGCAAGAAAACCATACCTGTCACCGGGGGAATTACTTTTACCGGTGTTCTCACGTTCCTCGGTTCACACTTGTTCCTCATGTCATACTCTTGAACCACTATTTAACATGTCAAATGGTTCAATTAATATTAAGGTGTTACGGTAGGTACATAATTGCTACTCCCGTACTTACCCCGTTATCCCGTTATTTCGGTTTAACTTTGTGTACTTAAACTCACAACTTTCTCAATCATTTCCACACTTGTTTATACTTCCAATGGCCTTTAAAACTCACCAAACAAGGACTAATCAACATCTAAAACCATTACCATTCACTTCCCCATCATTACAACTCTTTAAAACACATTCTGACACATTTTTTATGATGGTCCGGGTTTGTGTCCGGGGTTACAAACCCGGACCAACCCTGAAAAACGGTTTCTGGACATTTTTCTATGTGGTCCGGGTTTGTGTCCGGGTTTACAAACCCGGACCACCCCCTGGGATGATCTTCTGTCGTGTTTTTTGCTATGGTCCGGGTTTGCAAACGGATTTGCAACCCGGACCACCCTGGAACTGTCAAAATTTACAGTTTTTGATCAGTTTTCAACCATAATTCCCTCTAATCATTTCCTAAACTTTCCACATGTTTTCTACATGTTTAAACACAATAAAATACTCACTAAACCTCCTTAAAACATGGTCCAAACTTTGCTCCAATTCTACAATTTCAATTCCACATTTTCTCACTCACTGCACAAGTTGCACATCAGTGCACTCTCAAAATATTCTCATGACAACACTTAGCCTTCTCCTTGCCATTTGAGACCATACCACATTCATCCCTAGCACATTCATCTCCATTTCCCAATCTCATTCATTGTTTCCCAAGTCTCACACCTTAGTTCCTCTCTAGCAAAATCCAAACTCTTAAACATCATCCTTGCTACAGATTTTTGTCTAACTCCATTCCATTCTTCAATCAACACCTCAATGTGGTTTACCACCCAAACCAATTCCTAACAACACCTAATTAACACTTAAACTCTTCCAGCTCACATCACCATCTAAACTACTATATTTCTACCGAAATTTCGCCATGACCTCGTTACAAACCTTACATATCCCAAAACTCATTTCTTCACATAATTCACCCTACAACTAGCCAAACCCACAAGGTTCTACCACACATAACAAATCCTCAATTCAACAACAACAACAACACAATCACCCAAAATCTCCAAAATCTCAATAACCACATTATCCATCACTTTGGGTTCATTACTTTGTTTACCCATCCCAAACACTTAAACAATTATAAACAAGGTTCAAGGTAGTTTTTCTTACCTTAATTTCACAAGCCTCCTTAATTCATCTCTTGCTCCTCATCTTCTCCAAAATTGGTTAAGAGGGTATGGAGTTTCCAAACTCCATCCCAACATCCAAGAACACATAAACATACCCAATTAATTATCTAAACCCTTGGAATATCTTAATTCAATCAAAGGCTAGAACACAAAGTTAGGGTTTACCTTTTTGAAGCTTTTAAGAGGGATTCTCACCCTTGAATCAAGAGGGAAACTACTCCACCATTGAAGGGTCAATTGGAGCTCAAGAACAAGAAGAAAACAAGGTATGAGGTGGGCAAAATCGGCCACAAAGAAGATGGAGAAAATGAGTTTTTCTTGGAACCTTTTTACCTTGTTGAAAGAGGAAGCTCCAAGCTTCAAAATGGTGTGCTTTTCTCTTCAAATGGCAAAACCCATGAAAATGAAACTCATCCTTTTCGAATTTTGAAAAGAGAGGGTGATAGAGGATGATGAGAGGATGAAGAATATGTAGTTATTTTTGTGATTGGAGCTTAATGAAGCTTGGGCATGAGCTAGAAGATGGAGTAGAGCCATGAGAGGGGGGGAAAAGAAATCGCTGGCACCAGAGGGGAGGAGAAGAACGATGGAGGAAGGAGGAAGAGAGGAAAGAGAAAAGGAAGAGAAAGTGAGGGAGGAGAGAGAGGGTGGGGCACCTTTTTATTTTTTTTGTTTTTGCTTTTTGACTTATTTAATTAGTTAACTAGTCATGTGTGAGGGGCTATCTACATTAATAAAACCGGCCCACATAACTGTTACAGGCTGGAGCGTTTTTCGTCGTTTACAGAAAACGCTCGTTAATTTACCCGGTTTAGCACTATTCACTAACCGGGCCCGTTTTCCGGAATTTTCTCGTTTATTTATTTTTAATGGTTATTATACCCCCATTAATGTTTATTTATAGTTATATGATAAACTATAATTTTTACGGGGTCATTTGACTGTTTAAAGTCACGTTTTCGGGTTTTCTCGAAAAACGCGCTTTAGACTCCGTTAGCGCTTTAACGCATTATTTGGATCCGTTTTCTTCCGGAATTTTTCCACATATTCTTAGTATGTAATTAGGGTATAAAAATATATTTATAACCCTAGTGAAAGTTATATACCTCCTAAAATAATTAAATACGTATTTTCACGTTTGTGACTTTTACGCATTTTCTTTTTCTTTTTGGTTTTCATTTCTTCACCAATGATCTTAAGGACTTATTTAGCCTTAGAAAATTATAATTACATAATTAATTAACACATTAAGGTTTGGGGTATTTCAATCTACCCCCCTTAAAAGAACTTCGTCCTCGAAGTTCACACTTCCCACACATCATTGGTTAGAATACGGGGATTACTTGTAACATAAACTTCCATAACAAACATACTTTACATCACAACCTCGGACTTAAGTCCGGGTAACACATCCATACATACATAACATGACATAACATACTTACATAGTATCCTCGGACTTAATGGTCCGGGTACCTTAACAACATTGTACATACATAACAACCCTTAGACTCTTAGGTCTGGGTAACATAACAACATTTAGACTCTTAGGTCTTGATAACACAACACTTCCGGAACTTAACACGCATTAGGACTCAAGGTCAAAATAATAATTATTACACATACCACACAACATGTCATAGCATGTATATCAACCAGAAATTCCTTTTCCATCTCTTCATGGTTCGAGACCCATGTTGAGTACATATACACTGTGATCCCGCAGAACCGGTCGCGATGGACACTCTGGTCCCCGTTCCTTTGGGAGATCAAAACAATTGCATACATCTTTAAAATATACTTCTCATGTCACCGGTCCTAAGACAAAGGCTCGTACGTCCTCAGCTCGTGAGCAAGTAGTAGGAAAATACCCTCTATGAGGTTAAGTATAATGAAATCCTTTATTGGAAGGATACAAGTTGAAAATCCTCTACGAGGTCACATAAAGGTAGTCCTTCCTTTGAAAATACCACTTAAGAATCTTAAAAATATTTATTGAAGTCTTGAAAATACCAATTGAAAATTTGAAACCCAATTTAAAATTCTTTTGAAACTCAATACAACTCCAAGTCCAATTATTGTTAACTGCATCTTATTCTTGATGTGATTATTTGTGACCACTTATAGGGAGTTTCAAGAATCATCCAACCCTGATGTGATCAGCATCAGTGTTGAACTATCTCTCCACCCCAATTTGTGTTCGGCTTCCCTTGATCTCATGATAATCAAGTTTCACCTCCCACTTCAATTTCAAACAACAACTAATTCAAGCATGTACCATTTTCTATCTTCTAATCCATCTAGTCGTAATCATTACATCTCCAAGGGTGGAACTATGTCCATCAATCATCTTCCCGATTTATTTTAAATCAAGTTACCTAGGGAATTTAATTCTCACTAGGTTCTACGTTGGTGTCATACCTCTTCATAAATCACAATACTGTATATATATATATCCATATATATATATATATATATTTTTATTATCAATATAATACACAATATTACATTTGGTATCATATGAACATACACTGTCGGGTTTTTTTCCCCGGGAGTTTTTTCTACTCCCTTATACTTATACTTTCACACACATTTGTTGACACAATAAACACACTTATCGCAAGGGTATTCGCATCTTCCGTGCGTAATTACCACAATAACCATGAATGAATGTGTATGTTTATGTAACACACACCAATCATCAAAACAAATCATTTTGTGCTATGCACATCATAGTTCACGTACACTTGTACGGTAAAACACTAAGTGGTTCTGCGCTCTACCCCCCTTAAAAGGATTACGCCCACGTAATCAATCAGTTAATCACTGGTTTAGAACATTCTACCGTCGTGAAGTGTTTATCTCCACGCGGTTTATTACACAATGTGTTCTGGTTTGAGGATCTTAGCCATATTGGCGTTTAGTCCCTAACCAAGAATTCTCCTAGAGTTTACTTTGACTCTTAACTGGTTTCGATTCTGGCCTGTGAGGCTTTTAGGCATCATTAGTTTGCCATTCACTCATGTTCACTATTCACACATCAACGTTTGAATCACTGGTTCACCAGTTTTCTGCTGCGCAACTCTTGATAACTTTAGAGCTTAGTTTGCCCCATACATTATTCTTACTGTATTGTACATCCCCGATTATCACCTTTATCTTGGTAATAACGGTTTCTCAACCGACGCGTGGTTTCACTTACCATGAGCGAATTCGGTGAGTTACAAACTTACTATTCACTTCCATGATAATTTACTGTATTCCACAATGATTTACTTGATTTCTTCCGACTTACTGTCGGTTACGTTGAGCTACTACCTATTGTGTAGTACTCTGTCGGTTATTTCCAACACTTGAGGTATATTCCATACCGATATTTAACATTCGTGCTACTGTAGTCACTTATGTCAACCAAGTACCCTTTTGGTACGTGCTTATCTTATGCATCGGTTTTATCACACACAAGTCTTGTTCTTCTATCACATTTAACATTTTCGACTTCCTAGCTATCTCACTGATCATTACCGCTCAAGCGCAATACCAAAAAACTCAGTCATACAGAGTGCAGAGGCGTAAACTCTTGACAGTAAATCTCTTATGCGATTGCAATAGGAATTCATACTGTTTTCCTTATCACATAGTTCAAACCACTGGCTTATTGCTCAGTCTGTCTATCATCACTTACTTGTATGTCCATTGAGTTTCACTCATAACTGGTCTTATTTGCCACATTATTATTTAACAATACTTATGCAACGGTCGCTTACTGCGCACCGTGCCTTACTCATTGTATAACATTAACTTACACTGCATCCGCTATTATATTAGCTTCGCCATACACTGTGTTTGCCACTTATTTGGCTGACTTCTGAACACGCTATTGTTTTTGAGTCTTTATGCTCCTTGAGCGTTGTTCATTACACATTTAGCATCCCACACCTATGGTGGTTGCTATTTGACTTTTTACTTTTCATCTGTCTCCACAACTGGTACAAACACTTCTTTTCGATTTATTCCTACTCACATCATTCTTGGGTAATAACAACGGGTCACCCTTAACATATTCCCTGAACTAGTTCACATAACTACCGCTGTTGCGGTCTCACATATCACGAGGTATCCCCACTCTTAAAGCAGTGGTTCGTTATCCGCTTTACTTACTTATATATAACATAAACTTTCGTAATCAATAATTTCCTTAACACATTTACTTGTGGCTTATAAGCCCTATGGCCTCGAGCTCTGCTCATTGTAGGTTCACACACATTTACTTCCCGTACATAATACACGGTTTATAGGTTGTATTGGGCTCCATGATTAATTCCTTTCATGGGATGCCCCTTCAAGGATGTCAGACTTTCTCTTGACGACTCTTATGCTCAAACTGGGTGTTAGTCTCAACCCTTGCATTTCTGCCACGTTATTCGTTCAACCATTGTTGACCCAAACACCCTTTAAGGATAGTTCCTGGGTGTTACTAGGTCATGCCATTATATCCGGCTCGCACTTATGAGTACGTTTCATTAGCTACATCGCCCTGCGTTCTTGGCTGGGTTAAATGTCATTTCCAGTGAGATTGATATTCCCTTAGTTCAAGTGATCACTTCGGGAGTCTCATCCCGATCATTGCACATTAACGTATCATAGTAGGCATCTGCCTCGCCATATTTAGGCTGGGTACTTACTCCAGCTATATGTTCGTCCTTCAGGTTCCTTATGATATTCCATGTCCTTACTTACTAATCAGTGCCCTTCGCACTTGTTCACCCTTAAACATTTCCTTAAAATACACTTACTAATTCCTTTAGTCTTCCTTAACTTAACTGGGTTCCTTTATTTCAACGATTCGATGTAATCCATTGCTCTTGCTTGACTTTTACTTCGGACCGTAGTATGGAGTCGACTACTTCCCGTGTTCTAGACTCCACTCGTATACATACGTGGGGTTCCTACTGATACATTGCTACTTACCTGACTACCCATAAGTAGGTCTGTCAGGCCCACAAGCTCCTATCGGAGTGCGGTCGTCCCACATTACAGTTGGTATACTCGTAGTGTCCGTCACACGCCTAGGTGAAGTATTCTGTTGTCAACTCCTCTTATATTATCCTATGATAATATGCATTCCATGCTTCCCGAACTTAATCAAGGGAAGTGTATCCACTGTTGTATTATTATGAACTCACTCCATTCCCTCGGGTTGTTACCCTTGGGTTTACCGGTTTCCATCCGGTTGTTTAAAAGTAACTGGTATAACTTACCTACCATGTGGCACTGAGGCCTTGTAGGTCTTCTGTTCTGGTTTTAAAAAGAAGAATTGAAAATATATTGGGTTTGAAAGAAAATTTGGTTTTGAAAGGGTTTTGAAAGAATTTAAGTTTGAAAGAAAATTCTCATGGTTTCACAACATTTGCCACCACCCATCTCTCCGCCTTCCAAGTCTAGCTCTTGCTGACTGGTGTGTTTCCAATTACAGATGTCAGGCTGCTAAGCCTTTCCACAGTTCTGATGATCTCACTTACTCATGGTACTTTACTATACTTTATAGTTGGCTAATAATTTGCCGCCAGCCTTGTGGGTGATGGAGTTTGGAAACTCCATACCCTCTTAACCAATTTTGGAGAAGATGAGGAGCAAGAGATGAATTAAGGAGGCTTGTGAAATTAAGGTAAGAAAAACTACCTTGAACCTTGTTTATAATTGTTTAAGTGTTTGGGATGGGTAAACAAAGTAATGAACCCAAAGTGATGGATAATGTGGTTATTGAGATTTTGGAGATTGGTGATTGTGTTGTTGTTGTTGTTGAATTTGAGGATTTTGCTATGTGCTGGTAGAACCCTTGTGGGTTGGCTAGTTGTAGGGTGAATTATGTGAAGAAATGAGTTTTGGGATATGTAAGGTTTGTAACGAGGTCATGGCGAAATTTCGGTAGAAATATAGTAGTTTAGATGGTGATGTGAGTGAGGAAGAGTTTAAGTGTTAATTAGGTGTTGTTAGGAATTGGTTTGGGTGGCAAACCACATTGAGGTGTTGATTGAAGAATGGAATGGAGTTAGACAAAATCTGTAGCAAGGATGATGTTTAAGAGTTTGGATTTTGCTAGAGGGGAACTAAGGTGTGAGACTTGGGAAACAATGAATGAGATTGAGAAATGGAGATGAATGTGCTAGGAATGAATGTGGTATGGTCAAATGGCAAGGAGAAGGCTAAGTGTTGTCATGAGAATATTTTGAGAGTGCACTGATGTGCAACTTGTGCAGTGAGTGAAGAAAATGTGGAATTGAAATTGTAGAATTGGAGCAAAGTTTGGACCATGTTTTAAGGAGTTTAGTGAGTATTTTAGTGTGTTTAAACATGTAGAAAACATGTGGAAAGTTTAGGAAATGATTAGAGGTGAATTATGGGTCAAAAACTGATCAAAAACTGTAAATTTTGACAGTTCCAGGGTTGGTCCGGGTTGCAAATCGGTACGCAAACCCGGACCATAGCAAAAACACGACAGAAGATCATCCCAAGGGGTGTTCCGGGTTTGTAAACCCGGACACAAACCCGGACCACATAGAAAAATGTCCAGAACGTGTTTTCCAGGGTTGGTCCGGGTTTGTAACCTCGGACACAAACCCGGACCATGCTAAAAACTTACCAGAATGTGTTTAAAGTGTTGTTATGATGGGGAAGTGAATGGTAATGGTTTTAGATGTTGATTAGGCCTTGTTTGGTGAGTTTTAAAGGCCATAGAAAGTATAAACAAGTGTTGGAAATGATTGAGAAAGTTGTGAGTTTAAGTACACAAAGTTAAACCGAAATAACGGGATAACGGGGTAAGTACGGGAGTAGCAGTAGCATTATGTACCTACCGTAACACCTTAATATTAATTGAACCATTTGACATGTTAAATAGTGGTTCAAGAGTAAGTGTGAGCCTCGATTTTAAACCCTATCCTATGTTGATTAAAGTTGATTAGGATCTAATCGGGTTTAGGTCCACTTATAACCTAAGATTAATAACTATGTCATATAACAATAATTATTAAAACCTAAGCTAGCTCACTGGAACCTATTATGAGTCGCCACCTAATTTTGACCTAGATTAATTTAGGAAAGGAGAGTTCGGGTTCGGGGGCTTGATATTCAACTTAATTAGGGTTCAATTACTTTCATTACCCCTCCTAGGTCGTTTTTCCTCTACTTGGTTTAATTACGGCTTTCTACAAAGTTGCTTTTTAACCTAGGTGCGCGCTTCTGTTTTTTGTGTTTTTTAGCATTTTGACAGAAAATTAAAGTGGAAATTAAAATACCTAAACTAGGGTTTCGGAGGCAGAATTAGGTCAAATTTTGTTTCCGTCCGTAGCCACGGACCTAATGTCCGAAGCCACGGACCCAGTTAACCTACATAACAATAAAAGTCGAATTAAACAGAAAACAGAAAATTGTAAAGTCCGGGGCCTGGGACAGACTGTCCGTGGGCCCGGACACTATTAAAAAAAACCTAATTTTTAAATTTTTTAAATCCCGCCGCCGTCCGTGGGTGTCCGAGCTTACGGACAGGGAGTCCGGGACCCCGGACACGACGTCCGTGGGTGCGGACAGCCCTCGGACGGCGGCTTTGAGGCTGTTCCCGAAGGTGTATTCGGCTCAAATTTTATGGGTGCGTAGCCTGAAAGATGTACAATACGTTAGTGGTCGAAAGTTCTCAATTTGAATTCGAATTATGCACGAAACTTGGTAAACAAGTTATTGGACAGAAGCTTGAATAAACAGCAATACAGAAGCGTACGAAGGTTAGTTTGAGCCCAAATTTTGAGGCAAGACAGATAATACCGTGGTGAATTAGGGAAGTGGGAGTTTCTACCTGTTTTACCTTCGGAGTCACAACGTTTCTTCACACCGGGATTCGTCGAGTGCTCCGTTGATGGCAGACCCGAGAGGATTTCGACCCAAGCTTCTGGTTGTTGGTTGTTCTTGCTGTTCTTCACGTTTTGGAGGTGTTTTTGTGAGGTTTTGATGATTATTGGTGCTTTGGGAATTGGAAAAAACGGTTTAGATGGTGATTTCGGGGGATTTCGGTATGATTTGGGTGGCCGGGTGTTGGAAAACGTGAGAGAGAGAGAGGAGGCCGTGTTTTCTGACTCTCTAGGGTTCTTGAGCATATGAGGTTCTGATTTTATCCAAAAACCTATCCTTATATAGACTTTCGTAAAGATAAAGAAAATCTAGTAAAAGTAAGATTTTTTGATATTTCAATTAAGTGACTTCCCAAAGGAATTTTGCTATGAAATTTTAACCACATGTCAAGGATGGATATTATGAATTTTCTGAGGTGGAACCGAATTTTTTAAATGTTGGAATATTTTTAAATTGAATTTCTTTTCAGATTCAGTCAGAAATTGCTAGAAAATTATTGGGAAACTCGAAAAATCAAAATTCCAACGCCATTATGCTTAGAATGTCATCCTATATCATGGGTTAAAATATCAAAGCGTTTCAAGCTGATTTGGGCATCCTTTGGAGGGAGAGAGAAAGCTTATAGGAGGTCTCAGGAGCCTTTAAAGATTACTAAAACGCCCCTGAAAATGACGAAGCTGCTCCCCATGCCATGGAACGTGCCGATCGAGCCAGAATCCCTCACCATTTGATTAAAATGCCTCTCACAACACCAGCACACCCGTAGACCCTAACCCAGGGGGTCAAAATTTGGGTATAACAGTAAGACATGAGGAACAAGTGTGAACCGAGGAACGTGAGAACACCGGTAAAGTAATTCCCCACGGTGACAGGTATGGTTTTCTTGCAACCTGTGTCCTACCAGATTACACGGCTTGTATGCCAATGTGTTTTTGGTGTGTTGCCACCTTGCAAGATAAAGCATGAAATGAGTTTACAGTAATTCATTATTGTGGCGTAATTAATTCTGATACCGCTTAACCTTAGTTATGTGTTAAATAATAGTTAACCGACCTTAGGTTCACATAAGTGATCGGTATTCGGAATAAACGTCCCAACCCATGGGAACGTTCTAACTACGGCTATCCGTGCGTTGTTGTATGTTGTGACAATGCGTGATGTATGTGACTTGTTTAATATGTTGTTGATGTTGGATACTGTTATCCGTGTTGTTGAAATGGGATATGATTTCCCTTATGTGTCTAACCGAGTTAGTAACACTATGTGATGTATGTATGTGATAAGTTCCATAAGGGAACCTCTAACTAATAAGTATATGTATGTATGGAGAGGAATCCGGTTGTTCCGGTCGCGCGTATTGTTTGGGAGTTAATATATATATATATGTGAATTAACTCCCATCCTGTTATGTTAGGGTTGTTTTCCTTCATTGGATTTCGACCTCCCACTAGCTTAGCCAAAGCTTACCTACCCGACCTCCACATCGGGCTAGGAGGGAAATTATGTACAATGTTGGTAGGGTGTTGAAGCCTAAGTTCGCTTCGACTCCCTCTTGTTATGTTACGGTTGTTCTTCCTCCTTGAATTACAACCACCCACAAGCTTAACCAAGGCTTACCTACCTCATCACTATTGAGCTGGGGGAAATTGTGTATGTTGTGTACGGTCCTATATGAGGCCGCCACTCAAGTAAAGAAAATGTATGTTGTGCTCGGGCTTATATCACCCCGGCACTCCCTAAATGAAGTCATTCTGTCTCTAAGAAGAGTGAAATTAAGTTGTGTATGTTATAAAGTGAAGTGTGTTGTTATGTTGAGTGTGCTAACCTTGTGTATGTATTCTATTAATGGATGTTTGCTTATAAGCCTGATATGTGTGTGAGTTTGTGCATGTTTGAAATAAATCAACCGCATGCTAAGACAACAAATAGTTGTGCGTGGCCCGGTAGCATGCGGGCTGCGGGATTACCATACCAGCAAAGGTGCTGACCCCCTTTGGGGGCTCCCATACTTTTCAGGTATAAGGAACTGGAAGCCGTTCGAGAGTAGGACGGGGTAGTTGACTGTACGTGGTAGTCGTGTAAATTATGTAAGTATTGTAGGTGTAGTAAGACCGAAATTGTATCGGCGTTAGTTGGAGAATACTCGGTACAGTTGTAATGTAAGTGTATAACAATTGTTGGATATGGAACGGGAGTATTGTGTAGTTGCTCGGGAGTTTAGTCCATCAGACCGGTACGATGTATGTATGTTAGCCTTGTTAGTCACGTAGGTGGCTAACGACGTGTAACACCAAGGAGTTAAGTTATGTTGTGAGTTATGATTTCCGCTGCAAGTGTTGTTAAATGTGTTGTTTGTAGTTGGGGTGTTACAGATTCCAAGAATCGGATACCATCAATAAATGTTCAAAGATATATCCCTTCCGGAACTACTAATGTAGTGAAGCTTGAGCAAACAATTACTGCCAAGCGATGTCAAATAAGCTTAAATAGCAACTGTTGACAACCGAGGAGTAACCGGTTCAATAAGAACTCGATATGGGGGAACATAAAGTATAAGTAAATGACGCTCAAGGAGCTCAGAAGTATAAACACCGAGCCATGCTGGTGGAAATGCATGAGCTGAAGCTAGCAACAACGGATGCCATGTAAACCAATACTGTAGAATCAGAAGGAACATGGTGCGCAACAGGCGACCGATATGTGGGAAATATCACCCAATACTATGAAGTTGTTAATACAAGATGGTAGACAGACCGGGCAACAAGCCAGGAGTCTACACCAAACGATAAAGCACCACCTGATGGAGTAACGATCATTCCTATTGCGATCTCATAAGAGAGTTACTGCCACGAGTTTACGTCTCTGCACTCTATAGGACTGAGTGTTTTGGTATTGCACTTGTTGCACTTGTGCAGTTAATGATCTAGTGGGATAGCTAGGAATATGGAAATTTAAGTAGTGGTAAATTCTTCCTTTCACCAATGAACTTGGCATAAGCCAGCTAAGCAGAAGCTTAGAAACAAACCGTGCGGCCTAAGGTCAAAGAAGCACGAAGAGTGTGAAACACACCAACAATGTAACACCCCTATTTAACATAAATGCAGCGGAAAGTAAAATACTAAGGCGATTACAGATCATCGGGTTCCAAGCACCCGACACCAAACCTCACCATTACAACTTATAAAATTATAACTGCTACGTCTGAACTCGAGAAAACATAACATAAACCTAACATTAGAAAAATATGCCAACGCTCCACAAATCCTAATTCCCACCCCAATCACTCAAACTCTTCGTGGCCACCTGTATAACAACTCATACCTGCAAGATAAAACCAAGCAGCCCACCCTGGGAGGGGTGAGTCAGTTCCCTGGAATGTAACTGGTACAATCCTCATAGCAGAAATTTAAAACGTAATCTTTAAACAATATAGAAACTTGGAAAGAAACTCTTAAAAACAAAACAGAGGGACATGGCACTTCGAAATCACCAAGTCAAAGCAACAAGCAAGGAATAGAGATAGTCAACAGAAAGGATAAAGTTAGTCAATTAAAACCACACCAGAAGTTAGTGAACATCCCATGCTTAAGTTAGATTAAGTTCCAGTAAGAGTAGAAAGACCCAAGTAGTCACAAGGACTAGGAAAGGAAAGTAGAAATCCAAGAACCAACAACTCAAGAGTGGAACGAAACCAATTGGAAGAGATGGCTCGCTGTTGACTACGTCCGATAGGACAGGGGATATACAGCCCCTCGCTGTTTACAACGTCCGACTGGACAGGGGATATACAGCCCCTCGCTGTTTACCACGTCCGATTGGGTAGGGGATATACAGCCCCTCGCTGTTTACCGGTGAAGATGTGCGCACATCACAACAAGAACTCAGCTCATAGTTGAAATGATATCCAGAGTCGAAAGAAGGATTTACCAAGATCGACATTCCCATATTCCCACTAGATTAATAACTGCACAAGTGCAATGCCAAAACACTCAGTCCTACAGAGTGCAGAGGCGTAAACCCTCAACAGTTAATATCTAATGAGGTAACCAGATAAGAAGAACCAATAATCATATGAGTTGTACACTTAAGGCTCAGTTAGTCACATCAAGCTGAGTTAGCCACACATCAGTTTCCTTTCGAGATTCATTCAAGCTCAGTTAGCGTTTCTCAAAACATTCTATAAAGTTCGTCACCAAAAGCATCTGAGTACGAGAAATCGTACCTAGTATATGTAGAAGCAGTAACCAAACTTGAAAATGCGAACTACTCCACTAATCACCTATAATTAAAGTATTCCAAGCATTGATTAGTTAAGGCACTATAATGCTACACATCCTCCATTCTTATTAGTCTATAGTTTTGTTTTACAGTTACTCTCTCCTAAGGATCTGGCTAGATCTCGTAATTAAATCTTTAATGTATACTTAACTTATTCCATTTACCTACTCCTGATTATAGGTTTAATTTAATGAAACCCTTTGGTTACGATTGGCTAACTTACTTTGACACCTATTTAAGGTTTAGGATGTGTATTCCCCCTAATAGTCCACCTAGATGTCACATTAACATTTAATATTTTAATTGTCGCGTATGAATTAGGTTTATCCCAATTTCCCTCTTAATATGTTTCCCATAAGGTATGTTACTTCTTTTATTTACTTCTAACACATTTATATATACACATATATTTTCTTAGGATTTATCCAAAACATTCTTTAAGAAATCCTTATTGTATTTAATTATGTTTAATATCTTTTAGACATATCCACAACTGATATATGGTTTATAAAATAAAGTGTTTTCCCTAGTTTTAATTAAGCATATTAACCTCCATAATAACAATATGTAGTTTAGTTTAATACCTTGATTTAATATAAGTTCCTTTTTATTTCTCTCATATAAGTATATATATATATATATATATATGTAAACAACTTTTACTTCCCTTAAAAAGATAATACCCAAAAAATTATAAACATACTGGTATAAAATGTTAATTTAGGTTTAATTATTTTCCCCAACCTAAGAAGCTTATTAACAATCCATACTTTAATTTTTGTTACATTAAAAACAATATATTATAAGTTATTCTTATGAAAATTCCATAAAACATAATTGGTTTTAAACCCATGTTACCCTTGTCCAAAAATTCCCAAAATTTAATATATAATAACTATAACATTTTAGACATATTATAAAATTTTTATTTCATAAAAATATCTTTTTAAATTACCCAAATAATTCCATAATACTTGTAACTTGCAAAAATCATAACTAATGTTTAAAAACTCAAAACCCATATTAATTTACATCAAAATAAACTAGATTTTATAAGGAATCTATGGTTAAAATTTCATGTCAAAATACTTTCGGGAAGGCCATTAAATAAATCTAGCAAGTTATAACTTTATTTTGGAAAACATATTAACTTATTACAACTTAAACCCCCACGATCTAATCTCGGCCGTCCATTTTTATTAACCGAGATCGGATGGCCCAGAACTCACGAGTTCTTCAGAAATCCCCAATTCGCACCCGAGTACTAATCCGCCGATATCTCACAATCCACAGAACGAAATTCGATGATTCTTTGTTCCTATAAATTCGAAATTAAATTCCGGTTCTAATGGTACCAATTTCCCCAATTATCATGCAGAATTGAATAGATTCGAACCTGGGTTCGAAGTTAGGGTTCATATTCCGGTTTCGATTTGAATTCAACAATTCTCCTATTGTAATCCATAATAGACTAAATTGGCATGTGGTTTTGACCGGTAATGAAGTCACGATTGGCATCAACGGAGCAATTTGATCAGAAACTTACCGGAATTGCATTAACGGGGAGAATCAAAATTGGAAGTTCTGGAATTCGTTATTTTATGTGCGGTTCGGGTATGCCTCTTCTCGAATCAACTCGCGCCAACTGAGAGGGATTTGATTCATGGAACCTATCACAATCCAAACTAGACATGTAACTCTAGATGTTAGTGGAAGAATCATTGAATTTGATGAACTAGGGAGAAATTTACAGATCTCTACACAGATCTATGTTTACCTAGTTGGTTTCGGGATGAACTGGGCAGAATTTCCACCGTGATCGAGTAGGCAACTTTAGACAGATTTATCTCCAAAACCAGTGCGAATCAGCCTTGGCCATCAACATGAATGTTATAGAGGGATTAGAGATCTTCAACACAAGCTAAAGAACACGAAATTTGGATGAGAAATGAAGAAGTTATGGCGTGACGAAGTTTACCCGATTTCAGGAAAAACTGGAATTCTGGGTTACGAACTCGCGAGGAGGCAACTTTGGATCAACTTTCCGGTCATTGTAGAAGGAGTTAGATAATGTGTGAGTAATGGTTGGAAAGAGGAAAGATAGGAGAATCGAATGAAACAAACGGCATACCAAATGGTGGAGTAGAGAAAAAGATATAGACGTCTAAAGATCGACCCATGACATGCCAAAACTGACAGAAACTCAATCGATTTGGCTAACTCTGGTGCTGACTGGGCGCGACACGTGTCCCGAGGCGCGCGGCTGAGTCAGCTGGCCCTGGACACGTCAACAACCTCCAAAATTTTGGCTCTAAACTTCAATTTATCACTAACTTTGGCTAGGATGATCCGTTTTTAATTCGTTCTTTTATCAATCTTCTTGGTTTTCCATAACCTTTTTATTGGTATACTTTTCATGGCCTGATTTGACCATTCTCAAAAAGTCAATCCTAGCAAGGCTTTTGAAGCTTTAAGGTTTTCATGATTTTATTTTGACTTTTAAGCCTTAAATCAATGTTAAAAAATTTCTAAAATCTTTATAATATAATTGGAGTGTCTTGAAATTTTCCCAATATTTATTGACTCATAAATCTCACTATTAAATTCATAATACCATATAATAAATTAATATTTAATAGTATCAGTTAGGGTTTACTAAAAGAAATCCCCTAAATTAATTTAAATTAATTTATGGGGTATTTCAACAATCACAAGATGTGAATTCCATTGGAATAAAAGTGAAAGGAGACTTAAGAAAGTCACAAGGACCGACGCATGGAAAATGCAAGGTCATACACAGTAAAGAACACTTGTACTGAACCAGAGAAACTGGCATAATTAAGAATCCACTGATAACAGAGGAAGCACTACAACTAATTAGTGGCTTAACCTCACCCGACAATAAGTTGGAGAATTAAGTGAATGATCACTACAAATACAAACAGTATGTGTATAGATTACCAGAGACCTGGTTATAAATCTAAAACTCATTGAGTTCCAGCATGGTAAAAGAACACCACACTTGGTCGATAAACCTTATTCCCACAATAAGAGGGATAAAAGGGTGATGTGTAACACATTAAAGATAACAAGAAGGGCGAATACCCAAGTTATCAGGGTCACACAGTAGAAGCTAGTGGGCCCAGAATTCTAAGCGAAATACACCTAATGAATAAGAGGTCAATCATCGATGCCTTAAGCCATTTAGGCTAGAACCGAACCCGGTTAAGAGTTGAATAACTCCGACGAAAATTCTTGATGCAAGGAATAACCGGTAATACGGTAAGAGACCCATTGTTCAAGGAACATCGTAAAATAAACCGCATGGAAGCTGAAACCACTCCATGACGGCTGAATGCCTTCGACTAATGTCCAATATTGACACATGGTAGATTACGTGGGCGTAATCCCTTTTAAGGGGGGTAGAGCGTAAACCGCGAAATGTACGTTTTACGTGATAGGTGCGTAAACTACTATGCGCATAGCGCAAAGAATTTGTTTTGATGATTGATACTTATGTTACATAAACATTTGTATTCACTCATCGTGTAATTGTGGTAATTTGGGAAATAAGAATAGGGAAGGAGTAGAGAAACTCCAGGGGAATGAGGACCCCCATTGGTAATAGTATGAGGAGTGATATGTATGGGAGACTTAAGGAGTATAAATCGGTATGGAACCGATGTATGTAATGAGTGTAAATCGGTATAAAACCGATGTATTTTATGAGTATAAATTTAGTATAACAAATTAATGGGATAATATACCCTGAATTTCCTAAGTATAAGTATTTGAGAAGATGTAGTAATAATTGATGAGATGATTAGTAAGTAAGTAAGTGAAGTATATAAATTGGAAAATGTGTGGGTGATTATGACTAGCAAGACTAAGAAGATAGAAAATGAAATAATGTTTGACGAGTTGTCTGTTTGAATGAAGGTGGGAGGTGGAACTTGATTTGCTAGCGATCAAGGGAAACCGAACACTAATTAGGGTGGAAGGATAATTCAACACCAATGCTGATCACATTGGGGTTGAAGGACTCTAGAAGCTCCCTTAAGTGGTTACAGTAATAACACTAGTAATAGGTGAAATTATCATGAATTGGAATTTGGGAGATGTATGCAAGTATTCAAAATGAATTTCCAAAACTAATTTGGTACAATGTTTTCTTCAAATTTGAGAATGAGGATCGGTTTTGAAACCGCTCCCACGGGCGCTAGTGAATCTTCCATGCCTAGGCACGGGTATCCGGTCGAAACCATAGGAGGATAAGCTAGTTTTGAGTCAGTGGAGTGTTGATTAGTTTTGAAACCACTACACCGATCGTACGGTGACAGTGTGTGTTTTGTATTTTTCCAAGGGCACTGGGGCAGCGTAGTCCCGAGTAAGTATGAGTAAAGTATGAGTAAGTATGAGTAAGTAAGTATGAGTAAGTGCCTGAGGATCTCTATATGTGCAAATGAATTTGATCTGAACCAAAGGACCATAGAGCCAGAAAGCGTAAGTGCTCAAGTCATGACGGCCGTGAACCAGAAAGCGTAAGTGTTCAAACGTGACCGGTACCTGAGGGATCGCTTGACATGGGAGAGGATGGTACCTCATTTATCTTTGGACGGACCCCATGGAGAGCTTGTAACGGATATTTTTGATTGCTATGCATGCAGTGACATGCTGTTTGGATGTGTAGTATGCATCATGTAAGACATTTGGAGTTTGACAAATTATATGTAGAGGTCATAACCTTAGCATAGAGTATTTATACAAGTAACAATATTAGATTCACCAACTTTGAGGGCAAAGTTCTTTAAGGGGGGTAGATTGAAATACCCCAAACTTAAATATGGTGATTAAATTATTTTGGTATGGTATTTAAGGGCCTAATAGTGCCTCAGTAATTTTGGTAAGGGACATAAATCCAAAAGAAATAAAGAAACGCTTTAAAAAGCGAAAAACGCTAAATAAGCGTTAAATAACCATAGGAGGTACGAGACCTCGGTTAGCGTATTATGTGGATTCCTAGGGCTTAATAAGACCAAAATATATATGGGAACAACTCCCGAAGAAAAAGGAACCAAATAATGTATTAAAACGCTAATAAAGCTTAGCGCACGTTTTTCGAGAAAACCTGAAAACGTGACTTTGAGTGGTCAAACGAACCCGTAAAAATTATAGTTCATTAAATAACTATAAATAAACATTAATGGGAGTATAATAACCATTAAAATTAATGAAACAAGAAAATTCCGGAAAACGGGCCCGGTTAGTGAATAGTGTTAAACCGAGTAAATAAACGAGCATTTTCTGTAAAAGACGAAAAACCGCTCCAGCCTGTAACAGTTATGTGGGCTGGTTTTTAAGTAATAAGCAGCCCTACTCTCACACACACAAATAAGCTAAAAAGCAAAAAGTAAACAAAAGAAAAAGAAAAGGCACAAAAGTACCTTTATTTCTCTCTCTCCCCCTCATTTCCTCCTCCTCTCACGTACTGCTCCCTCTCTCCTCACCGATTTCTCTCTTCTTCTTCCTCTGCACTGGAGCGATTTTGGAAGCCCCATCCATGGCTTCTCTTCTTTCCAAGCTTGCCCAAGCACATCACAACTCCAAGTCAAAACAAATTACATATTCTTGCTCCTCTCCTTAAGAGCTTCATTTCTATCTTTTCAAAATCCCCATTGGTGAAAGTTCACCTCCATGGGTTTTGCTCATTTTAAGAGAAAAGGGCACCACCTTGTAGCTTGGAGCCTCCTCTTTCTTCTAAGGTAAAAAGTTCCAAAGAAAATTCATTTTTCTTCACCTTTCTCTCTTGACCGATTTTTGCTCTTGTAACACCTTGTTTTCTTCTTGCATTGGAGCATTGTTTCAACCCTCCAATGGTGGAGGAATCCTCTTCTTGATTCAAGGGTGAGAACCCCTCTCAAAAATCTCCAAAGGTAAAACCCTAACTCATGCTCTAAGCCCTTTTTATTGAATTAGAATTCTCTAAGGGTTTAGAAGAATAATTAAAATGCATTTTTGTGTTCTTGGGTATTGGGATGGAGTCTGGCAACTCCATTCCCATTTGACCGATTGGTGCAAGAAAGAGAGGAAGAGGAGAATTGAAAAAGAAAGAAGAAAATTATAAGCTCAAGGTAAGAGCTCCTTCTTAATGTTTAATTTTAATGTATTAGAGTAATGGGAATGGGTAAACAAATTAAAGAAACCAAAATATTGTATTAGTATTGAATTTGTGGAAGTTTGAGTATTTATGAGCTTATATTTGGATTGTAGGCCTTAGAGCCAAAAGTTGTGTATGTGTATTAGTATGGTGGATTGAGGAAGTAGTGATGTATTGGTATTGTAATTGAGGAAGTTTTGGTGTATTGAGATTTTGTATGTGTGCTGGTAGAACCCTTGTGGTTTGGCTAGAATAGGGATGAATTTGATGAGAAAGGATATGTATGGATAAGTAAGGAAAGTAGGTGAGCTATGGCAAATTTTAGTAGGAATTGTGCATTAAGAATAACTTGGTGAATGGGAGAACCAAGGTGTGTATTGGGATTTAGTAGAGATGATTTAGTAACTAAGCAGCAGTAGTTGTGGTAAGAGAATGAAAAGATATAAAATCTGAAGCAAGAGATTTTTGAATGTGTTGGAGAACAAGGAAGAATTAATGTGTAAGACTTGGTAGGATGAGTATGGTAGGGAGTAAGACTTAGGTTGAGTATAAGTAAATGAGGCAAAGAAAGAGCCATAGGATTAGTGGGAAAAAGAAAGGGAGAATCTGTAACATTCGTTGAGGAAGGAAAAACTGTACAGTGGAGAAATTTGACAGTGAATGGTATTTTGTAACAGATTTGGATAGAGGTGGATTAGGCTAGTTAAAATGCTTAATCAATGCAAAAATATGCTAGATATATGTAGGAATATTGGGGAAGAGATTGGTAGAAGTTTGGAGTTGAAACAAGCTCAAAACATAATTATTTTTTCATTACTGTAACTGGTCTGGGTTTGTAAACAAGTACAGAAACCCGGACCACTCAAAAATCGTAATAGATTATATTTCGGAAGGAGTGGTCCGGGTTTGCAAACCAGGACCTATACCCGGACCACCCCAAAATTATACCCGAGAGAATTGCCAATGAATGGTCCGGGTTTACAAACCAACCCCTAAACCCGGACCACCCAAAATTTGTACCCGAGAGAACTGCAAGTGCATGGTCCGGTTTGTAAACCCTGACCTAAACCCAGACCATACACAAATTATTCCCGAGGACTTTTGCAAAGTAGTGGTCCAGGTATGTAAACCCGGACACTAACCCGGACCCTACTAAAATCCTTCCAGAATGTGTTTTAAAGCCGTTCTAAGGTAGAGTAAGGATGGGTAATGATAGTATAGGTAATTAAGACTTAATTAATGACGTTTAAAGGTCATTAAGGCTATGAACAAGTATGAGAAGTGATTAGGAAGTTGTAAGTGTATGAACATTAAGTTAAACTGAAACAACGGGACAACGGGGTAAGTACGAGAGTAGCAATTAAGTATGCATGGTAATACTTAGCATTATTGTTTTGAAACATTACCAGTGGAACAAGTGTGAACCAAGGAACAAGGGAACACACGGTAAAGCTAACCCCGGTGAAAGGTATGATTTTCTCATGCCCCGTATGCTAACAGAGTTACGTTGATTTGTGTGCTGTATGCCGGCTAATCAAGACTAAAGCATGAAAACGGTTTATTGCCTTTTATTGTATGTCTTGCTGTATGTTGTATGAGCTAACCCTTCTTGATTGATTGTGTGGCTCCACTTAGTGCGTAGACCGACTCATAGATGAGTCTTGTTGTTTAGTGACTCGTAGAACGAGTTATGTTGTGAACTAATGGAAACGTAGAAACACACTAAAATAAAGAACCAACAAATGATAACACCAACTCATGAACTCACTAGAATGTGAGAGAGTGTACGAGAGTAGCAACCTCCCGATAACGGTAGGAGAACCGAAATGAATAATCCACAAACAATAAGTAGTGGAAGCATATAAATAAGCCCTACTAGAGGAATTAATGTTGGTGCAAGTCATGAACCATGGGAGTAATAAAGAATGATGAGGGAACTTCAAACCCCTTAGCAAATTAGTCGACCCACTATGAGAGGACCCGATTGATGTGAGTAATGTCCCGAACATGAGAGTATTCGATACGTTGGGGAACCCTTAAATCTGAGAATACTAGACGGTGACAATTCCCTAAGCTAGTGGAGGTTATCGAGAGAGATACTTCTAGGCTAAACCATGAGATGGTAAGATACTCCAAGAGAGGAGCGTTGGGAATTTGATTAGTCTGATAAAAATGGACATTTGTATATTTGAGGAGCTAAGTGTATAGCCTTTGAATTTGTAGGTCCGATGGCGAGTCTTGTGTATGACTCCACCCAGAGACCAAAAGTAATGAGTATTGAGTATTGCGTATGTATGAGTAAAGTAACGAGTAATGAGTAAGTATGAGTATGTAATGAGTACCGAGCAATGAGTAAGTATGAGTAAGGAGAAGAATATGGGTACAGAGTAGGTGAGAGCAAGTCCCGAGTACTGAGTAAGAGTAAGTAATGGTAGCAGTGAGTATTGAGTAAAGTATGAGTGAAATAACGAGCAAGGTATTGAGCATAGTGTAAGTCAAACAACGAGTAAGTAAGAATAAGCTTAGTGTAAGCTTGTGAACCCGAGTAAGGGAAAGAGAGCATCCGATGAAACCGGATGAACGACTAACTGAACGAACCTTGTATATGTATGTAAGTATGGTTGATTGTATTGTTGTAGCATGAGTATGTATGTATGCATGTAAAATGAGCTCCATGTATATCCGACCCAAAGTAGTCGGCGTACCACGGTTAGCACGCAGTATATGCGAAAGTCATATTCAGCGTAAGCTGACCCCTAGGGGAACGTTTTTAGTGTGGAGGTACCCGAAGGGGCAACACTTTTATTCTTACAGATATTCGAAGCTGACCACCGTTCGAGAGAGTAGGACGGCGATTGCTATGTAAGCATGGGTAGTTGAATTATAGGATTTGTACTTGTATTGTAATGCGAATTTGGAAGTCCAAACTGTATCAATAATTTAAGGATTGTAGTATACTCGGTATAGTATTGTATTGGAGTTGTAAATGAATTATGGTTGAGTAAGCAATGGGATGCAATGTATTGCGTAGAGCACTCGGTATGTTCATATTCATCATACCGATAGTATGTAGGATTGTATCTCGCCTTGTTAGTCACGTGGGTGACTAACGGCATTGTACACCCGCCGTTATGTAGGTAATATCCGCTGCGAAGGTAAGTAATTGTACAGTAATGACGGTATTAGCGGTAGGGGTGTTACAGAAATACCGGATGTAGTTAGTCATGGAGACTGACTTATAGTTTTATTACCGTTTAGATCATACTTCAGATGAAGGCGCTTGACGAGCTAGTGGTCTACACTGCACATCCTTGGTCTAAGGTGTACGGTATGTAAAGGGGTTTGATCTGAGTTGTCCTAAAGAATTCCTTGGGCTCGAATTTGGTTGATATCACTTGTGTGTTAAGTGTTTTGGATACGTGTTTGTGATTATGTGTGTTATTGCATTAATTATTTATGCACGAGCGTCCCACGGGACTAACACTACGTCGACTATAGATCGGCTTATATAAACATACATATACGTTATCGTGATGACAAGACGGTTACTTGATATAATACCATTAGTATTAATATTAAGTATATGTTAACCTAAGTAAAACACTTAGGAACGAGTCACGACATTGTCGATCTCTAGAGCATAGATCTCGAACATGAATATAACCTAGATTACTTCTAGGTATGCGTGAGACCCATTGAGCAGCTAATAATAATTATATTCTCCATAAGACTAAGAGCATATCTTAAACATTATGAGAGAGATGGTGTGAGTTGAGGTGAGGAATCTAGTGTAGTTTACGAACTACCTAGTTGCGCATTTGTGATCACTGAGGGGTTCCCGATTGGGTTCCGCTCCAGGTTTTACCCAACGAGCCCTATTTGGATCGTGGGTCAGGTGGCTACGGCCTTTATATGGACGCCTTACGAGGTAAAAGTGAATAGTCAGGGGCCTCCGGACCTTTGGCGAAATGAGCACCTTTGTGTGTACGGGAGGACTACTGTCCATGGTGAGGTTATCGGGTTGTCTTGACATGACGCCCAACTGGTATTTAATTAACATGGTTTGGATGGATGGGCCTTAAAGGCCAAATTAAAATTAACAAAGGATGGTGTTCCCTACGGCGTTTATTCAGGATTATTATTCGATATGTTCGATATACATTTGTTGTTTGTGATATTAAATGAATGTTTGGATTGGATGGATGGTTAAGTGTTTATGAATGTTTGGATGGTTGATTATGCATATTATGCATATTATGCATGTATATTACAGTATTGATTATAACTGTAAGATGGTAAGCATGAAACCAATCTAATAATAAGATGGTTAAAAATAAGTGACCATTAGGGTCCAGGCCCGGCATACTCAGCGTTTATCGCTGTGTGAGCCTCGAATTTAAACCCTATCGTATGTTGATTAAGTTGATTGGGATCTAATCGGGTTTTAGGTCCACTTATAGCCTAAGATTAATAACTATGTCATATAACAATAATTATTAAAACCTAAGCTAGCTCACTGGAACCTATTATGAGTCGCCACCTAATTTTAACCTAGATCAAATTAGGAAAGGTGAGTTCGGGTTCGGGGGCTTGATATACGACTTAATTAGGGTTCAAATTACTTTCATCACCCTTCCTAGGCCGTTTTTCCTCTACTTGGTTTAATTACGGCTTTCTACAAAGTTGTTTTTTAACCTAGGTGCGCGCTTCTGTTTTTTTTTTTATTTTTTAACGTTTTTTGACAGAAAATTAAAATGGAAATTAAAAATACCTAAACTAGGGTTTCGGAGGCAGAATTAGGTCAAATTTTGTTTCCGTCCGTAGCCACGGACCTAATGTCCGAGACCACGGACCCCAGTTAACCTATATGAAAATAAAAGTCGAATTAAACAGAAAACAGAAAATTGTAAGGTCCGGGGCCACGGACAGGCTGTCCGTGGGCCCGGACATTATTAGAAAACCTAAATTTTTAAAATTTAAAAATCCCGCCGCCGTCCGTGGCGTCCGAGCTTACGGACAGGGAGTCCGGGACCCCGGACATGACGTCCGTGGGTGCGGACCGCCCTCGGACGGCGGCGTTGAGGCTATTCCTGAAGGTGTTTTTGGCTCAAATTTTATGGGTGTGTAGCCTGAAAGATGTAAAAGACGTTAGTGATTGAAAGTTTTCAATTTAAATTCGAATAAGCACGAAACTTGGTAAACAAGTTATTGGACAGAAGCTTAAACAAATAGCAATACAGAAGCGTACGAAGGTTTTTGAGCCCAAATTTTGAGGCAAGACAGATAATACTGTAGAGAATTAGGGAAGTGGAGTGTCTACCTGTTTTACCTTCGGATTCACAACGATTCTTCACACCGGGATTCGTCGAGTGCTCCGTTGATGGCAGAACCGAAAGGCTTTCGAACCAAGCTTTGTTGTTTGTGCTGTTCTTCACGTTTTGGTGGTGTTTTGTGGGTTTTGATGATTATTGGTGCTTTGGGGATTGAAAAGTGTTTGATGACTTTGATGAAATGAATTTTTATTATTTCGGGGGATTTTCGATGATTTGGGGGTCGTGTGGAAAACGTGAGAGAGAGAGAGAGGAGGCTGTGTTGTGTTTCTCTCTCTAGGGTTATTTAGCATATGAGGTTCCGATTTTATCCAAAAACCTATCCCCTATATAGACTTTCTTAAAGATAAGAAAATCTAGTAAAAGTAAGATTTTTTGGTATTTTAATTAAAAGACTTCCCAAAGGAATTTTGCTGTGAAATTTTAACCACATGTCAAGGATGGATATTATGAATTTTCTGAGGTGGAACCGAATTTTTTAAATGTTGGAATATTTTTAAATCGAATTTCTTGTCAGATTCAGTCAGAAATTGCTAGAAAATTATTGGAAACTCGAAAAATCAAAATTCCAACGCCATTATGCTTAGAATGTCATCCTCTATCATGGGTTAAAATATCAAAGCGTTTCAAGCTGATTTGGGCATCCTTGGAGGAGAGAGGAAGCTTATAGGAGTTTAGGAGCCTTTAAAGATTACCAAACGCCCCTGAAAATGACGAAGCTGTTCCCCATGCCATGGAACGCGCCGATCGAGCCAGAATCCCTCACTACTTGATTAAAATGCCTCTCACAACACCACACCCCGTAGACCCTAACCCAGGGGTCAAAATTTTGGGTATAACAGATTGCCCCCCGTCAACTAGACTTTGTAGTGGATGTGAAAAGTCTGGTTGATGCTTGAGTGATACCCCAAAATTTTGGACTTCATGAAATTCTCCATGTTGTGCGAAACCGCGTTGATTGCGTGCAGCTATTCGGAGGCGCTGACTACCTAAGCAACAAAACGCTGTCGAGCTATTCTAAGGTGCTGACTACCTATAAGTGAAAATGTGTCAAGCTATTCTAAGGCGCTGACTACCTAGGTGACGAAAACGAAATAATGTCAAGCGGTTCTAAGGCGTTGACTACCTTTAATACATGAAATGATGCGATGCCAAGCGATTCTAAGGCGTTGACTACCTATGAGTAAAATGAAGTAATGTCAAGCAATTCTAAGGCGTTGACTACCTATAATGATGATATGATGTCAAACTATTCTAAGGTGTTGACTGCCTGTGACGAATGAGATGATGTCAAGCTATTCTAAGGCGTTGACTACCTATAAGTAAAGTGAAATGAAGTAATGTCAAGCGATTCTAAGGCGTTGACAACCTAAAATGTGGAAATGAGATAATGTCAAGCGATTCTAAGGCGTTGACTACCTATAATGATGATAACTGGGTGGTATGCAAATGCAAGAATGCTGAAATGTTGATGATGCTAATGATGCTGATGATGTTGATGATGTTGATGATGCTGATGATGCTGATGATGCTGATGATGCTGATGATGCTCGGATGCTTCTGGGACCGAAACCCGTGCCAATGCTCCTGGCTGGACCCAATGTGGACTTATTGCCATCGCCCCCCAGCCCGCCCAACCGGTGTGCAGGGATAACTCCTGGTAAAAACCTTGGGGACTTATTGCCTTTACCCACCATTCGTTGATCCCGAAAATAAGTTGACATCGCAAAAGAAGGATTTATTGCCATCACCTCGCCAACTTTTCTGTCGCCAGGTCTTGTGACGCGCCTGGATAATGCAACTAGGTCTTATGACGAGCCTATATGAATGTGATGAATGCAATGTGTTTGATAAGAGCGGGTAAGCTAAAGGGTAACGCTAGTCTTACTACGAGCCTAAGGGAATGCAACTAGGTCTTATGACAAGCCTAAGGGTTGGATCTAGGTCTTATGACGAGCCTAAGGGTATGTAACTAGGTCTTACTACGAGCCTAAGGGAATGCGACTAGGTCTTACTACGAGCCTAAAGGATGGATCTAGGTCTTATGACGAGCCTAAAGGATGGATCTAGGTCTTATGACGAGCCTAAAGGATGGTTCTAAGTGAAAGTGAGTAAAATGTATGATGGGTCTAAATGGATGTAGAAGGATTAGGGTTTGTCAAATCTGGAGATGGTAGGGCTCAAGATGGGCCTACGGATGTTGGGTGTGAAGGTAGGGCTTAGGACGGGCCTGTGGGAATTTGATGTGGAGGAAGGGCTTAGGACGGGCCTGTGGGATGTTTGGATGGTTTGAACCTTCGGGTTCTGGACTTTTGGGCCTCAATCGGTGTTGTTGTTGCAATTGTTGGAACCAACAATTGCCCCTAGTATTCTTTCTTAAGGCAATCTGAGTTAGAGTTCATGGCGATCGATCGGAACGATCGATTGCCCCCAGTATTTTCTTTGGCTAAACGTGCGAACAAGTCTCGTCCTCACAGGGTCAAGGCTTATGTTTTGATGTGGTGCTTCCTAACCTACACTCGACGTTTTTGGTGCTTGCACTCGTTTCTCACTTACGGTCACAACTCTCAACCATTGAATTTGACATTTGTTAGATTTACGTGTTCAACCTGTTACTTTCACTCAATTGGATACACAACTACTAAGTCAGAAGTCTTTTAAGCTTATAACGTGGCTATGGGGTGTGATGAATGATAACAGGACAATGGAGGAATGTTTAGGATATGTGGAGCTATAAGGGTGACCAAATCTGCAACTTGCACCGTCTCTCGGACTTGTCTTCTTTGCCTTGAAGTCGTTTGGCTACCTCATGATGACTTCGCTTGTGAACTTGGGGCTTGGAACTTTTGGATTGTTCCTTGCATCTTCTTTCTTTTTTCCGATTTTGGATTTCTTCGAGGCTTTTCAGGTTTGCCTTTCTTTGAATCTCCTCTCCTTCGGGGTTCTTGTGTTTCCCGGCTTTGAACTTTGAAAGCTGTTTTTGATGTCAGCTCATTGGATCCTGTGTCACTTTGGGACCATTTGCGGATCGCTTCGTCACGCCGGTAGCGGTTTTTGCTTCTTTGGACTTGTGAAGTTGTTGCTCAAAAGTCGGGCTCCTTGCTTCCTTTGGTCATCGGATCGGTTATTCATCATTGGCTAGCTTATTTGTGGAGCTTGTAGTGTTGTAAAGAGGTTATATATGAAAAGCTCAGCGGGGGTGCCTAGGGTGTAATGTCAGGGTTCATAAGCTTTTGGTTGTGTGGTGCTGTGCCTAGGTGCTTCGTGCTAAACCCTAATAGTTGTGGGATCCGTTCTTTGAATACAATTCATAAACCTACAACTCTAAATTACAAATTAACTCCTTCGGATATAGTGTATAGTCATGACCGATTTACCTCACTTTGAAATTAGTCCTAGCCTCTCTAAGAGTCGGGGAAAATGAAATGCTCTTTTCACACTCATGGTTTTACCACTCAATACACCCTCGCGAAAGTGTTCACTCAGAGACTTGTTCGCGCCTTTAAAAAAAAAACACTGACAGAAACGTTATCGACCCTAACTCAGATTGCCCCCAGTATTGTTTGGGGGTCTTTTGACAAGCCTTTTGAATACCCAGGTTATTTGTTGGAGGTGGTTATATGTGTGGTGGTACATGGCGATGAAGTCTTTTTGTTTTGGTGGAGTGATGTAGTGATGAAAGTAAAACATGGCAGTGGGATGCTTTCAGTGTACGGTGAAATTTTCCATTGAGAGGTGATGAGTGGTGGAAGCCAACAAGTGGTGAGATACTCCTTGCACGAATGAGTCTCATGTGGAGAGGAAGTGTGGTGAGACACATGGGATGTATGTGATGAGGTAGTGGATGTGGTGAAATGACGTTATGCTTATTATTTTTTTTTTGGTGTTCTGGTTTTGTGAATAAATGCACAAAAAATAATGAAAATGGAACTATGCTCTAATTCATGAATGGAAGACAACATCAAAATTGTAATCTTAAGAAAACTAACTACCTAAATGATAAAGGAAGCTAGCTACCACAAAAGTTGGGAGAACGACTGGAAAAGAAAACTACCAAATCGAGAAAACTTCTAAAATAGTGATGTTGGGCTGCCTGATGCCAACATACTGAAGACTGAGACTCGAGCTCTGGACCGCGTCGGGACGCTATTGAGATGACCGTGATTGTCTTCCGTCGAACTTCGAATAGGCCTCATAAATGGGAATGTTTGAACTAGGAATGCCTATGGGTCATGTAGGAGGAACCCGGTCTGAATCTTTTCCAAGCTGCGAGTGAAGTGCATGAGCTAGAGTGACTCCTAGGATAGAACAGATTTGCGGGCCTGAACACCCTTAATCTAGAAGTGAAGCAAATGGGCTGAAGAGGCCACACGACCGTGAATGGGCCACTGGGCCGAGAGGGAAAGCCTTGAAGTCTGAGATTCG
Organism: Limonium bicolor; assembly: GCA_023374045.1. Taxonomy (NCBI): domain Eukaryota; kingdom Viridiplantae; phylum Streptophyta; class Magnoliopsida; order Caryophyllales; family Plumbaginaceae; genus Limonium; species Limonium bicolor. The sequence continues at coordinate 410,133,423 of CM041776.1, read as the reverse complement.
TTTGATGTTCCTATCGGGTCTTGACGCAAGAAACTGGAATGAATGAGTTATGTAACCTATCTTGGATTCAAATGTTTTGTGCTATGGGCCAAACTTCTAGATTGAGAGCGAAGCTTATGGGCCAAAACTATGAATTGGTCTACGGGCCCTAAATAGAATGAGTTATGAGTGTGGTATTTGGGCCAGAATGATTGCTGAACAAAACCCTAGGTTGGAATTTGGACTGAAACCTGAATGAGTAGTTTGATTGAACCTGAAAGATGATGCCTAGATCTAGGATTTTGGGCTAAAGCCCAAGTGAAGAGTTTTCCTATACTAGAATAGGCCCGGGTCGGATGAATTTCAGTGGAAGGCTTGGTTGGTTTACATATCTCATGGATTACTTTTAGGTGGACTTTTATGGGCCTAGAACTAAATGGATAAACCAAATTGGGCTGAAAAAGAAACCTCCTAAGTCTAAACTTTTGGGCCGAAGCCCACATAACTCACATGTTGAACCAAACAGAGCCTTTAGGCTGCAAACAAATACAACTGACAATTCGGTTGGGCTAGGTTGATGTAGGAGAAATTCCTATCAGTTTCTAGGCTGGGTAGTGGGCCGATCACACAAGCAAACAAGGCCCACACAGATTCAACATGTCCTCACTAGATGTTTAAATCAAACCAGGTATGGATCGATCCGGAGAGGTGCTTGGGGCATGGGCCCAGGTCACCACAAAGGAATAGGGCTTGCACGCTATTCTCTTTGGGCTTCCCCACTCTTTCACATCACCTGAAGGTGTGCGTCTACGGTTGGGTCTTTGACTGACCAAACAATGGGCTAGGTAAGGGCACTGCCGGGAAAACGCTTGGGGCTAAGGCCCAGGTATTAAGGGGATGTGGTTAGACGACATCCTCCTCTTTTCCCCCGCTTATTCACATCACCTAAAAGGTGTGAGTCCCTGGCAGGGGACCCTCAATGGGTCCCGGAGTGAAATTGGTTTGCGTGGACCCTCGCTCTCATATGATGCAAGGGTGCAAAAATTAAAGTGCGCACAGAAATAAACAAGCAACAAAGTAAAAGCCATAAATAAACGTTTTCAAGTTAAGCCCTCTTTCTTAAAATTAAACAAGTTAATATTAAGAAGTTGTCCCCAGCAGAGTCGCCAGTCTGTGAGCCTCGAATTTAAACCCTATCCTATGTTGATTAAAGTTGATTGGGATCTAATCGGGTTTAGGTCCACTTATAGCCTAAGATTAATAACTATGTCATATAACAATAATTATTAAAACCTAAGCTAGCTCACTGGAACCTATTATGAGTCGCCACCTAATTTTAACCTAGATCAAATTAGGAAAGGTGAGTTCGGGTTCGGGGGCTTGATATTCGACTTAATTAGGGTTCAAATTACTTTCATCACCCTTCCTAGGTCGTTTTTCCTCTACTTGGTTTAATTACGGCTTTCTACAAAGTTGTTTTTAACCTAGGTGCGCGCTTCTGTTTTTTTTTATTTTTTAACGTTTTTGACTGAAAATTAAAGTGGAAATTAAAATTACCTAAACTAGGGTTTCGGAGGCAGAATTAGGTCAAATTTTGTTTCCGTCCGTAGCCACGGACCTAATGTCCGAGACCATGGACCCCAGTTAACCTATATGAAAATAAAAGTCGAATTAACAGAAAACAGAAAATTGTAAGGTCCGGGGCCACGAACAGGCTGTCTGTGGGCCCGACATTATTAGAAACCTAAATTTTTAAAATTAAAAATCCCGCCACCGTCCGAGCTTACGGATAGGGAGTCCGGGACCCCGGACATGACGTCCGTGGGTGCGGACCGCCCTCGGACGGCGGCGTTGAGGCTGTTCCCGAAGTTGTTTTTGGCTCAAATTTTATGGGTGTGTAGCCTGAAAGATGTAAAAGACGTGTGTGATTGAAAGTTTTCAATTTGAATTCGAAATAAGCACGAAACTTGGTAAACAAGTTATTGGACAGAAGCTTAAACAAACAGCAATACAGAAGCGTACGAAGGTTAGTTTGAGCCCAAATTTTGAGGCAAGACAGATAATACCGTAGAGAATTAGGGAAGTGGAGTGTCTACCTGTTTTACCTTCGGATTCACAACGATTCTTCACACCGGGATTCGTCGAGTGCTCCGTTGATGGCAGACCCGAAAGGCTTTCGAACCAAGCTTCTGGTTGTTGGTTGTTCTTGCTGTTCTTCACGTTTTGGTGGTGTTTTTGTGGGGTTTTGATGATTATTGGTGCTTTGGGGATTGGAAAACGTGTTTAGATGGTGATTTCGGGGGATTTTCGGTATGATTTGGGTGGTCGGGTGTTGGAAAACGTGAGAGAGAGAGAGAGGAGGCTGTGTTTTCTGACTCTCTAGGGTTCTTTAGCATATGAGGTTCCGATTTTATCCAAAACCTATCCCCTTATATAGAGTTTCTTAAAGATAAAGAAAATCTAGTAAAAGTAAGATTTTTTGGTATTTTAATTAAAAGACTTCCCAAGGAATTTTGCTGTGAAATTTTAACCACATGTCAAGGATGGATATTATGAATTTTCTGAGGTGGAACCGAATTTTTTAAATGTTGGAATATTTTTAAATCGAATTTCTTGTCAGATTCCGTCAGAAATTACTAGAAAATTATTGGAAACTCGAAAAATCAAAATTCCAACGCCATTATGCTTAGAATGTCATCCTCTATCATGGGTTAAAATATCAAAGCGTTTCAAGCTGATTTGGGCATCCTTTGGAGGAGAGAGAAAGCTTATAGGAGGTCTCAGGAGCCTTTAAAGATTACCAAAACGCCCCTGAAAATGACGAAGCTGTTCCCCATGCCATGGAACGCGCCGATCGAGCCAGAATCCCTCACTACTTGATTAAAATGCCTCTCACAACACCAGCACCCCGTAGACCCAACCCAGGGGTCAAAATTTTGGGTATAACACGCTGATACTACACTCATATGCAGGTTGTTGATTATCGCCGAAGCCGAAGTGCGGGAACAGGGAAGTTAGAGTCTACTTTAATTACCGCACATGGAGTTTATTTGTATAATGATGTCAGACTGGGAATTGTATTATGTATGGTTTTTGTGTATTCGGGATTGGGTAGACGCTCACTTGTCGACGTTTATGGTTTATGGACTTAGTATGATGTATAGGAGTTATCTCGTTATCACAGCGGTTAGCAGTTTGTTGATGTTGGAAGTTGGATATAGTTTGGCTTCGTTACTTGCATGGGCGAGTAATGTCGGTGACACCCGAGTGAGTATTATTGTTGTTGTTGTTTTCTTCCACTGTAAGACGTTTTATTTATTGCTACGTGAGAGATTATTACGTGTTTAATGAGAGGGGTGTTACAAAAGTGGTATCAGAGCGGAGTACCGCTCTGATGACGAGAAAATAGGCTAAGACAGTGAGCTTAGGACTTAGGAAATTACGGGAACTTTGTGAGGTACGAGACGACTCGTCTTAAAAGATATTGTGATTAGTAACGCAATTGCGTGATATATTAGCCTTAAGGCAATTCAATATCTATTGGTTGTGTACGGTAAATTACCGAGTATTTATGCAACATTCTGTACTACAGATGTCTGGGGGAACTAGAGGGCGTAGATACTGGTTAGAGGTGGAGCGGTACTTGACCCCGTATTCCAAATGCATGAGACGATTGTTTTGCACAGTCTGGTACTGCAAACTATCGAGCACCGCCCACACCACCACCCAGAGACGAACTCTTGTTCCGAGACCACCAACTACATATTCTGGGGTCATACCCCGTTTAATTGTTTTATGAACGTAGCCTTAGAATTGGAACATGAGAAGGCCTATGATGCTTTACACTACCTGCCGACAAGAAGGTCGTCATTGCTGCTTTCCATCTGAAGGATGCAGCCAGCACTTGGCGGAGGTTGGTCAAGGACCATCACCTGGCTACACCCGACTTTTCGGGGGCTGCTTTTGTCGAGTTACTGAGGGGGAAGTACTACCCGGCGCATCTCAAGCAGAATAAGCGCCATGAGTTCGAGACATTATCCCAGGGAGGTCTGACCATGGATGAGTACTACGCTCGATTCATTGATCTCCTGGACTTCCCCCGGTGTTGATTACTTAGAGACCGTGAAGGTCGAGAAGTTCCGGGGGTTGTTGTTTCGCATCCAGATGGCGATGGGTGCTACCCTCTACACTACCATCCAGGTATTAACATGAAAGCCATAAATCCTTTACTTACTACATTACCAATTAACTTTGTGAGAACTTACCAATGAGATTCTAGGAGTGTTATGACGCTGCCTCGAGGACGGAGCTAATGCTCCAGACTCGCGAAGAGACTATCGGGACAAAGAAGAGAAAGAACCTTGAGGGAGAGTCTGAGGGTGGAGGAGCATCTCCAGGCGATAGCCAGAAGAAGGGAAAGTAAGGACTTATCCCATTCTAAATTGTTACCATATTAAATACCTTATGAATGCTGACCCGAAACCTTAAACAGGAAATTCTGTCAGAAGAAAGGGCAACAGGGTCACCAGGGAGCAAAGGGGAAAGAGCCCGTCCTTCGGTTGACCGGCCCAGTTATAGATGCTCAGCCTCTGAGATCTACACCTCCTAAGGGTGAGAACACCTACCTCTTAAATTAAATTGTAACCTTAACCTTTATATCAGCAGATTTGACTTAAACTAATACTACCATTAGGCACCGGACAGCCCCAGCGCCATTTCTATTGCAAGCGTTATGGGAAGGACCATCCTGGGGTCGACTGCAATGGCCATAAAGTTGAGTGTCGGTGCTGCAAGAAAGAGGCCATCGGGAGTTCGAGTGTTGGATGAACCCTGAGAGCCGTAACTACAGGCCACCAAGGAATACTCAGAAGACCTCAGTTGGAGGATCTGGAGTACCACGAGGTGGTCAGGATGGCCAGACATCTACTGATGCTGGAGCCCAGAGAGGCAAGGGAGTAGATAGGGCATGAGTACCCTGAACTCCATGAGACCGCTGGTGGAAGACTTTTGCTTACTTTGTTATGTACTTACCTGGATGTTAAACAGAGACATGTTATAAATATGTGGAGTGTGTCATTGACCACTCGCCTTTTTGTGTACGACTTTTGAGACTAGTTATTGTGACTCGATACGAGTAACCTTGAAGCCTTGACGGAATATATATATGAACAGGATGTTAATGCTTACATTATCATGTAGCCCATACCCGATGACGCAGAGTCATGAGACCGGTAATTACTGAACCGAAATTTCCACCTGCATGGCGCACTTGCTATTGCAAGCACTATGACAAGTAAACCACTGAAATTTCCATCTGCCTTGCGCACTTGACAGAGCAAGTGCTGCAACTGCAACTACAACTGCAACTACTACTAATTTTTTTAATCTCTTATTTTATACCAAAATTTTCATACTTTTCATACAAACCTTAAGATTAGAAATCTATGCAACCTCGGGAAGACCGTTAGTCCAACCACTGCAACTGAAGAAATTATACAACCACTGTGATTGTAAACCATACCAGTTTAATTGTTCGAGAATTGTCAGACAGGGCTTATTAGCCAAATACCATCAGAGTATACCCGCATTTAATGCTAATCACTACTAGTGATGAATGTTTAGTCCTTATGGACAAGCATACCTTTGTAGATGCACCACCGTCAGTGAGGATGGTTGGGAAGTGAAGAGCCAAGTTGCTCAAGCTATTATGCAATCTGCAATACATCCAATTAAACGGATGAGGGATCGAATGTGAACTATGGATGAGATGTGATCATGATAAACAGGGAGAATAGGAACGTGTTGTACTCAATGAGATCGAATAGGAGAACCAAGTTTGCCAAATATAGCATGAATTTTACTTACACCGAGCTGAATAACGCCGGCTTATGGCACGAATTACCACTGATGCCACTAAGGCAATAGCACTTACAACAAGATAACCAATAACATGAACTAATAAACAAAAAAAAGAGGATATCCATCAAAGGGAGATTGACAACAGAATACTTCACAATACCCGTGTGACAGACATTACCAGTTTACTAAACGACATGGGACGACCGCACTCCGAAAGGAGCATGTGGGCCTGACAGACTATTTATGGGTTAGTCGGTGAGTAGTAATGTATCAAGAACTACAACAGTGTGTTACTCTAGAACAAAACCACCAGGAGACACGGATGACAAGCTTTATCTCCGTGGACATGCAGGCTGGTACGTCTTAGTATTACTAAGACAAGTGCAAAGAGCACTAAATACTAACAATAGCCAATCTCATATTACACCTCAAGCTGAATATCAGTGAGAGAAGACACACGCATGTACGCTAGCGATCCAAATGAGAGGATACGCAGCAATGAAAAGAGGCAAACTGAGCCTATGTTCATGGGTCTGCACCTCATACGGAGCGAGTGGGCCCATTAGAACGAACTTGGGAGAGAGCACAAATAGATCAGTGCCTCACCCTCTATGCACTGTGGAGCCTAGAAGGGCTAGAGTCATACCCGTCTCTCTGATAGGAGGATAATCCACGAGTTGGAGAACTCTATGAGAGCCAAGTATCCAGCGCTCCTTGTTGAGCGGCTGTTGTATACTTGTGGGGTACGGGGGCGTAACCCTTTTTAAGGGGGGTAGAGCCTCTTGGCTGTGCACGTGTGTGCACTAAGTTTTTTGTTGTTCGTATGCATGGCATACAGTGAAGGTTTGTTTATGTGTTGTTTTCGTATGCATGGCATACAGTGAATTGGTGGTATGCGGGGCATACGTGGTTTTGTTGGTTATGTTTGGTATGCGGGGCGTACGTCGTTGGTTTGTTTGTGTGTGATGTGCACTTGTATGTAGTATTTATTAGATACTGTTTGGATGATGTATATACACCCATGTGTGTAGTACTTTTCTTATGCTACTTGTGATATATATATTTATATTGCTTTGTAGAATGATTACATATGGTATCGCCTAGATACGAAATGAATCATTAGTTATGGAATGTGGAACAATGGTATGTTATGGACACCTCGGGGAGGTTGTCAGGGTTTGTAGAATTGATAGGAAATAATGGTGCTGATGGATCACCTATATCCATATATGATTAAACTAACGCCACAAAGTGAGGGCTATGTGCTGTATAAGCGCAATACAATATGTGTAAATGATATATCACATAGATATACATTATGGGAATCATGGGTAGTTATATATTTATATACATACCTATTTGATGAAGCGACTTCGGGACGAAGTCTTTTTAAGGGGGGTAGATTGAAATACCCCAAACTAATTAAAAATGGATTAAACATCAAATCACATTAATTAAGGCTTAAACATGCCTTAAAAGTCAATTGAGAACAACAGTGGTCAACATAAAGCCATATATTGCACCCTTTGACTGTTTAGGGTAAATAAATACCCAAATGAACTTCTTAGGACCTAAAACTTTGTACTAAGCATATTAATACATTAAGGACACACCACAATCATTGGAAAACACTCCAACACATAGAACACCCATTTACATGCTTCAAGGTCAAGTAGGGAAAAAATGTGCTCTAAGAAAACCTTAAAGGTCTTATGACCTCTATTTGATATAAGATTTGATTCCTAAGATCAAATATCATGTAAGGAACACAACAAAACTGTTCTCAAAGAAAACTGAGCTCAGAACACCTTGCGACACAAAATGTGCACTAAAATACCTTAAAACACGTTTTTGTGTATGAGCTCTATGATAATGACTTTTTGTCACTTTAAAGACTAGAGTACATTCCTTATAACATTAATGTGACATCATAGACTATATTATAAAGTCTAAATCAAAGTTTAAAATAAAATCAAAATGGGTAATTTGGGATGAATAGTACCCAAAAATAACATTTAATTACTAAGTCTTAACCATGGTCAAATGTCATCCATTGACCAAACCCAGAATTGCCGCCCCATATTAGCTGTAATACCCATCCATTAAGCAACCTCTAAACAAATATCTAGCCAATCTAATGAGTCACCAATTACTATTACATAAAGTAACATTAATTAACATAAAAGCAAATTAGCTTACCTTTCTCATTTGCATTGCTTCCCAGCCGACACCACACATCTTCATCCTCTCTTTTGCTCCTTTTTGACGGTAAGAAAATGCCAAGTTCAGAAGAGAACACCAATTGACATAGGTAAGCTATTAAGCCATTTTATGTTCATTCTCTTCACATTTCTTTCCACTTTCATGGAGCTAAGCAACAACCATTTCCCTCCATGGTTCTAGGTTTGTTTTGGAGGTTTAAAATAAGGGTGAATCTCGGCTGTAACAAGGGAAGGAGGTGAGAAATCTAATCTTGTTCTTAAGGTATAAAAGTGCTTCAAGCACTTATTTTTGATTCCCTTCATTCTGGTAGGAGTGAAACTTTGTTTCCTAGGCTTATAATCTTCTTCTTAACATACTTATTCAGTTGGTATATCAAGAGCTACAAGGTATAGCCATATCCAAGCCAAAAACACCATTTTTGGCATTTTAATCAAGGTAAAAATTAGCCATCTTCTAATCTGAGTTAAACTAGTTTTAAAGCTTAGTTTAGTAGCTCTTTTGATGCTATTTACCTTCTGTATAAATAGGCCGAAGATCATCCATACTTGCCTTGTTATTCTAAGGTAAATTTTACCTTGAAAATTTACAATATACACTTATTATGGTTAGCTCTTGCTTGGAGACTAATCATGCCTTAATTGATGTTTGAAAACATGTAAATAATGCTGTGGAAAATTTATCTCCAAACAGCCGTGGCCAAACAAGGCCTAAACTTGGCAAAAATAAGGTATAAATCACTTAAAACTACACTTGGTATATTAATTTGTGTTTTTACATATGTGTATATATATGCCGTGAGTGAATGAGCTTATTAAGGTCTTATTTTGACCTTAGGTGATTAAGGAATGGTTTAGTAAATTTTATAACTAATTAATTAACATAATTATCAAATTTAAGACATTATGTGGAAAATTGGTAAATATGGAAAAGATGGTGGTAAGGCTGAGAGTTTAAAGCATTTTTAGGCATTTATGTTTAATTCATTTTATAAGCTAATGTTTGTAATAAGGCCATGTACTTTAGGCCATTTTATTTATGTATTTATATAGGTTTTAATTAAGTTTAGGTGATATATAAGTATTACCGCATATTATAAGGGTCTAAACCATAATTAAATTAAATTTGGGGGCTATATATAAATAAAGCCGAAAATTGGAGGTTTAAAGGAGTTTAAATAAAAATTATAAGATTTTATAAAGTTTTGGGGTTAAATGGTAATTTCTAGAAAATATGGGTATAAAACCGTATTATATGGAGATTAATGGTCAAGGCAATATTAAGGTGGTCAACCTTGACCATATGGTAGGTTTTGACCAAATTAGATAAGTTAAATAACTTATTTAAGGTTTTATAATAAGATAAGTATTTAATTGTAACAATTTTATAACATATGTGGTAAATATGTTTATTACCGAAAATAAAGGGTGTAAAATGGCATTATAAACACCCATGGGCTATTAGGAATTTTTAGGAATTTATTTGGTTGATTTTGGAATTAAAATAAACTATATATGTATAATATATAGTTTTATGTCATTATGACACTTTGGAATAAAAGATGTGGAGGATTAGCAAATACCGAAAGTATATGGTTAGCAAGGGTAAATATAACCCTTTGGTGAAATTTGGTGATTTTTAGAATTATATAAGAGTATTTAATAAGGTATGTGTAAATATATAGTTTTAATGATATTATAAAACTATATGTTATAAATTGGGCCAAATAGCAATTATAGAAACTTGGTGGGTTAGAAAATAATATAGAACAGATTATGGGTCTGTTCGCATTAAAATAACATATAACCATAGGTTAATGTTATATTAAGGTATAAAATGTTATATTATATGATTTTATATATAACAGGGTATAAATTATGGGGTGATTTTGTAAATAAAGGGAACTATGGAATATGGAAAAAATAAGGTATAAATGTATATGCCTATGCGGCAATATAATATAGTTTTGTATAAAAACTATAGGTTATAAATTAAAGGAAATAAAAATATCATATTATATGATATTAGTTTATGGTATAACATTACATAATGTTACGTGGTGAAAATGAAATTAAAATAAAGATAAGGGTTGTACCGATTTATTAAGGTTAGAAATATGAATTTTAGACTATGGTTTACAATGTTATAAATGTTATAACAATTATATGGTTTAGATGGAATTAAAACAAGTAAGGATATTCTCATTAAATAATGTGACAAACTATAAATAAATAAGATTTATAAACTAAGGTATTTATTGATTAAACCTTAGGAGTTGTAATTATACAACATAGAATGTTACATAATATTAGGATAATAATCTTAATATAAGTTGTATAATATAATACAACTAATGGGAATAATCATCTAATTTAACATGATAAAATGTAACATATAATATAAGAGTTTTATAACTCATGGAACTTACCTATATGGTAAATAAATACATATGCGAGAATATGTATATAAGGATGGATATATATTATGGTTGGAAACCATATAATATAATGGTGGTGGTTATTACAAAAAATAGTTACAAGCTATAAGTTATGAGTTTTGGAATGCAAATATAATTTGCTAAGATAATGAATTATATAATACAATGTATTATAATGGATGGTGGGAAAAATAATACAATATAATAAGTCATGCGTGCATACATGCTATAGGTTATATAGCTAAATTTAATGGTGGATAAGATTAAAGAAATATAATGAATTAAACTTAACAGTCGAAATATTTGACATACGAGTTTTAGTAACAAAGCCGACCGGTTTAGATAAACCGTAACAAATAACTGTAGAAATCCGGGGATGAACTGTCAGGGTTACTTGTTATTCGGAAATACTGGATGTAGTTAGTCATGGAGACTGACTTATAGTTTTATTACCGTTTAGATCATACTTCAGACGAAGGCGCTTGACGAGCTAGTGGTCTACACTGGGCATCCTTGGTCTAAGGTGTACGGTATGTAAAGGGGTTTGATCTGAGTTGTCCTAAGGAATTCCTTGGGCTTGGATTTGGTTGATATCAGTTGTGTGTTAAGTGTTTTGGATACGTGTATGTGATTATGTGTGTTACTGCATTAATTATTTATGCACGAGCGTCCCACGGGACTAACACTACGTCGACTATAGATCGGCTTATATAAACATACATATACGTTATCGTGATGACAAGACGGTTACTTGATATAATACTATTAGTATTAATATTAAGTATATGTTAACCTAAGTAAAACACTTAGGAATGAGTCACGACATTGTCGGTCTCTAGAGCATGGATCTCGAACATGAATATAACCTAGATTACTTCTAGGTATGCGTGAGACCCATTGGGCAGCTAATTAATAATTATATTCTCCATAAGACTAAGAGCATATCTTAAACATTATGAGAGAGATGGTGTGAGTTGAGGTGAGGAATCCAGTGTAGTTTACGAACTACCTGGTTGCGCATTTGTGATCACTGAGGGGTTCCCGATCGGGTTCCGCTCCAGGTTTATACCCAACGAGCCCTATTTGGAACGTGGGTCAGGTGGCTACGACCTTTATATGGACGCCTTACGAGGTAAAAGTGAATAGTCAGGGGCCTCCGGACCTCTGGCAAAATGAGCACCTTTGTGTGTACGGGAGGACTACTGTCCATGGTGAGATTATCGGGTTGTCTTGACATGACGCTGTTATACCCAAAATTTCAACCCCCCCCGGAGTAGTCTCTAAGGCATACATGTTACAAAGGGCAAAAGGGGTCAAAAAGCACCAAGGCGGGATTGTCCAAGGACATTATCGGGATTTTCTATTTTTATATGACTTGTTCATTATCTCCAAACACTTCCAAATATCATAGTCATTATGAAAGGCATTTCATGATTCTCTGATAATATTTATTCTGGAAATTTAGCTTTTAATTCATATTATAAGCTAATTTCTTTAATTAACACATGAAATAACCTCAAAATAGAAATAATAAATGGTTTCCAAAATTAAAATAAAATTGTCACATGGTTAGCATGACTACATACAGTCGTAAACCTGAAATTATTTTATTTGGAACCTTAGCCCAAAATTTAAAAGAGAAATTCAATCATTTTTGCAATTTTCTCTCTCCTATGGAAAATACCGAAATTAAAACAAAACGTCATGAAATTTTAACACAGGATAGAGGATGTTTATTAGAGACTAATGCCGTTGGAATTTCGTTATTTCGACTTTCCAATAATAAGTTATGAATTATTAGATTCCAGATTGCAAGATTTTTATCTAATCGGTTATTTATCAAAACAACCCGATTCCAACTCTCAAAATTCTTAAAAATCATCCTTTATCTTCAGTTAAAATTTCATAATTTATCTCAGCCTGAAACATTTTACAAAATCAGATTCCCTTAGAGCACAAAATCAGCGTTTTAGATAAAGATCTTGCTCTATCAATTTGACCATGCTCTTTCTATAAAAGGACCCCCCAAAAACGAACTAGGGCAGAATAGATCATCCCCAAAGTCAGAGAACTCAGCCGTCAACCTACTTCCAACGTTTTCGCAACCCTAGCCTTGAAACTATACCGAAATCATCCCGAAATCACCAAAAAACACATTCCTTCTTCTCCCATTGAGATTCCTAGCACCAAAACACAAAAAATACAGAAGAAAACCGTGGTTAACAATACAAGGAAGAAGGAGCCAGAAGCTTGGGTCAAAGTCGAACCGGATTGGCCATCAATGAAGCTCTCGAAGATTCCCGACGTGAAGGAACAATCAAATCCCGAAGTCAAAACAGGTTGGAATTTGACTTCCTTAACTCCTCTGATCAGAATACACTTATGTGTGAAATTTCTAATCGAATTGACTTTTTATTGCTTATGAATTAAGGTTTATTTGCGTTTCTGTTTACTAACTTGTTTAATAAGTTTCGTCCTTAATTCTTAGTCAAATTGAAAACTTTTGATCACTAACATGTTTATAATCTTTCAGGCTACCTACCCATAAATTTTGAGCCAAAAACACCGCCGGGAACAGCCTCAACGCCGTCGTCCGAGGGCGGTCCGCACCCACGGACGCTATGTCCGGGGTCCCAGACGCTCTGTCCGAAAGCCGGACGCCGCCGAACGGTGGCGGGATATTTTTATTTTCAAAAGTTAGGGTTTTATAAAACATGTCCAGGCCCACGGACGTCCTGTCCGTGGCCCCGGACTTTTCAAAATCTCATTTTTGTTTAAATTTGACTTTTCTGTGTAATTAGGTTAACTAGGGTCCGTGGGTTCGGACATTAGGTCCGTAGCCGCGGACGGAAACAAAATTTGACTTAATTCTGCCTCCGAAACCCTAGTTTAGGTTGTTTTAATTTCCACATTTATTTTCTGTCAAAAAACGTTAAAAAATAAAAAAACAGAAGTGCGCACCTAGGTTAAAAACAACTTTGTAGAAAGCCGTAAATAAACCAAGTAGAGGAAAAACGACCTAGGAAGGGTAATGAAAGTAATTTGAACCCTAATTAAGTCGAATATCAAGGCCCCGAACCCGAACTCTCCTTTCCTAATTTGATCTAGGTTAAAATTAGGTGGCGACTCATAATAGGTTCCAGTGAGCTAGCTTAGGTTTCAATAATTTTTGTTATATGACATAGTTATTAATCTTAGGTTATAAGTGGACCTAAAACCTGGTTAGATCCCAATCAGCTTTAATCAACATAGGATAGGGTTTAAAATCGAGGCTCACGGACTGGCGACTCTGCTGGGGATATAATTCTTAATATTAACTTGTTTAATTTTAAGAAAGAGGGCTTAACTCAAAAAATTGTTTATTTAGGGCTTTATTACTTTGTTTGTTTACTTTCGTGCGCACTTTAATTCTTGCACCTTTGCATCATATGATAGCGAGGGTCCGCACAAACCGGTTCTACCCGGGACCCATTTGATGTTCCCCTGTTAGGGACTCACACCTTCTAGGTGATGTGAATAAGTGGGGGAAAAGAGGAGGATGTCGTCTAACCACATCCCCTTAATACCTGGGCTTTAGCCCCTAGCATTTTCCTGGCAGTATCCTTACCTAGCCCATTGTTTGGTCAGTCAAAGACCCGACCGTAGACGCACACCATCAGGTGATGTGAAAAAAGTGGGGAAGCCCAAAGAGAATAGCGTGCAAGCCCTATTCCTTTGTGGCGACCTGGGCCCATGCCCCAAGCACCTCTCCGGATCGATCCATACCCGGTTTGACTTTAGCGTCTAGTGAGGACATGTTGAATTTTTGTGGGCCTTGTTTACTTGCATGATCGGCCCACTACCCAGCCTAGAAATTGATACGAACTTTTCCTACATCAACTCTGCCCAACCCGATATCACGGCTTTATTGTTTGGGGCCCAAAGGCTTTGCTTGATTTGAATGTGTGAGTTATTTGTTCGGGCTTCAGCCCAAAAGTTTAGATTTAGGTGATTTCTCTTTTGGCCCAATTTGAATTATCCAATTAGTTCTAGGCCCATAAAAAAAGAAATTCACCTGAACTTGAAATTACTCACAAGTCCTGAAAATAAAACCTTCTTTGGCTTAGCAACCATCTTCTCAGGCCCAAATAAAGTTAGGCCCATTTGTGGTTTAGGGACCATTCCAGCCCATGTGCTTTACTTCAGGCCCAAACATATTCCGGCCCAAGGGCTCATCTAGTCTAGGTATACTTTTTATCATGACCCTAACCCAAAACCCTAGATATAGGTGTCACCTCTCAGGCCCAATCAAAGCCATCTGTTTAGATTTCAGTCAAAATTCCAGTTCATAGTCTGAAAGATACTTCAGCCCAAACACATCATTTTCTGGGTATCCTGGCTCACTTGCTTTCAGCCTAAGCCTGTTCTGATCTACCTTGTAAAGTTTCATTCTCACCTTAGTGTCTTTCAACCCACTTCCTCTTGTTAGCTAATAATGGACTTCTTGGAAATAGGCAAACCCAAATCTAGATATGGCAGAAGGAGGAAATCCGATCAACACGGATGCCCAGTTGGCCGCTGTGCAGCAAAGGTGCAAGGTCTTGGAGTCCATTGTCGAGGAATTGAGGAGTAAGGCTAATCTCCAGAAGAAAAATCAGCACACTTTGGAAAAGCTTGTGGACGAAAATCTTAACTGTAGTTACATCGAGATTGACTCCGTCATGGCCCAAGATCCTCAAACACGTGTGGGAAGGATGTTCCTGACAACCAACTAGCTGCAGAGGTTAAAAGGGTTTTAAAAGGATTGAGCGCATAGAGAAAGTCAACAAACCAGCTGGCTTCGATTATTTCTCCACGGCGTCATATCCCGAAGTGATCTTCCCCCAAAGCTGAAGCTGCCCACACTCGCTTTGTACAAGGGTTCCTTGGATCCACAGATTTATTTGGCTATGTTCGACCGGGAAATGTCCATCTTGGGGCTCAATGACATGCAAAAAGCCAAAGTTTTCGCACGCTATCTAGACGAGACTCCTCAGCGTTGGTATCTCACTCAGAAGATGAATACCAAAACCTATGAGGTGGTTTGCGAGGCTTTCCTAAATCATTTCGAGTATGCTAAGAACCTCGAGGTCACCAGAATCGATCTGGCAGGAACTCGACAGAAAGACGGTGAGTCCATGTCTGACTTCATCAAGCGTTGGAGGAGAAAGGTTGTGGCCATGCCAACCAAAATGGACGAGCAAGAGCAAATCCGCATAATAATTGAGAACATGCGAAAACAACACAACCATGAGCTAAAATTATGTACTTTCCGAGTTGGGACATGTTGATGGGACAAGTCGGTATTCTAGAGGAAAGGATTCATAAGGAAGGGTTGGAGCTCGAGTGCTCAAGAAACTCGGCAGTGGCTCCAAATTATCTAAGCCAGGACCAGAAAAGGCTTATCTTCATCCAGTAGCTTGCGCTCAAAGCAGTTTCCCAGAAGTGAATATGGTTCAACGACCTAGAGCTCCGCATCAAAACTTTAGGACGGTACCCTTACCACGACAGAGACTCATCGCAAAGGGAATTCACCAACATTGGCCGAACACCAAGTCAGGCGTTTGAAGAGCTTCAGAAGAGAAACTTGCTACAGCCCTTGGCCCCTCGGCCAGGAACCACTCATTTGGGGAGGCATCTTAATCAATTCTGCCACTACCATCAGTTTCCTGGCCATTATGCTGACAATTGCCGAGCATTGAAGCACAAGATTCAAGACCTCCTCGAGTAAGGAGTCCAATTTTTCTAAGTATGCAGATCATTTTGTTTATGTTTTCTTGCATCTTCAAATTTTCCTAGTAGCTTATTTCCTTAGTTAGTTTCAGTCACTTCAGATTGTAATCTTTACGTTTCTTTCATGATTCATAAATAAAATCATAGTTCCATTTTCACAATTCCTGTACAAACCATTTTCATTCATCGAAAGAAAAAAAGAAATTGTTTTAAGGAAAAGGATCACGGGAGTAATCATTCCCCGACTATGGAATAGAACGACTTGTCTTTTGTTTCTAAAAGGGTGAACATGCGTTGCCAAGCACCACAACCTATCCCAAAGCATCCAAAATAACCCATGAAGCAGTTCCAAATCCATATCTGTTTAAGTGTTGTCATAAACCCTAGGTCAATACTGGGGGGCAATCTGAGTTCAGGATCGTCATCTTTAATCCTTTGTTTAAGCGTGTGAACTAGTCTCTAAGTGGAATTCACGAGAGTGTCTTGAGCGGAAAAAACCATGAGTGAACGAGCGTGTCATTTTTACACGACTCCGGTGAGACCATATACAAAGGAAAGGTAAATGGCATAACTCCGACCGAAGGAGGTAATTTGTAAATTTACTCTTCGACCTGCGAAAAGTAACAAAGAATGGATACACAACTATCAGGAATGACGAAGCACCTAGGGGCAGCACCACATAGCCAAAAGCTTGTAAACCCTGACATTAAATCCTAGGCACCCCCGCTGAGCCTTTCATATATCTCTTTTCGATAATATGAACACCACAAAATAACCCAGCCAATGATGAAAGTCTGACCCGGTGACCGAAGGGAGCGAGGAGTCAAACTCTCAGATAACGTTCTCATCAGTCCAAAGAAGCAACGCCGCTATCAGCATGACGAAGTGGTCCGCATATGGTCCCAGAGTGACACAGGATCTAAAGAGCTCACATCAAAACAGTTCTCGAAGCCCAAAACCGGGAAACACAAGAACCCCGAAGGCAAAGTCTAGAAAGGATAAAACAAAAAGGCAAACCCGAAGTGCCTTGAAGGAATCCAAATGACAAAAAAGGGAAATGGTGTAGAGGACAACTTCAAAAGTCCAGGTCCAGAAGCTCGAAAACAACGTCAACATGAAGCAGCTAGACGACTTCAAGACAAGAAAGATGAATCTGAGAGAAGACACAAGTTGCAGCTTCGGTCATCCATTTAAGCTCCACATACCTCAAATATCCCTCCATGATCCCATCGTCCTTCATCACACCCTATGGCCACGTTATAAGCTTTAAAGACTTCCGACTTGATTGTGTGTGTATCTAATCACGTGAAAGTAACAGATCGAATGCGTAAATCCACCAAATGTCAAATTCAATGGTCTAGAAGTTGTGACCGTGAGCAAAAAAATAGGTACAGGCATCAAACACACTGAGTGTAGGTTAGGAAGCGCCATATCAAAACATAAGCCATGACCCTGTGAGGACGTGATTTGTTCGCGCGTTTAATCAAAGAAAGTACTAGGGGTTGATTGTTCTGATCGATTGCCATGAACTCTAGCTCAGATTGTCCTAAGAAAAATACTGGGGGCAATTGTTGGAACAAACAATTGCCATGTCAACACCAATTAAAACCCAAAGCTTGAGCACCACCATACCACCATAGGCACACATAAGCCCTTACCCCATCACACACACTCTCAAGCCCGCCTTTGGTCTTATCTCCACAAGAACATCAGGCCCGTCATAACCCTGGCCACCATCTAAAATCACAACCCAATCCCAGGTCTATCACAAATCTTGAACACCGGAAAAAGCCTTTAGCACCACAACAAACACCACACACTTCCACCAACGGCATGTTCATTTTCTTAAGAAACAAATTGTAGATATGAAATTTTTAGTCAGGAAATGATCATTTCACTTTCTTTTTTCAGTAGAGTTTTCTCAAGCATTGCCATGTTTGGCACATTTTTCAACAGTTCCTTGTTTTGGCAAGTTTCCAACAAACACTTTAGTTGCATTTTACAACTTTTGCGTAACACCTCAACATCGCCAAGTTTGGAACCTTTTCCAACAGTTTCCTGTTTTGAACGAGTATCCTTCATATATTTTGATTGCATACATCTTATCATCATTGCCATGTTTGGCACTCCAGTAATCAGTTTTCACGAGAGACCATTATCTTTCCGACTCATTCTTAGTTCGAGACCCATCATTTTCAAGACTTTAGTACGAGAACCGGCACCTTCATTTAGTGCGAGACCCAGAATCAGTGCGAAATCCAGCTTTTTCTTCTTCCATTTAGTATAAGACTTCAGTGCGAGACCCATCATTCTTCAGTGTGAGACCATGCATCTTCATCAGTGCGAGACCCTGCATTTTCATCATCCAGTGTGAGACCAGTACGAGACCTAGTATCATCTTCAGTGCGAGACAAGTATGAGACAGAGCGTGATCTAAGTTGGCGGGGCAGAGGAGAGGCATAAGTCCCCATCTTCATGTCAACTTCTGGGGAGAAACAACTAGTGGGCAGTGGCAATAAGTCCCCTTGGTAATCTAGAAGTTATCCCAGCATCTCAGCTGGTGGGCAGAGGCAATAAGTCCCCATAGTATACCAGCAAGGGGCATTGGAACGGGTTTCGGTCCCCAGAAGCATCCGGACATCATTTCATATCATCCATATCATTTGCATTTGCATCATCTTCATCATCTACATTTGCATCACTTTCATTTGCATCATCTTCATATCATTCATCTGCATTATCCAGACGCGTCACAAGACCTGGCAACAGAAAAGTTGGCGAGGTGAGGTGATGGCAATAAATCCTCCTGTGCGATGTCAACTTATTTTGGGATCAACAAATGGTGGGCGATGGCAATAAGTCCCCAGGGTTTTTACCAGGAGTTATCCCTGCACACCGGCTTGGGGGGCGATGGCAATAAGTCCACATTGGGTCCAGCCAGGAGCATTGGCACGGGTTTCGGTCCCCAAAAGCATCCGAGCATCATCAGCATTCCTGCATCTACACATTACTTCATCTTTTAGGTTGTCAACGCCTTAGAATCGCTTGACATTATCATTTCAGGTAGTCAACGCTTAGAATAGCTTGGCATCATTGACATCATTTTCAAGTAGTCAACGCCTTAGAATAGATTGTAAAATTTTCATCATCTTTAGGTAGTCAGTGCCTTAGAATAGCTCGACAACATATCATCATTTCAGGTAGTTGGCGCCTTCGAATAGTTCAACAACATCTCCTTTACCTGTAGGTAGTCAGCGCCTTAGAATAGCTCGACACAATCTGCATACAAGGACTTTAAGATCCCAAAATTTTGTGGGGTATCACTCAGGCATCAACTAGTCTTTTCATCTTCATTACAAAGCGTAGTTGACGGGGGGCAATCTGTTATACCCAAAATTTCAACCCCCCGTAGAGTAGTCTCTAAGGCATACATGTTACAAAGGGCAAAAGGGGTCAAAAGCACCAAGGCGGGATTGTCCAGGACATTATCGAATTTTCTATTTTTTATATGACTTGTTCATTATCTCCAAACACTTCCAAATATCATAGTCATTATGAAAGGCATTTCATGATTCTCTGATAATATTATTCTGGAAATTTAGCTTTTAATTCATATTATAAGCTAATTTCTTTAATTAACACAGAAATAACCCATATAGAAAATGAAAGTTTAAATTAAAATATAAAAGAGTAAAATTAAAATGTTAGAAAATATGTCACATGGTTAGCATGACTAATACAGTCAAAACCTGAAATTATTTATTTGGAACCTTAGCCCAAAATTTAAAAGAGAATTCAATCATTTTTGCAATTTTCTCTCTCCTATGGAAAATGCCGAAATTAAACAAACGTCATGAAATTTTAACACAGGATAGAGGATGTTTATTAGAGACTAATGCCGTTGGAATTTCATTATTTCAACTTTCCAAAAATAAGTCATGAATTATGGGAGATACCAGATTGCAAGATTTTATCTAATCGGTTATTTATCAAACACAACCCGATTCCAACTCTCAGAATTCTTAAAAAATCATCCCTTATCTTCAGTTAAAATTTCATAATTTATCTCGGCCTGAAATGAAACATATTTAAAAAATCAGATTCCCTTAGAGCACAAAATCAGCGTTTTAGATAAGATCTTGCTCTATCAATTTGACCATGCTCTTTCTATAAAAGGACCCCCCCAAAAACGAACTAGGGCAGAAGAGATCATCCCCAAAGTCAGAGAACTCAGCCGTCAAACCTACTTCCAACGTTTTCGCAAACCCCGAGCCTTGAATCTATACCGAAATCACCAAAAACACATTCCTTCTTCTCCCATTGAGATTCCTAGCACCAAAACACAAAAAATACAGAAGCAAACCGTGGTTAACATACAAGGAAGAAAGAGCCAGAAGCTTGGGTCAAAGTCGAACCGGATTGGCCATCAACGAAGCTCTCGAAGATTCCCGACGTGAAGGAACAATCAAATCCCGAGTCAAAACAGGTTGGAATTTAACTTCTTAACTCCTCTGATCAGAATACACTTATGTGTGAAATTTCTAATCGAATTGAATTTTTATTGCTTATGAATTAAGGTTTTATTTGCTTTTCTTGGTTACTAGCTTGTTTAATAAGTTTCGTCCTTAATTCTTAGTCAAATTGAAAACTTTGATCACTAACATGTTATAATCTTTCAGGCTACCTAAAGATAAATTTTGAGCCAAAAACACCGCCGGGAACAGCCTCAACGCCGCCGTCCGAGGGCGGTCCGCACCCACGGACGCTATGTCTGGGGTCCCGGACGCTCTGTCCGAAAGCCGGACGCCGCCGGACGGTGGCGGGATATTTTTATTTTCAAAAGTTAGGGTTTTATAAAACATGTCCGGGCCCACGGACATCCTGTCCGTGGCCCCGGACTTTTGAAAATCTCATTTTTGTTTAAATTTGACTTTTCTGTGTAATTAGGTTAACTAGGGTCCGTGGGTTCGGACATTAGGTCTGTAGCCGCGGACGGAAACAAAATTTGACCTAATTCTGCCTCCGAAACCCTAGTTTAGGTTGTTTTAATTTCCACATTTATTTTCTGTCAAAAAACGTTAAAAAATAAAAAAACAGAAGCGCGCACCTAGGTTAAAAACAACTTTGTAGAAAGCCGTAAATAAACCAAGTAGAGGAAAAACGACCTAGGAAGGGTAATGAAAGTAATTTGAACCCTAATTAAGTCGAATATCAAGCCCCCGAACCCGAACTCTCCTTTCCTAATTTGATCTAGGTTAAAATTAGGTGGCGACTCATAATAGGTTCCAGTGAGCTAGCTTAGGTTTCAATAATTTTGTTATATGACATAGTTATTAATCTTAGGTTATAAGTGGACCTAAAACCCGGTTAGATCCCAATCAGCTTTAATCAACATAGGATAGGGTTTAAAATCGAGGCTCACAGACGCCCAACTGGTATTTAATTAACATGGTTTGGATGGATGGGCCTTAAAGGCCAAATTAAAATTAACAAAGGATGGTGTTCGCTACGGCGTTTATTCAGGATTATTATTCGATATGTTCGATATACATTTGTTGTTTGTGATATTAAATGAATGTTTGGATATGGATGGTATGGTTAAGTGTTTATGAATGTTTGGATGGTTGATTATGCATATTATGCATGTATATTACAGTATTGATTATAACTGTAAGATGGTAAAGCATGAAACCAATCTAATAATAAGATGGTTAAAATGACTAAGTGACCATTAGGGTCCAGGCCCGGCATACAAAGCGTTTATCGCTGATACTACACTCATATGCAGGTTGTTGATTATCGCCGAAGCCGAAGTGCGGGAACAGGGTAGTTAGAGTCTACTTTAATTACCGCACATGGAGTTTATTTGTATAACGATGTTAGACTAGGAATTGTATTATGGTACGGTTTTGTGTATTCGGGATTGGGTAGACGCTTACTTGTCGACATTTATGGTTTATGGACTTAGTATGATGTATAGGAGTTATCTCGTTATCACAGCGGTTAGCAGTTTGTTGATGTTGGAAGTTGGATATAGTTTGGCTTCGTTACTTGCATGGGCGAGTAATGGTCGGTGACACCCGAGTGAGTATTATTGTTGTTGTTGTTTCTTCCGCTGTAAGACGTTTTATTTATTGCTACGTGAGAGATTATTACGTGTTTAATGGGAGGGGTGTTACAACCGTTGTCTGATACAAATTCTGAGGGAACCCCGTATCGGCATATGATGTCTCTTTCGATGAACTGGGCAACTTGTCTTGACCCGATATTCACAAACGACCGTGCTTCGATCCATTTACTGAAATAATCTATTGCCACAAGGATGTAGCGATGCCCATTCAAAGCTTTTGGGTGAATTTCACCAATGATGTCGATTCCCCATATAGAGAACGGCCAAGGAGCTGCCATGACTGTTAGGGGTAGGGGAGGCAGGTGTTGCAAATTAGCATGTGTCTGACACTTGGCGCACTTTTTCAAAAGTGCGTGACAATCGGCTTCCATTGTTGTCCAGTAATACCCTAGTCTGAGGATTTTCCGGGATAGGGAATGTCCTCCAGCATGGGTCCCACATACTCCCTCGTGGACATCCTCGATGATCTTATCAACCTTTTTCGGGTCACACATAAGTGTTGGACTCCATTCGACATTCTCTTGTAGACCCTGGTTCCGTAGATCACATATTGATTCGACATTCTCTTCAGCGCAATGCGGTCCTGCTTAGTAGCTTCTGGCGGGTATTCTCCTTTTCTGAGGAAATTCTCAATATCCACGAACCACTCATCTTCTGTTTCCTTTGCTTCGATCGCTCCTACATTAAACGAGGGTACATTAGTCATGGTTATCACAAAGGGAAATACAATGAGCTGGTCGGTACTTGGACTACTGAAGCCAGGGACGCCAAGGAGTCGGCGAAGATATTCTGGCTACTGTTCATATGCTTGAAAGTCACGTTTCGAAAGCAGGTGACTAGGTATGAAAGGTAGTCGTGATAGGGGATCAATCGTTCTTCTCTGATTTAATACCCCGGACCTAATAATGGTGATTTAATTACTCTAATAAAATTATTAAAGGCCTAATGGTGCCTAAAGAGTATTGGTAAAGAGAATAAAACCAAAAGTAAAGAGAAAACGCTTGAAAAGCGAAAAACGCTAAAATGCGCATTAAATGAAAATAAGAGATATATCTCGTAAGGGTCCGAGATGGATTCCTAAGGCTTAGTTAGGCCTAATTAGTATACGGGAATGATTCCCGAAGAAAACGGATCCAAATAATGGATTAAAACGCTAAATAAGCATAAAAGCACGTTTTTCGAGAAAACCCGAAAACGTGACTTTAAGTGGTCAAACGGACCCGTAAAAATTATAGTTGATTAAATAATTATAAATAAGTATTAATGGGAGCTTAAAAACCATTAAAATTAATTAAACGAGAAAATTCCGGAAAACGAACCCGGTAAGTGAATAGTGTCAAAACCGGGAGATAAACACGTTTAATTCGAAAAGTCGAAAAACGACCCGGGCTATTAATTAATATGGGCCGGTTTTAATTAATATGTATACACTCATTAATAAGCTTGCTAGGTAATTGGTAACAAGATGACAAGTAAATAAATAAAGCAAAAAGTGAAATAGTGAAAAGTAACTTAAATACTCTCTCTCACCTTCCTTTCCTTATTTCACGTTTTTGCCCAGCTCTCTGTTATCTCCTTCTTCTTCCTCTGAAACCCTCATTGCGATTCCAACAAGAGCAAAACAGCACCACTTCCTTCCTCCTTAACTTGCTCAATTCTCCACCAAATCACACAAAATTTGGACCGTTGGATTCCTCTCGGCAAGGGCTACGTTTTCCACCCTTCAAAAGCTTGGACCTCCATGGCAGTTTGGCCTATTGAAGCTTGAAGGGGTGATTTTGACTCTCCATCATCTCCTTAATGTTTTAAGGTAAGAATATAAGCAAGAGTTCATCATTTCTAGCGTTTCCTTGCAAAAATCAAATTTTTGCCCACGTTGAATATTTTCTCCATTTCAGCCGATAGCACCTTGCCCTTGTGGAGTTTGGAAATTCCATTATTTGATTGCCAAGCTCTCCTTTTGTAACACCCCTACTACGCGCCTAACAATAAATACAGTCGCAGCGGAAATGACCAACTAAACAACAACTAATTAATTGGTGTTACAACGCCGTTAACCACCCACGCGGTTAACTAGGCAGAATAAATAACAACGTATCGGTCTGATGATCAGACTCCCGAGCAATAGGACCTAACATCCAACATAACCATAACCATTAAAACCGAGTATTTAATTTACATACCGTCTACAACTTAATATCCTCCACCGTCAACTAACAGTACCAAAATATAACGCCACGGGAGCACAGGCGCATCCCGGGCCAACATCCAAAATAAACAAAGGTAACATGGTCTAAACCTACAACCATTCCGCCTCTTCAAGTCTCATCCTGCAATGAAAAAGAAAATGGAGCCCCCGAGGGGGTCAGCACCTTTGCTGGTATGGCTAACGCGCAGCCCATCGGCTACCGGGATACGCGCAAACCACTTGTCATGATAACATGGAGTTCCTTAAAACAACCAACATCATATACATGTATTTATTCACCATATCATAGCACATTAACAATCCATAACACCACAAGGTCGGTTCTCACAAGGAACATTCCATCATGGTTAGAATACCAAGTGAGCCTAAGGATTTTCATTAATCCCATGTTAAGCTCGTTACATACCTCGTTACCATCCGTTATTTGAATGGTTAACTTAATCCCAAGGTGTGTCGGATATAGTGATCCCAAGCACACCGAAATAACATACGTATGCCCCTGTGGCCCGCGTGAGTCAGTAACTAGCTTTGGATAAGCTAAGGGAAGGTTGAAAACCAAATTGGAGAACAACCTATACATACACCAAGAGAGTCGAACCGGATATGATATCGACCCCCGTCCTCACACGCGTGGCCGGAACAGACCGGACTCCTCACTCCCCCGGTTAGCACTTGTTAGTGATCATACAAGTGATCTCGTTAAGTCACACACAAGCAAGCATTTAGGTCTTGTTAGACACACCAAGGGATAGGAGTCACAATAATACATCATCATAATATTAACAACCGTAAACTCTTTTCATGCCTTAATCTTATAAGGTCGTAAACACACAGAAAAACAAACAGCACACAGGCCGGTGTAAACCGGTAGGCAACAGACTGCAAGAAAACCATACCTTGGCCCTTGCCTTGTTTCGTTCCCACCTTGAATGAATCCTATACACATTAGTAAGGTCGGTTAATTAATTATTTAACTTCACACTTACTTTGTATTCCACATGCTTGTATGACATGTTTTAATGCCTACCTTACCCTAGGTTACCTTCATTTAATACCCTAGGGTTAACTACATAAGTCACATTCTTTTCTGTTTTTTTTTTTTACATGTTTTGGTCCGACCGACCCACCGTCCGACCCACAACTGGGTCGGACCCTCCCAGTGGTCTTCGGGTCTGAAAAACTTTACCTTGACCGACCCATGTCCGACCCACCATTCTGGGTCGGTCCATGTGCGAACATTTTCCTTACACTTTACAGAGGCTCGACCGACCATGTCCGACCCACCCTTCTGGGTCGGACCGTCACCGAACATCTTCCTAGCATTTTACAGAGACTCGACCGACCCACAAACTGGGTCGGCCCCTGGGTCGGTCGCATACTAAACTTACCTAAACTTGCCAATTCTTCACCAAACTTCTCTAAGGCCTCTTAATGCTTCCTAGCAACATTTGGTAACCTTACATCCACATACAACATCTCTGAAACTCATTTTCTAATTCCTTGAATCATTACTTATTTCCTTGTAAAAGTTCCTTAACACTTATGTTATTCTATACTAGGTTCCTAGATGGTGTTTCTCACCTATGGTAACTACTATCCCAAAATGCTTTCTCACCACCACAACATCATCTCTAAAGCATTATTTCTCCTCTAGTAACACCTAGTCATTTTCTAACATCTCTAGTTCACCAACCTTACATTAATACCTAGAACTCCTTAGATATTTCCTAAATTTTGACATGGGTTCTCCTAGAACATTACTAAGCCTAAACACTTTGTTTTCTTCATGACACACACAAGAATACCTAAAATCACCAAGAACACTCTCATACACCAAAACTTCACCAAGTTTACACTACACCACAATATTGTGCATAATTTAAATTTGCATGGCACTTAGGCCCTTAAATTGCTCAAACCATAAACACTGAATTTCCTCCCAATATATATGCCTTTAACCTGCAAATACACTCAACAACATATATGCCCCTTTTACTAAGTTCTTGAGAACACTTTACTAAGTCGTTCACCATTTGCTCTTTAGGTAGTTTTAATAAGCATTTATAAGTTCATTTCTCCTAAGGCATTAAACAACATTAGGTTAGTATTTTTACCTCTTTTCCAACCAAACTTCTTTCTTGTTTCCTTTAGAAAACCGATAGAGTACTTGATTCTTTGACAAGCTCTAAACAATATACAAACATTATAATGAGTATTCAAGCTATAAGCTCCATCTCATTGTAAACCCTAGTTTCACATTATTTCAAGAACATCAATGTGATTGTTTTACCTTGATCTTTGAAGAGAGTTTGAATGTCTATGAAGAGAGGACTCCACCTAGTCCAAGAAGGGTTGAAATGAAGCTAGAGCAAGGTCACATAAAGAGCTCCTTCAATATGTATTTTCGGTTATGGCAAAAACAAGAAGGAAACTTGATTTTTATTTGAGATTCCTTACCTAGAAGCCAAGGAGAGTAATAATATGTAGAAGAACAAGCTCAAACTCCTTCAATGGTGGAACTCCATGGCACCGAAATGGTTGTCTTGAAGTTTTAAGGAGATAGAAATGAAGAGCTTGATGCAAGGAAGAGAATGGTGGTGTTTGTTCTTGATTTGGACAAATGAGCAAGATTTGACAAGAGCTTGAAGTTGGAGTTTCAATGGTGGTAGTGGTATTACCGAGAGGAGCAAAGAAGAGAGGTAGAAGGTGGTGTTTGCAAACCGTGGGAAAGAAGGAAAGAAATGAGAATGAGATAGGATTTGCTTTTGTAAGATATTTGTTAATAAAGTAAGTATAGTACTTAACATCTTTATTTAACTAACTAACAAGAGTGGTGAGTCACCACCCTTAAAAACCGGCCCCCAATAGTAATATGAGGGTGTTTTAGTCTTTGTTTGTCAATTTAATTACTTATAACAACATATGTTATAAACTAGCTTGTAAAAATTACTATTCACTTATACAAGGCACATAGAAGTGAAATTTTTGATTTCCCACTAATATAGCCACCCAAATGTGATACTATATAGTACACATATATATTTAAGAGTAATGATGGACATTTAGCCATTCAAAACTCATTTACAAGACAATTTTTCAAAAACGTGCTTTAAGACTTCTTAAAGCACATTTTGTGTTTTAACTTGTTTTCAAGCTTGGTTTTCTTTGGTAATTGATTTAATATGTTCATTAATATAAAAATGAAGTCTTGGTAAGCTTACCAAGCCTTAACCAAGCTTATCCCAAGCTTAGAGCATTTTTCGCCCTAAATAACCTTTAAGGTAATTACTTGTATTTTCTGTGTTTTAAATTGTTTGCTAATGTTTCTAAGACTCTTTTTAGTCTTAATAAATCATGTTTTAATGTTTAAATAACATTTTAAGGTTTGGGGTATTTCAATCTACCCCCCTTAAAAGAACTTTGTCCCCAAAGTTCACAATTCCCACATATTCTAATGTTAGAACGCCGGGAATAACTTATGAAGCAATGCTTCCCAATACCACATTACCAACATCAACAATATGTTCACATAACAACGGACTCAAGGTCCAACCATATAATACCATTCAGACACAATGGTCTGTACATAACATAGACAATGTATGCGAATACATGTCGTACACACATCCAAATCGAAACGGCTCTACCCCCCTTAAAAGGGGTACGCCCCGTACCCTATACATATAAACACTAAGAAGTAAACAATGACGGGTACTTCGCCTTCATCTTGTCTTCCAGCTCCCAGGTGGCCTCCTCGACGTCCTGGTTAGACCAGAGAACCTTCACCAGTCTCGCGGACTTATGGCGAGTGTCTCGAGTCTTAGTATCCAGAATCTGTACGGGAGTCTCCACTGATCGCATGGTCGGCTCTAGGGTTAGCCTCTCAGGCTGAAGCACATGAGACGGATGAGATATATACTTCTTCAGCTGGGACACATGAAATACATCATGTACCTTGCCCAGCTCGGCGGGTAGGTCAAGTCTGTAAGCTACCGGGCCGATCCGCTCCGTCACAACATAAGGACCTACATACTTCGGGCTCAATTTGCCCTTCTGGCCAAAACGAAATACTCCCTTCATGGGGGACACTCTCAAGAATACCTGATCGCCTACAGCGAACTCCAGGTGACGTCTGCGTACATCAGCGTACGACTTCTGTCTATCCTGAGCTGCTTTCATATTAGCCCTGATCTGGCGAACTTCTGCCTGAACTTGCTCAAGATACTCTGGTCCTATAATGACCGTCTCACTCGACTCATCCCAGCATAAAGGCGTGCGGCACGGTCTACCGTACAATGCCTGGAAGGGAG
The DNA here is from genome assembly GCA_023374045.1 of Limonium bicolor. Classification (NCBI taxonomy): domain Eukaryota; kingdom Viridiplantae; phylum Streptophyta; class Magnoliopsida; order Caryophyllales; family Plumbaginaceae; genus Limonium; species Limonium bicolor. Next base: position 410,104,528 of record CM041776.1, on the reverse strand, counting down.
ACATCTTGATCGAAGCGTGATAACTGTTGTTGTAACTAAACTCGATCAGATGTAACTTATCAATCCAACTGGTCTGAAAGTCAAGTGCACATGCACGTAGCATATCCTCGAGTGTCTGTATAGTGCGCTCACTCTGACCATCTGTCTGTGGGTGAAACGCCGTACTCAATTTCAGCTCAGTACCCACTGCCTCTCGGGTAGATCTCCAATATCTGGATAAGAATCTGGTATCTCTATCCGATACAATCGTCTTGGGTACCCCATGATGTCTTACTATCTCTCTGTCAAAGAGCTCTGCAAGTTTAGCCACTTTCCAGGTGTCCCTCATCGGAATGAATCGGGCCACCTTGGTCAGTCGGTCTACCACCACCCAAATCATATTCAGACCTCCCCTTGTAGGCGGAAGCCCTACTACAAAATCCATAGATATGTCATGAAATTTCCACTCCGGCACTGGCATTGGCTGCACCATACCACCAGGCCGTCGGTGCTCAAACTTGACCTTCTGACAAGTGAGACACCTCAGCACATAATCATTAACATCCTTTTTCATACCAGTCCACCAAAAATAACGTTTCATGCCCTTATACATCTTTGAAGCTCCGGGGTGAATCGAAGTCGTAGAACTATGGGATTCACTGAGTATGCGCTCCTTCAGCTCAGCGCTACTCCTCGGTATACACAACCGGCCATTAAGCCTAATCAGGTCATCATCGTGGAGTCTGAAGTCGTACTTCTGACCCTCGAATGTGCCGTCAATAAGCTTCTGTCTAATTTCCACCATATACTGATCTGCCATCTGAGCACTCCGCACCTCTTCAACCAAGCTAGTATGAGAGACTAGCGAATGGAGAGAGTGAGCTCGGCGACTCAGTGCGTCAGCTACCACATTTGCTTTTCCCTCCTTGTATTGCAAATTAATGTCATAATCATTTAAGAATTCAACCCACCTTCTCTGCCTCATGTTCAACTCTTTCTGAGTGAACAAGTATTTCAAACTCTTGTGGTCAGAATAGATCGTCACACTTACCCCATACAAATAATGTCGCCACATCTTCAATGCGAAGACGATGGCACCCAATTCCAAGTCGTGGGTAGGATAGTTCTCCTCGTGCTTCTTCAGCTGTCGGGAGGCGTATGCTACGACCTTCCCGTGCTGCATCAACACACAACCCATACCTCTGCCTGATGCGTCGCAGTAGACCTCAAAACCATCTGGACCGTCTGGTATAGTCAGAACTGGTGCAGATGTCAGAGCATCCTTGAGACTCTGAAAAGAAATCTCACAGTCGTCTGTCCACTCGAATGGTGCATCCTTCTTCATCAAGGAAGTCATCGGCTTCGAGACACTGGAGAAGTCCTTCACAAATCTCCTATAATAACCTGCCAGACCGAGGAAGCTCTATATCGGTAACTGTCTTCGGCCTTGGCCAGGTGCGCACAGCATCTATCTTTGCCGGATCCACAGCGATTCCGGCCTCAGAAATAACATGTCCAAGGAAAGATACTTGGTTCAACCAAAACTCACACTTTGAAAATTTTGCATACAGCTGATTCTTTCTCAATGTTGTAGCACATCTCTCAGGTGGCTTTCATGCTCACCTCTCGATTTCGAATATATAAGTATGTCGTCGATGAAGACTACCACTGATTTGTCCAACTGATCTTGGAACAAACGGTTCATTAAGTCCATGAACTTCGCTGGTGCATTTGACAAGCCAAACGGCATAACTGTGAACTCATAATGCCCATACCTAGTTCTGAATGCTGTTTTCTCAATGTCACTGTCACGGATGGCAATCTGATGATATCCTGACCGTAGGTCTATCTTAGAGAATACTGATGCTCCCCTAAGCTGATCAAATAGATCGTCGATGCGTGGTAAGGGGTAACGGTTCTTCACCGTAACAGCATTCAGCTCCCGATAATCAATACATAGGCGGAGGCTACCGTCCTTCTTCTTCACGAAGAGGACCGGCGCTCCCCATGGTGAAACACTAGGGCGGATGAAGCCCTTGTCCAGTAGGTCTCTCAGCTGCTCCTTGAGCTCTGTCATTTCTGCTGGAGCCATACGGTATGGTGCTTTCGCAATTGGTCCGGTGCCCGGAATCAAGTCAATCTCGAATTCAACCTCTCGTGCTGGCGGCATGCCCGGCAGTTCCTTAGGAAATACATCAGGAAACTCCGACACTACCGGCACATCTGTGCTAAACTCAGGGTCTCTCTCTATGTCCTGGACATAGCAGAGGTATACATCATTTCCCCGTCGTAACTCACGATACATGGCCATGGCGGTGATGATCTGTGTCGAAGGCTCCCTGGGCCTCTGGCGGTAAGATATAGTAACCCCAGATGGACTCCTAAGAAGCAGTCGATGCTCGGCACATAGGATTCTGCCCTTGTACCGCTCCAACCAGTTCATCCCGACAATCACATCAAAACCCAGTCCGTCGAACTCTATCAAGTCGATCGGAAACTCCTCATCCATGATTCGAACAATAGCATCTCGGTAGTAGCGGGTACATCTGATCTGCTCTTTCGACGGGAGAGTGACCACGAAGTCTGGCATCTCTTCACCGTCTAACCCCAGCCTCTTCGCAAATGATAGCGAAATGAATGTGTGTGAGGCTCCAGAGTCGAACAAGATCGATGCATCCACTCCATTCACTGGAAAGGTACCGGTGAGGATTGTGCCGCTCTTGCCGGCTTCTGCCTTATTGCAGACACTCAGTATACCTCCCGTTCCGAGTGCACAGCCTAGTTTAATTGGCAAACGTATAAGTATACGGTAGTAACACGATTGATATACTCCAAAACACATCCCTTTATTTATTAACATACTTCCTTACACCATAAGTTGGTTACATTGTGGATACTACTACGTATAGCATCCTTAACACATAACTGGATTAATAGATTACATGATTACATAGGGCTTAAAACTGCCTGAAAGTCAAATTCAAACGTCCGGGTTTCATATGTGTAGCATTGATCACTGCCGACGGTGCGGTATTCAGTTTGATCTTCTTGATACCGTGGTATAACATCCTTGATTGTCCTCCCATTATTAACACATCACCTGATTTCAACACTAGCTTCCTTGCGAGATCACCACGCTTCTGCTCGCCATAGTTAAATACTGCTGTGTCACCAATGGACCAAGACACCACGGGTACTCCCTTACTTAGAGACTCGGGTGACTCGTCCTTATCTTGGTGCAATCCTAGTCTTCCACCTTTCTGGTAGAAGTTCACAATACATAGGTCCGCTTTAACACTTGGAATTGAATCTTTTTCAGCTTGCTGAGCAATTCCTACGGTGTGGTTAACAACCGCAAGGAACTCCTCAGGTATACCTGGTACAGTTGCTCCATCTTCAGCTCGCACATCTTGATATGACTTGGTGTAAGGATTCCAGTCCTTACCCATGCACATCATCTTCAGCTTCATCTTCGATCCGCTTGCGTATTCGGGTGTATAGAATCCTCCTAGTGCTGCTCCAAGTTCATTGCATCGCCTGATGATGTGGATTTGCGCTTCGGGTGTCAGGTATCCATTTAAGAGTACCATACCTGGTTGGATAACCTGACATTGCTCCATTGGAAAGTCGGTGATGCTGATGGTGGTTTCTTCAGGGTTTGGTGTGGGCGGGATTGGATAACAGATATTGAAGGTTCCTAAGGTTTTCAACATTGTCATGTTAAGCTCGTTACATACCTCGTTACCATCCCGTTATTTGAATGGTTAACTCAATCCCAAGGTGTGTCGGATATAGTGATCCCAAGCACACCGAAATAACATACGTATGCCCCTGTGGCCCGACGTGAGTCAGTAACTAGCTTTGGATAAGCTAAGGGAAGGTTGAAAACCAAATTGGAGAACAACCTATACATACACCAAGAGAGTCGAACCGGATATGATATCGACCCCCGTCCTCACACGCGTGGCCGGAACAGACCGGACTCCTCACTCCCCCGGTTAGCACTTGTTAGTGAACATACAAGTGATCTTGTTAAGTCACACACAAGCAAGCATATAGGTCTTGTTAGACACACCAAGGGATAGGAGTCACATTCATACATCATCATAATATAAACAACCGTAAACTCTTTTCATGCCTTAATCTTGTAAGGTCGTAAACACCCAGAAAAGCAAACAGCACACAGGCCGGTGTAAACCGGTAGGCAACAGACTGCAAGAAAACCATACCTTGGCCCTTGCCTTGTTTCGTTCCCACCTTGAGAGAATCCTATACACATTAGTAAGGTCGGTTAATTAATTATTTAACTTCACACTTACTTTGTATTCCACATGCTTGTATGACATGTTTTAATGCCTATATTACCCTAGGTTACCTTCATTAAACATCCTAGGGTTAACTACATAAGTCACATTCTTTTCTGTTTTTTTTTTTTACAAGTTTAGGTCCGACCGACCTTGCCGACCGAACTTACCCAAGTTCGGTCGATTCCAGAATACATTTCCGTTAAAAATTTCCTACTCCGACCGAACTTACCAAGTCCGGTCCTATGTTCGGTCTTTTCCCGAGAGTTTCTCCCCTTTGTAAATTTAGCCCGACCGAACTTACCCAAGTTCGGTCCTATGTTCGGCCTTTTCCAGAAAGTTTCTCCCCTTTGTAAATTTAGCCCGACCGAACTTACCTTGTCCGGTCCCCAAGTTCGGTCTTTTCCAGAAGCCAATTCTCGCAGGGTAAACTGGGCTCGACCGAACTTGCAAGTTCGGTCGCAAGTTCGGTCTGCCCCAGACCCTTTGTTTTTCCTTTTTACATTCAACTCCAAACTTCACCCCATATACCTAACACTCCCTAACCTCATTTGGGCACTTTAAACTCACCTTAAGACATCCTTAAACACTCATAAAACTCATTTCTAATTCCTTAAGCCTTTACTATTCCTTCACAAATTTCCTAACACTTATGTTATTCTATACTAGGTTCCTAGATGGTGTTTCTCACCTATGGTAACTACTATCCCAAAATGCTTTCTCACCACTAACATCATCTCTAAAGCATTATTTCTCACCAACCTAAACTCTAGTTAATGTCTAAGTCCTTTTGTTTACCTAGAACACTCTAAGACATAGTTTCTCCTCTAGTAACACCTAGTCATTTCCTAACATCTCTAGTTCACCAAACCTTACATTAATACCTAGAACTCCTTAGATATTTCCTAAATTTTGACATGGGTTCTCCTAGAACATTACTAAGCCTAAACACTTTGTTTTCTTCATCAAACACACAAGAATACCTAAAATCACCAAGAACACTCTCATACACCAAAACTTCACCAAGTTTACACTACACCACAATATTGTGCATAATTTAAATTTGCATGGCACTTAGGCCCTTAAATTGCTCAAACCATAAACACTGAATTTCCTCACAATATATATGCCTTTAACCTGCAAATACACTCAACAACATATATGCCCCTTTTACTAAGTTCTTGAGAACACTTTACTAAGTCATTCACCATTTGCTCTTTAGGTAGTTTTAATAAGCATTTATAAGTTCATTTCTCCTAAGGCATTAAACAACATTAGGTTAGTATTTTTACCTCTTTTCCAACCAAACTTCTTTCTTGTTTCCTTTAGAAAACCGATAGAGTACTTGATTCTTTGACAAGCTCTAAACAATATACAAACATTATAATGAGTATTCAAGCTATAAGCTCCATCTCATTGTAAACCCTAGTTTCACATTATTTCAAAAACATCAATGTGATTGTTTTACCTTGATCTTTGAAGAGAGTTTGAATGTCTATGAAGAGAGGACTCCACCTAGTCCAAGAAGGGTTGAAATGAAGCTAGAACAAGGTCACATAAAGAGCTCCTTCAATATGTATTTTCGGTTATGGCAAAAACAAGGAGGAAACTTGATTTTTATTTGAGATTCCTTACCTAGAAACCAAGGAGAGTAATAATATGTAGAAGAACAAGCTCAAGCTCCTTCAATGGTGGAACTCCATGGCACCGAAATGGTTGTCTTGAAGTTTTAAGGAGATAGAAATGAAGAGCTTGATGCAAGGAAGAGAATGGTGGTGTTTGTTCTTGATTTGGACAAATGAGCAAGATTTGACAAGAGCTTGAAGTTGGAGTTTCAATGGTGGTAGTGGTATTACCGAGAGAGAGCAAAGAAGAGAGGTAGAAGGTGGTGTTTGCAAACCGTGGGAATGAAGGAAAGAAATGAGAATGAGATAGGATTTGCTTTTGTAAGATATTTGTTAATAAAGTAAGTAAATAGTACTTAACTTGTCATCTTTATTTAACTAATGAGCTAACAAGAGTGGTGAGTCACCACCCTTAAAAACCGGCCCCCAATAGTAATATGAGGGTGTTTTAGTCTTTGTTTGTCAATTTAATTACTTAATACAACATATGTTATAAACTAGCTTGTAAAAGTTACTATTCACAAATACAAGGCACATAGAAGTGAAATTTTTGATTTCCCACTAATATAGCCACCCAAATGTGATACTATATAGTACACATATATATTTAAGAGTATTGATGGACATTTAGCCATTCAAAACTCATTTACAAGACAATTTTTCAAAAACGTGCTTTAAGACTTCTTAAAGCACATTTTGTGTTTTAACTTGTTTTCAAGCTTGGTTTTCTTTGGTAATTGATTTAATATGTTCATTAATATATAAATGAAGTCTTGGTAAGCTTACCAAGCCTTAACCAAGCTTATCCCAAGCTTAGAGCATTTTTCGCCCTAAATAACCTTTAAGGTAATTACTTGTATTTTCTGTGTTTTAAATTGTTTGCTAATGTTTCTAAGACTCTTTTTAGTCTTAATAAATCATGTTTTAATGTTTAAATAACATTTTAAGGTTTGGGGTATTTCAATCCCATTTGTAGTATGGTTGCTTCTAGTGTCTTATGCAGGTGCAACTTCATGTCTACACCGCAACCAAGCTACGCTACTTGAGGCTGAAGCTCAAGTGTGGGGGAACTCCTAAACGCTAGCAAAAATAATCTCAGGGGAGTACCAGTTTCTTTAATTATGCTTTTATTTAAATAAAATCTGCAGAGGAGCGTTTCTGTTCTTAAATGTTTATTTGTGACCTTTGTGTTCTCTCTATTTTATCTACTTACCGAAAAGGTCTTCTGAACCCTTCCCTTGTTTTTCTGGTGAACAATGAGGACATTGTTCAATTTAAGTGTGGGGGAGTGTGCCCTTTTCGACAACATTTTGTGCTTAAAATGCTTAATCTCTCTGCTTATCTTGCGTTTGTCCAAAATTTAAATTATGAACCCTTTATATGTGGGTTGTTCTCTTTAAGAATTAATGTTGTTATGAATTATGGGATAAATGGTATAAATGGTACAAAAATTTTAAAATTTTGATTGCTTTTGAGGAGCATTTTTATGCGGTGTGACCAAATGATCTGCAATGGTCAGATTTTTATTGCTCAGGGGTTCCTTCTGTCTTCTTTCTTAGGGATTGCTAAGGGGTGCTTCTCTGTCAAAAAAATAAATAAGGGACTTGCAAGACACCATTGGTAACCAACAAAGAGAGTTGAGTGTTCTTAAAAATAAAAGCTTGATGCTTACATACTATCTTCTCATCTCTTATGCAAAAGTGAAACAAATGCATAAATCTATTTTTCCTTTTGTTTTCTCCTCAATGCCCATTCTTGAGAGAAGTTGGCCATGGTAAAAGTTCTCAAAGTCACCTTAACTAAGAAGCATCGAAGTACTCCGGATCATACCCCGAAACTCTAATTTTTATTTTTACCCTGAGTACACCTGTGCCACCAGCAGTAGATGGATCACACTCCTCGAAAAGTTTAAAGATCATGTACTATACACCTGTTTATCCTACCCTTCATAATAATATTTGTTAGTATTGAGCATTCCCTACTTGCTTGGGTATATGGTATTGCTTGAGGACAAGCAAAAGGTAAGTGTGGGGGTGTGATAAGTGTCTAAATGAGCATGTTTTATAGGTGTATTTCATATATTATATCAGCACTTTTCTTGCTCATTTCTCACTTATCGTATGTTTTTCCTCTAGTTTATGTTTTATTGATTATCTCACAAATTTATTGGTTAAACATGAGGAAAACCAAGCTAGGAGCAAAGTAGATAAAGAGGCGAACGCGTAGGCACAAACGGCTCGAAAAACGGAGTCCAAACGAAGAATCTAGAGCCGGTCAAAGTTCGCAAAAGAAAACAAGTCAAAGACTTGTGTCCGTGTCTTGTCCGCTCAAACAAAGCCGGACAGGCCATGTATGTCCGCGGAACCAAGGCCGGACAGAAGGCCGGACGTGAGTGGTTATGTCCGTGTCTTGTCCGAGAAACAAAGGGCGGATAGGATTTTGCAACCGTGTGACGTCCGTGCTTATTTGGCCAGACAGAAGCAAGAATATCAACACGTCCGTGGAATTAGGGGCGGACAAGGGCCGGACAAGGGGCGGACGCACCAATTTGAAGAATATGTCCGTGGAATTATGGACAGACAAGGGGCGGACGTGAGCAATTTGAGAAATGTGTCCGTGGATAAATGGACGGACAGAAACAAGGACGCGTGTAAATGCAACGCAGATCCCGAATTAGCGACAGACTTCGGTGCTGTTTATCTTCTTCGTTGGGCGCCTGCAAAAATATCTATCTACTACTTCACCCATATCAGGCGCCTGCCGACAGTTTCTCACGCGTTCTGCCGCCCCAATCCATTCCTTAAAATCCTCACGCGGTGTTCCCTCTGTCTTCTTCCTCTTCCTTTCTTCTATAAAACCCACGCTGCTTCTGCTCAAATAAATCATCCCTTCCTGAATCCAAATTGTACCACCGTTCACCTCATTTCCATACCTACGATTCATTCCATCTTCTCATCCTCCACTTCTCCATTTTATTTTTATTCTTCACTCCACCACACAGCAGAAGCACGATAAGAAGAAGAGAAGAAAAGGAGCTGGAGCAGAAGCGAGTCGCACTCCCGTCTCTTCCAGCAGTCTCCAACAAAATGGCTATCTTTGCTTTCTTTTTATTTCTGTTAATGTCTGAGTGAATTTTATTCGTATCCTAGGATGGGGTTTGATCCTAATATTACTTAAATAAATATTTATCACCTGTTCCACTGTTAAACTTGTTTTAATTCCTTTCAGCAAATATTGTTAAATGCTTAGCGTGACAAACTACTGCATTTATTTGGTAACTATCAACATATGATTTTGAGATAGTCAAGGTACCACAAAGGAATAAACCTTGGAATTTACACTCCAGATTGAGCAGGAAAATACTGAGGCTATTACTAAGAGTTCGTAACTGACAATTATTAACTCTAATAGACAATAAATAATTAGGATAGGATTATAAATTGTTTAAGTAATTTAGGAAATTCCCCCGCTATCCTAGGATACCTTTTTCCATCCATTTACTTTATTTTACGGTTTTTATTATTTCTGCACTAATACTAAAAATCAAGCTTGCCTCCGGCTAAACCCCAATTTACATTTTATGCACTTTTATTTATCTTTTTGTACATTTACTAACTTGATAATTAATTAGATAGTTGCGAAGTCTCTGTGGATACGACCTTGTTGTACTACAAAGATTGGGTTCACTGCCCATACAAAGATTGGGTTCACTGCCCATAGGGTGAGGTGGTTGTTTGATGGTCCCATAGATGACTGTCCTGGAATTAATGTTCGGGGTCCCATAGGTGACCCCGTGTTTGGATTTGTGGCTATCTCCTGTTGAAAGCTCCCTACTGCGGTTTTGTTGTTAATTGAGATTTCTGGAAAAATTATTCTAATGTTCAATAAACCATCCTGATCTGATTGATAAATGGTAAATGAATTTTTAAAACGTATTTTACAGATTGAGGTAGGGTTTACTCAGTTTATCTAATTTGTGCAATCCTTTCTATGTTTTTTCTATGATTTTCTGATCGCAGGTATGGACGACTAAGTTTGGGAATCGGGATGGCGAAGTCACATAGTTTAGGAGATTATGAAATATTAAGACGATGTTTGAATTTCAGTGTTTAAAGAATTGTTACGTTGGTTTCTAAGATTTTTATACCTTGTTATTTATTTCAGCTTCAGCTTTTGTTAAATTTTGAATTAACATTTGTTATTGTGGTTTTTAATAAGTTCATTAGCCTGAGCACCCAGGGAGATTGGGTGTGGCGGTAATACCCTGGACGTTTTTGATTCTACTGCTGTTTTGAAGGTTATATTTATTAAGGTCTATACTAATGGCTTTCTTAACATTTATTAAGCTATTTGGGAATGTTCCTATAAGAGTTGAGCATTATTTTGAGGTACTCATTGTTAACTTTACTTATTCAGTTGTTCCCCTTCTTATTGTTATTGATTAATATTAGTTTTGATGACTTTCGGTCCCTGATTTTGTACTTAAATTCGCATCCATGGACCTGTCCAAACGTCCGTCCGAACATCAATGTTTGGACAGGCCCCGAGAGTTGCTATTGATTTTGCAGCTTTAGTCATGTCCGAACGTCTGTCCAGACATCAATGTTAGGACAGCATGCAAGGACGAGTTCGTCTTGCAAGTCTCGACTTATGTCCGAACTTGCAAGTTCAGACCAATGTTCGGACACACGCATAAGAATTTTTGGAATTTTGAAACTCGACTTGTGTCCGAACTTTGAAGTCCGGACACAAGTTCGGACGTGGTTGTCTTCTGAAATTTCAACTCTCGACTTGTGTCCGAACATCAATGTCCGGACACAAGTTCGGACAAGGGGTTTTCACAGTTCAATTTTCTTCGGCTTGTGTCCGAACTTTCAATGTCCATACACAAGTTCGGACCAATGCTATTTTGCACTTTTAGGGCTCATTTGAAGTCCATTTTTAATTCCGTTTGCGCCGTTAGATTTGTATTTTCATAAGCTATCATTTGAGTTAAAATCCAGGGTGTTACAAACTCGGAGCCGACGTGCATCCCGATATCCCTCTATTTTTGTGTAACTTCTTCGCTTGAGCTCCGTTTTGATCTCCGTTTGTGATGTTATGTTCCTCTCAATGTGTACTATCTGTTTGGATGTCTTTGGCAGAAATTTATAAGTATTTTCATTTTGAAAGTAGCGTTATGTTTTCGACATCTGATTTACTCTAAAAGTTTGTTTGAGCTTCCGTGTTCTGTTTGTCTTTCATGTCTGCTAGTCGGTATACGACTTCTATTTTGGTAATGACTTTTGTTCCATTCATAAGCTTTTCTTCTGTTTTGCCAAGCTTCTATTTTGGAGAACTAGAGAAACACCCCAAAATTTAAAACAGTGATTAATTAGGCTAATGAATATTTTAGAAGCTTAATTATGCCTAAATAATCAATGAGGGAACAAATCCGGAAGAAAGCGGATCCTTAAAACGAATTAAAAACTCAAACAAACCTTAAAGCGTGTTTTTCGAGGAAACCGGGAAAACGTGACTTTAAGCGGGTTAAATAGACCCATAATAATTTTAGTCAACCAAATAGTCATTATTAAACCATAATGAAGGTCTAGAACCAATAAAATTAATTAAACGAGAAAATTCCAGAAAATGGATTCCGGGAGTGAATAGTACAAAAAAATGAAAGTTGTGGGGTGTAAATGTAATAAGGCAAAACTTAAATCCCCTCTTGTATTTAAAAATCAGAATGTTATATTGTGTGTGTGTGTGTGTGTGTGTTGTGTGTGGGTGTGTGTGTGTGTGTGTGTGTGGTGTGTGTGTGTGTGTGTGTGTGGTGTGTGGTGTGTGTGTGTGTGTGTGTGTGTGTGTGTGTGTGTGTGTGTGTGTGTGTGTGTGCGCGGCGCGCTTACAGCCCCACACTCCCCTCTTAATTTTTCCTAACCCACTACAAGACAAGAAAATAAAAAAAGAGAAGTACAAAAGCAAAAATAAGAGTCCCTCTCTCTCCTAACTCCCCATTCTCTACGGTTTCCCTCCCCCCCCCCTTTGGCTGGCTTCTTCTTCTTCATTTTCCCTATCCATGGCGATGAGCAGCACCCTCACCAACTCCTTCATTCCTCTCTATATTTGAAAGCCCAAATCAACTCCTAATCACATAAAAATTTCACCATTGCACTCTCCTCTCTTTGGGCAACATTTCTACCTTTTCAAAATCAAAAAATCTCACACTTCATCCCCATGGGTATGACTCATTTTGGAGCTTGAAGACCACCATTGTGACCCCCTTCATCTCCACATTGTTTCAAGGTAAAAATAGTCTTCAAAGTCTCTCATTTTTCCAGCTTTTCTTGCAAAACGAAAATCACAAGTGAAGCCTTGCTTTCTTCCCTCCCAGTCGGTTTTGGTGGTTGATCTTGGATCTGGAAACCTTACCTCATTGCTGTCCAAAAACCTCACTAAGAAGCTTAAGGTAATACCCCCTTGTAAACCCTAACTTGTACTAAGTGTTAGGTTAGTTTAGGGAATGACTTTTTCTAAGTTAGTATGGTGTGTGTGTGGATAGTTGTAGCTTACCGGATTTGTGAGGAAATAACAAGAGTAAGAAACCAAGAAACAAAGAAGGAAGAAGAAGGAGAAAGAAAGGAGAGGAAAAACTAAAAATACAAGGTAAATGCTTTTACCTTGAGCTAGTTTTGTAAGTTTTATTGTAACAGATTTTAGTGCTTGGAATGAGGAATGTATATTGCCTTGAGTGGTGTTTATGTTGTGGTATAATGAGAAAAATAATTTAAGCTGTTTTGAGGCTCTTGAATGAAGATTAAAAGCTTGGAGAAACCATGAGAAGTAAATGAAGTTGTGCAGGAAAAATATGTGAATGAATTAAACAATGTGTGCTGTTAGTGTCCCTTGAGGGATATGGTTAGCTAATGATGTGAGAAACTGAAAAATTATGCTGTGGGAATGTCTAAAAATGTAGGGGAACTATGGCAAATTTTGTGTAGCAAAGTAAATGACTTAAGTGTTTAATTGGGTAGAAACAACCTAGGAAGGTTAGTTGTGTTTGGTATGTAACTTGAGTAGTTGATGACTTAGGAAACTAAGTTAAGAGTGAGTGTATGAATGGGTAGAATGTAGAAGGGAAATAATGCAAATGGTAAAGGTAGAATGACATTAGAAGTGAACCATTGAATTAGGAAACAAACAAGAAACAAAAACTGCACTTAGTGCTCTAGGAAAACTAAGAGAAATTGTGTAATTTACTTAGATTTAATTAGGTGACTTAGTAAGTGAATTAGGGAGCTTTAGAAGTTTAGTAAGTGTTAAAACACCCAACGAAATGGTTCAAAACTACCGAAACTTCACTCATGAATGGGCAAAGGAATGGTTCAAAACTGAATTTGGAAATGTTAAAGAGTAGAAAAACCTACTATGGTCCGGGACTTAAGTCCCTGAGGGAAGTCCCGGACCACCTTAATAAAACTACCGAAACTTCACTCATGAACTGGTCCGAGACTTGGTCCCCTGTCATGGTCCCGGACCATGCATAATTTTTGGTCGAGAGTTACCCCTTACATTGGTCCGGGACTTAGCTCATGGCTAAAGACCCGGACCACCCCATTATTTACCGCCGAGAGTTCAACCTGAGTTTGGTCCGGGACTTAGGTCCCTGCTAAGGTCCCGGACCACATACAAAAATCAGCTAAGAGTTTAGTTCAGCTCTGGTCCGGGACTTAAGTCCCTTACAAAGTCTCGGACCAACCTAAAAGTGTGTTAAAACTTGTAAAACTTGTATTTTCATTTGGAGGCCTCGTGGATGCCGGTTCCAAACTGAGATCGACCCGAGCTTCTGACTCTTGAGAATTGGTGGTGTTCTTTACGTTTTTGTGGTGGTTTGATGGTGATTTGATGATTGTGGAAGTAACGGGAATTGAAGAATGTGTTTTGTTATTGATTTTGGTGAGATTTCGGTGTTTGATTGTGACTTGGGAGTTCAAAACGTGGAGAGAATGAGACGGTTGGCTTCTTTGATCTTCTAGGGTTCTTGGAGCTCTCCTGTGATCATGGGATAAGGTTCCTTATATAGACTTCCTTAAAGATAGAAAAATCCGGTAAAAACCGAGATTTACCGACGTTTTAGCTCAAAAGTTTCTAAAAGGAATTTGACTATGAAATTTTAAACATGGGTAAAGGATGATATTTCTGATTTTTCCAAGGTGGAATCCAATTTTTTGGATATTGGAATTTTTAAATTCAATTTCTCGTCAGATTCAATCAGAAATTGCTAGAAAATTATTGAAAATTTGAAAAATCAAAATTCCAACGCCATTATGCCCAAAATGTCATCCTCTATCACGGGTTAAAATTTCAAAGCATTTCAAATTGATTTGACCCTTCTTTGTAGGAGAGAGAAAGCTTATAGAGGGCTTAGGAGTCTTTGAAATCATGTAAATGCCCCTGAAGCTGACCTAGCTGTCCCTGGCACTCCGGAATGTGCCAATCGAACTGGAATCATTGCCACTTGACCAAACTACCCTTTTAGTACCTATGCCTCAAGATACTCTCTTCCGAGGGGTTAAAATTTTAGGTATAACATATTGCCCCCCATGAACTTGTCTTTGTAATGAGAATGAAAAGACTGGTTGATGCTTGAGTGATGCCCCAAAATTTTTACTAAAAGTCTGTTGATTGTGCTGAGCTATTATGAGGCGCTAGCTACCTAGGGGAGAAGTCTAAACATGTTGGGCTATTATGAGGTGCCGACTACCTAAAAGAGGAGTCTAAATGTGCTGGGCTATTATGAGGCGCCAACTACCTAAAATGTGAAAAGTGTTAAACTAGACCGAGCATCTAAGGTGTCGGGATCCTAAAAATGAAAAGAGGTGTAGTATGTAATGAGATTGATGTGATGAGAGTGTGGGAGGGTTTTTGTGTGCCTAGATGGACGAATGTAAAGTAGGACTTAGGGGTGCCTAAGTGGAATGGTAGGAAATTAGGCTCGTGACGAGCCTGAGGTTAAGTTCGTCTACTAGGGTGAGTTCTTCTACTCTGGTGAGTTCTTCTACTCTGGTGAGTTCTTCTACTCTGGTGAGTTCTTCTACTCTAGTAAGTTCTTCTACTCTGGTGAGTTTGTCTACTAGGGTGAGTTCTTCTACTCGGGTGAGTTCTTCTACTCGGGTGAGTTCTTCTACTCTGGTGAGCTCTTCTACTTGGGTGAGTTCTTCTACTCTGGTGAGCTCTTCTACTCTGGTGAGTTCATCTACTCGGGTGAGTTCTTCTACTCTGGAGAATCTGAATCCTTGGTTCTATCTTGAGGAGTTTCGTATCGAAAGATGCAATGATGTTGATTTTATGCAATTGATTGTGATGTAAACCGATGATGAAAATGCCAAACGTGACTATGATCAAAGTGCTAGTAAGAATCCAAAAATTTTCCAAAGAGAAATCATTGGAAAATGTGCCAAGTGTGGGTGTGGCTGTGCTGAGGTGTTATGCAGAGATGAAATCAAATTGTTTGTATGAAAACCTGTTCAAAATAAGAACCTGTTGAAAAAGGTGCCAAACATGACAATGCTTGAGATGTTATACCGAAGTTGTAAAATGCAACTAAAGTGTTTGTTGGAAACTTCTCCAAAACAAGAAACTGTTGAAAAAGGTGCCAAACATGGCAATGCTTGAAAAAACTCTACTGAAAAAGGAAAGTGAAATGATCATTTCCTGACTAAGAATTTCAGATCTACAATTTGTTTCTTAGAAGATGAACATGCCGCTGGTGGAAGTGTGTGGTGTTGGTTATGGGGGTAAGGGCTCATATGGGCCTGTGTAGTGGTGGTGTGGAGGTAAGGGCTTTTGTGGGCCTGTGTGTAGTGGTGGTGTGGAGGTAAGGGCTTATGTGGACCTATGTAGTGGTAGTTTTGGTGCCCAAGCTTCGGGTTTCAATTAGTGTTGTCGTAGCAATTGTTGGAACCAACAACTGCCCCCAGTATTTTCCTTAAGGTAATTTATGCTTTAGAGCTTATGGCAATCGATCGGACGATCGATTGCCCCCAGTATTTTCTTTGATTAAACATGCGAACAAACCTTATCCTCACAAGGTCAAGGCTTATGTTTTAATGTGGTGCTTCCTATCCTACACTCGATGTTGTTTTGTATTTGTACTCGTTTCTAGCCTGCGGTCACAACTTCTAGACCATTGAATTTGACATTTGATGGATTTACGCATTCAATCTGTTACTTTCACGTGATTAGATACACAACTACCAAGTCGGAAGTCTTTAAAGCTTATAACGTGGCCATGGGGTGTGATGAAAGACACCGGGACCATGGAGGGATATTTGAGGTATGTGGGGCTAAAAAGGGTGACCAAAGCTGCAACGTGCGTCTTCCCTCGGATTTGTCTTACTTGTCTTGAAGTCGTATGGCTGGTTTGAGTTGACGTTGTTTTCGAGCTTTGAACTTGGAACTTTTGAAGTCGTTCTTTACACCATTTCTCTTCTTTTTTGCTTTGTCATTCGGATTTCTTCGAGGCGTTTCAGGTTTGCCATTTTTATCCCTTCTTGACTTTGCCCTCGGGGTTCTTGTGTCTCCCGGTTTTGGGCTTTAAGAGTTGTTTTGATGTGAGCTCTTTGGATCCTGTGTCACTCTAGGACCATTTGTGGATCGCTTCGTCATGCTGATAGAGGCGTTGCTTCTTTGGACTGATGAAAGTGTTATTTAAGAGTCGGGCTCCTCGCTTCCTTTGGTCACCGGGTTGGACATTCATCAATTGCTGGGTTATTTTGTGGAGCTTTGTTATATCAAAAAGGGATATATGAAAGGCTCAGCAGGGGTGACTAGGGTTTAATTTCAGGGTTCACAAGCTTTTTGGCTGTGGTGCTGTACCTAGGTGTTTCGTCATTCTTGGTAGATGTGTATCTATTCTTTGTTACTTTTCACAGGTCTAAGTGTAAATTTACAAAGTATCTCCTTCGGTCGGAGTTATGCCGTTTACCTCACCTTTGAATGTGACCTCTCTGGAGTCGTGCAAAAATGACACGCTCTTTTACTCTTGATTTTACCGCTCAAGGCACTATCACAAAATGTTCACTTAGAGACTTGTTCACACGTTTACACAAAAAATTAAATATAATGAACCTAACTCAGATTGCCCCCAGTATTGATTTGGGGTTTACGACAACAATTTGACGTGTACACTTGGAACCACTTTAAGGATCATTTTGGATGCTTTGGGGTGAGTAGTGTGTTTGGTTGGACATTTTCATCCTTTTAGAGACAAAAGACAAGTCATTTCGTTCAATTGCCAGAAAATGACTGTTTCATGAACATTAATTTTGAGAGATGTTTGTTGATCAGCAAGACGATTTGGTTAAAGGTGCAAGATGAACACATTTTTTATTTTTGTGATTACAAATTGAGAAGACAAGAAACGGAAATCCGAACATCTAAAACTTATGGAAATATCAAAAACTCATTACAAAATTGAAAAGAAAAATTAAGAAGGTAAAATGCTACTAGACACTAGCCTATTCGACAAACTGGAGCCCCTGCTCAATGAGATCTTCAATCTTATGCTTCAGTGTCCTACAATCGTCAGTATTGTACCCTGGTAGTTGATGGAACTGGCAAAACCGATTGAGGTACTCTCCGGACTGAGTAACCCCGGGACAAGGCGTGAGAGGTTGTAGTAGGTCCAACTCCTGTAGTTTCACGAGTGCTTGACTAAGGGTCGGTCGATGTCGGTAAATTGTCTCGGTGCGGGGAAGCGCCTAGGTTGGAATGAGGCCTTGGTGCTCTGCTTTGAAACACTGAGCTGGCGCACATTGTTCTCCTGTCGTGAAACCGGGGTTGTTTTGGCTGGCCCGAACTTAACGTTCTCGACCCCTACACCCTGAGCTTTAGGTTGCCCTAGCTTTAGCTCGCCTTTGTGAATCTTTTCCTCCATGATTCTCACCTGCCCCATCAGCATGTCAAAATTGGGAAAGTACGTGCAGCTTAACTCGTTGTTGTATTACTTCTGCATATTGTCCACAATCATTCGAATCTGTTCTTGCTCATCCATCTTTGTGGGCATAGCGGCGGCCTTCATCCTCCACCGTTTGATGAAGTCAGACATTGATTCATTGTCTTTCTGCCGAGTACTGGCAAGGTCGGACCTGGTGACTTCAAGATTCTTTGCATATTTGAAGTGGTGCAAGAAAGCTTCACAAACCTCCTCATAGGTTTTGGTGCTCATCCTCTGGGTTATGTACCAACGCTGAGGTATTTCGTCGAGGTAACGGGCGAAAACCTTGGCCTTCTGCAAGTCATTCAGCCTGAGGATGTACATCTCTCTATCTAACATCGCCAGGTGAACCTACGGGTCTGAGGAACCCTTGTATGAGCAAGTGGGCAGCTTCAACTTTAAAGGGAGATCAACCTCGGGGTACGATGCCATGGAAAGGTAACCGAGGCCAGCTGGTTTGTTAGCTTTTTCCATGCGCTCGATCCTTTTCAAGACTCTCTTAAGTTCTGCAGCTAGCTAGTTGTCTAGCGTTGCTTCCTCTACCTGTTCTTGCGAGCCATTGGATCCAACGGAGTTAACTTCGATGTATTCGCGCTCGTTCCCGAAGCCGGTAATCTTCCCCGGAATGTTTTCTTGATGACCAACCTCAAGGGAACTGATTTTTCTTTTCAGCTCTTCGATGATGGTAACATACTTTTGTTCCATGGCTGCGAGCTGGGTCTCCATGGTGATTAGGTTCCCTCCCTCTGCCATACTTGAGATTCAGGCTTACCTGTTTCCAAGGTGTCCATCGTTAGCGAACAAAAGGAAATGGGTTGAAGGGAACTATATAGACTGTGAATGGGCCGCCAGACTGTGAAGGAAACTTTGAAGTCTAGGATTTGTTTGATGATCCTGTTGGGACTTGAGGCCAGAAACTAGAATGAATGGGTTGCGCAAACTATTTGGGATTCGAATGGGCCAAAACCTAAACAAGTGGTTCTAATTGGGCCTAAAGATATGTCACCTAAACATAGGATTTTGGGCCAAAGCCCGAATGAAATGTTCATCTAGACTGGAATGGGTCTAGGCTTGAAAAAGCTTTCAATGCAAGGCTATTGATTTTCAAGTCTTGTGGACTACTTCGAGTTTGGGTGGATTTCTTTTCTTTCGTGGGCCTAGAACTAAATGGATAATTGAAATTGGGCTGTTTGAGAAATCACCTAGATCTAAGGTTTTGGGCCAAAGCCCAAACAAACAATTCACTTATTCAAATCAACAGGGCCTTTGGGCCGCAAATAATTAAGCCGCGAATTATAGGTTGGGCTGAGTTGATATAGGAAGAGTTCCTATCAATTTCGGCTGATAGTGGGCCAGTCATACAAGCAAACAAGGCCCACACAAGTTCATCATGTCCTCACTAGACGCTTCAACCAATTTGGGTGGATCGATCCGAAGAGGTGCTTGGGGCATGGGCCCAGGTCACCACAAAGGAATAGGGCTTGCACGTTATTCTCATTTGGCTTCCCCACTTTTCTCACATCACCATGAGGTGTGCGTCTATGGTCGGGTCTTTGAATGACCAAACAAAGCTAGGTAAGGGCACTACCAGGAAATGCTTCGGGCTAAACCCAGGTATTAAGGGGATGTGGTTAGACGACATCCTCCTTTTTCCCCCACTTATTCACATCACCTAAAAGGTGTGAGTCCGTGACAGGGGACCCTAAGGTGGGTCCCGAGGTGAAATCGGTTTGCGCGGACCCTCGCTCTCATATGATGTAAGGGTGTAGAAAATTAAATTGCGCATGAAATAAACAAACAATTTAATAAAAGCCGTAAATATGTAATTTCAAGTTAAGCCCTCTTTCTTAAAATTAAGAAGTTGTCCCTAGCAGAGTCGCAATTCTGTGAGCCTCGATTTTTAAACTCTATCCTATGTTGGTTATATTGATTAGGATCTGATCGGATTCTAGGTCCACTTATAACCAAAGATTAATAACTATGTCATATAACATTAATTATTAAATCCTAAGTTAGCTCATTGGGACCTATTATGAGTCGCCACCTAATTTTGACCTAGATTAAATTAGGAAAGGAGAGTTCGGGTTCGGGGGCTTGGTATATGACTTATTTAGGGTTCAAATTACTTTCATTACCCCTCCTAGGTCGTTTTTCCTCTACTTAGTTTATTTACGGCTTACTACAAAGTTGTTATAACCTAAGTGCGCAAGTTTATGACTTTTTGTATTTTTGATTTTTTGACAGAAAATTAAAGTGAGAACTGAAGTTACATAAACTAGGGTTTCGGAGGCAGAATTAGGTCAAATTTTAATTACGTCCGTAGCCACGGACCTATGAGCCTCGATTTCGAAACCCTACCCTATGTTGATTAGACTGATTAGGATCTAGTCGGGTTTTAGGTCCACTTATAACCTAAGATTAATAACTATGTCATATAACATTAATTATTAAAACCTAAGCTAGCTCACTGGAACCTATTATGAGTCGCCACCTAATTTTTACCTAGATCAAATTAGGAAAGGAGAGTTCGGGTTCGGGGGCTTGGTATTCGACTTAATTAGGGTTCAATTACTTTCATTACCCCTAGAAGTCGTTTTTCCTCTACTTAGTTTAATTACGGCTTATTACGAGTCATTTTTAACCTAAGTGTGCACTTCTGATTTTTTTTATTTTTAACATTTTTGACAGAAAATTAAAGTGGAAATTAAAATTCCTAAACTAGGGTTTCGGAGGCAGAATTAGGTCAAATTTTGTTTCCGTCCGTGACTACGGATTTAATGTCCGTACCCACGGACCCTAGTTAATCTATGTGGAATTAAAAGTCGAATTAAACAGAAAACAAAAATTTGAAAAGTCCAAGTCCGAGGCCACGGACAGCACGTCCGTAGGCCCGGACATAGTTTAGCAAAACCTAATTTTTTAAAAAAAAAATTAAAATCCCACCGCCGTCCGTGGGTGTCCGTGGTCCCGGACCACCCACGGACAGGGGTTTTCTGGTGATTCTCGACGGTGTTTTCGGCTAAAAAATATGTACGTGTAGCCTGAAAGGTATACAATATGTTAGTAATTGAAAGATTGTAGTTTGAAGTCGAATTATGCAAGAAACTTGACAAACAAGTAACAAGACAGAAGCAAAAGAAATTAGCAATACAGAAGCCGAAAAGGGTTAGTTTGATCCCAAAGTTTAACAGAGAGTTAATAAGGTTGTGGGGTGTTAGAAAAGTAGAATTATAACCTGTTTTACCTTCGAATTCAAGATGATTCTTCACGTTGGGATTCTTCGGAGTCTTCGATGATGCCGGTTCCGGATTGAGTTCGACCCGAGCTTCTGGTTGTTGATTGTTGATGATGTTCTTCACGTTTTGGAGGTGGTTTGGTTGATGTTTAATGATTGTTGATGTGTTAAGAGTTGAAAAGTGTGTTTAGGTGGTGATTTGGGGGATTTTGATGTGATTTTGGTGCTTGGATGTGTAAAAACGTGAGGGACTTGTGACGGCTAGGTTTTTTGGTTGCTTAGGGTTCTTGAGATTCTGATTTGATCATGGGATAAGGTTCCTTATATAGGCTTTCTTAAAGATAGAAAAATCCGGTAAAAACCGAGATTTACCGACGTTTTAGCTCATGCGATTCCAAGAGGAATTTGATTATGAAATTTTACACATGGATAAAGGATGATATTTCTGATTTTTCAAAAGTAGAATCAAATTTTTTGGATATTGGAATATTTTTAAATTCAATTTCTTGTCAGATTCAATCAGAAATTGCTAGAAAATTATTGGAAATTCAAAAAATCAAAATTCCAACGCCATTATGCTTAAAATGTCATCCTTTATCATGGGTTAAAATTTAAAAGCATTTTGAATTGATTTGACCCTTATTTAAGGAGAGAGAAAGCCTATAGGGGGCTTAGGAGCCTTGAAAAATTACGAAAATACCCCTGGAGATGACTAAGCTGTCCCTAGTACTCTGAAATGTGTCGATCGAACTGGAAAACCTCGCTACTAGCCTATTAGTAGAGACTCTCTTCCGGGGGTTCAAAATTTTGGGCATAACAGATTGCCCCCATCAACTAGACTTTGTAATGGAAATGAAAAGGCTAGTTGATGCTTGAGTGATACCCCAAAATTTTAGATCTTAAAAGACTCCACATGCAATTGAAATCTGATCAGTTGTGTCGAGCTGTTCTAAGGCGCTGACTACCTATGAGTAAAGTGGAAGGATGTCGAGCGATTCTAAGGCGTTGACCACCTAAAGGTAAGAATGAAGTAATGTCGAACTATTCTAAGGCGTCGACTACCTATACGGATGATATGATGTCAGGCTATTCTAAGGCGTTGACTACCTATAATGAATGAGATGATGTCAAGCTATTCTAAGGTGTTGACTACCTATAATGAATGAAAAGATGTCAAGCTATTCTAAGGCATTGACTACCTATAGGTGATTGAAAATTGGTGTGGGGTCGAGTTCTTCCACTCGGGTGAATTCGTCTGCTCGGATGAGTTCTTCTACTCGGGTGAGTTCTTCTACTCTGGTGAGTTCTTCTACTCGGGTGAGTTCTTCTATTCGGGTGAGTTCTTCTACTCTGGTGAGTTCTTCTACTCGGGTGAGTTCTTCTACTCAGGTGAGTTCTTCTACTCGGGTGAGTTCTTCTACTCTGGTGAGTTCTTCTACTCACTCGGATGCTGGAAGGTGAAAGACTGTAGAGGTGATGGTCTTATGCAAATGATCAAAACTGATTACTGGAGTGCCAAACATGGCAATGATGATAAGGTGTATGCAACCAAAATGTATGAAAGATACTTGTTCAAAACAGGAAACTGTTGGAAAAGGTGCCAAACGTGGCAATGTTGAGGTGTTATGCAGAAGTTGTAAAATGCAACTAAAGTGATTGTTGGAAGCTTGTCCAAAACAAGGAACTGTTGAAAAATGTGTCAAACATGGCAATGATGAAGATTGGAAATTGTCCAAAGCAAGGCATTGCTAGAACGTGTGTGAAACGTGGCAGTGTTTGAAGAAAATTGTTCAAGACAATAAATTACTGAAGGAGGTGCCAAATGTGGTAGTGTTTGAAGAAAATTCTGTTTACTGAAAAGGAAAGTGAAATTATCATTTCCTGACTAAAGATTTCAGACTTGTAATTTATCTCCTAGGAGATGAACATGCTACCAGTGGGGTGTGGTGTTTGATGTGGAGATCTTTTGAGTGGTGATCAGGGCATATATGTGCTTGTGGTGTATGATGTAGGTAAGGGCTTATGTGGGCCTGTGTGGTGTATGATGTGAAAGTAAGGGCTTATGTGGGCCTGAGGTGTTTAATGTGGAGGTAAGGGCTTATGTGTGCCTGTGGTGGGATGGTGGTGCTCAGGCTTTGGTTTTCAATTGGTGTTGCAATGGGAATTGTTGGAACCAACAATTGCCCCCAGTATTTTTCCTTAGGACAATCTGAGCTAGAGTTCATGGCAATCGATCGTTCCGATCGATTGCCCCCAGTATTTTCTTTGATTAAACGTGCGAATGAGTCTCGTCCTAACAAGACCAAGGCTTATGTTTTGATGTGGTGCTTCCTAACCTACACTCGACGTGTTTTGGTGTTTGCACTCATTTCTCGCTCATGGTCACAACTTCTAGACCATTGAATTTGACATTTGGTGGATTTACGCATTCGATCTGTTACTTTCACATGATTAGATACACAACTATCAAGTCGGAAGTCTTTAAAGCTTATAACGTGGCCATGGGGTGTGATGAAAGACAACGGGACCATGGAGGGATATTTTAGGTTTGTGGAGCCAAAGGGGTGACCAAAGCTGCACCTTAGGTCTTTTCTCGGAATCATCTTCCTTGTCTTGAAATCATCTAGCTGCTTCGTGTTGACGTTGTTTTTGAGCTTCTGGACTTAGACTTTTAGAGTCGTCCTTTACACCATTTCTCCTCTTTTTTGTCATTCGGATTTCCTGGTGGCATTTCGGGTTTGCCTTTTTTTTTTATCCTTTCTTGACTTTGTCTTAAGGGTTCTTGTGTTTCCCGGTTTTGGACTTCGAGAGTTGTTCTGATGTGAGCTCTTTAGATCCTGTGTCACTCTGGGACCATTTGCGGATCACTTCGTCACGCTGATAGCGGCGTTGCTTCTTTGGGCTGATGAGAATGTTATCCGAGAGTCTGACTCCTCGCTTCCTTTGGTCGCCGGGTCGAACATTCATCATTGGCTGGGTTATTTTTTGGAGTTCATAATATCGAAAAGGGATATATGAAAGGCTCAGCGGGGGTGCCTAGGGTTTAATGTCAGGGTTCACAAACTTTTGGCTATGTGGTGTTGTACCTAGGTGCTTCGTCATTCCTGATAGTTGTGTATCCGCTCTTTGTTACTTTTAACAGGTCTAAAAGTAAATTTACAAATTATCTCCTTCGGTCGGAGTTATGCCATTTACCTCACCTTTGAATGTGGTCTCTTCGGAGTCGTGTAAAAATGACACACTCATTCACTCATGGTTTTTCCGCTCAAGACACTCTCAGAAACTTGTTCACACGTTTAGACGAAAGATGAAAGATGACGAACTTAAACTAAGATTGCCCCCAGTATTTATTTGGGGTTTATGACAACAATTTAAAAGTGTGGATTTGGAACCGCTTCGTGGGTTGTTTTTTGGATGTTTTGGGGTGAGTTGTGATGTTTGGCAAGGCATGTTCAAATTTTAGGAGACAAAATACAGGTCATTGCATTCCATTGTCGGGAAAAAATTATTTCATGAACCATTTTCTCGAAAGAAATTTATGTAAAACAGAATCCCCTTTTTTTACCATTTAGACTTGAAAAAAGTCATCCACTTGTGAACATGAGGAAGAAGATGATTTAACAAAATCGATGCTTCTTATTAGTGGTTTGAAAATGATCATTCTTTGAAAACTATGAGAGGTGTATTTTAGAGATAAGTGTTATGGCAGGTTATGCAGTAGAATGCATGGGAACCCTAAAATTTCTGTTGAATCCGAATCCTACTGAACCGTCTGAAGTCAGCATGCTGAAGACTCGAGCTCTTGACCGTCGGGACGTCGCTAAGATGACTGTGTTCGTCTTCTTCTTGGACTCTTAGTAGGATCTTTGAAATACCTGAACTAGGAATGCCTATGGATGACGCATGAGACATTTGGGCCTGAATGTGATGTTGAAATGGTTTCATGAATGTAGATTAGGCACTCAGGCCTGGATGAATTGAAAGTGAGGCACACATGCCAGAATGATTCATAAGTGGGTTGGCACTTGGGCCGGAATGTGTTGTGAGATTATGGCACTTGGGCCAAAAAGTGTTTGACGATGTGGCACTTGGGCCAGAATGTGTTTGGGAATGTGGCACTTGAGCCAGAATGTGTTTGGGAATGTGGCACTTGGGCCGGAATGATTTGGGAATGTGGCACTTGGGCCAGAATGTGTTTGGGAATGTGGCACTTGGTCCAGAATGTGTTTAGGAATGTGGCACTTGGGCCGAAATGATTTGGGATTGAAGTAAGACATATGGGTCAGAGGGACTTCTAGACTGGGATGGATGTGTGGGCCTGAATGCCCTTAATCTGGAAGTGAGGCACACAGGCCGAAGGAAACTGTATGAAGTATGAATGGGCCATTGGGCCGAGAGAGGAACTTTGAAGTCCGAGATTCATTTTGAAGTTCTTGTTGGGGAAACTGGAATAAATGAGTTGCGCAAACTATCCTGAATTTAAATGGGCCGAAAACAGATGGTTCTGATTGGGCCTGAAAGCTGGTACCCAGATCTAGGATTTTGGGCCAGGACCCGAATAGAAAGTTTACCTAGACTAGAATGGGCTTTGGGCCGAAATGGAAAGGCCTGATTGATTTTCATGTCTTGTGGATTATTTTAAGTGGATTTGTTTTTCGTGGGCCTAAAACTAAATTGGATAATTCAAATTGGGTCAGAAGAGAAATCACCTAAGTCTAGGCTTTTGGGCCAAAGCCCGAATGACTCACATGTTAAACCAAACAGGGCCCTTGGGCCGTAAACACTAAAGCTGCCAATTTGGGTTGGGCTGAGTTGATGTAGGAGAAGTTCCTATCAATCTCTAGGCTGGGTAGTGGGCCGATCCTGCAAGCAAACAAGGCCCACACAAATTCAACATGTCCTCACTAGACGTTTAAATCAAACCGGGTATGGATCGATCCGGAGAGGTGCTTGAGGCATGGGCCCAGGTCACCACAAAGGAATATGGCTTGCACGCTATTCTCTTTGGGCTTCCCTACTCTTTTCACATCACCTGAAGGTGTGCGTCTACGGTCGGGTCTTTGACTGACCAAACAATGGGCTAGGTAAGGGCACTACCAGGAAAACGCTTGGGGCTAAGGCCCAGGTATTAAGGGATGTGGTTAGACGACATCCTCCTCTTTTCCCCCGCTTATTCACATCACCTAAAAGGTGTGAGTCCCTGACAGGGGACCCTCAAATGGGTCCCGGGGTAGAACCGGTTTGTGTGGACCCTCGCTCTCACATGATGCAAAGGTGCAGGAATTAAAGTGCGCACGAAAGTAAACAAACAAAGTAATAAAGCCATAAATAAACAATTTTTCGAGTTAAGCCCTCTTTCTTAAAATTAAACAAGTTAATATTATCCCCAACAGAGTCGCTAGTCTGTGAGCCATGATTTTTAAACCCTGCCCTATGTTGATTAGACTGATTAGAATCTAGTCGGGTTTTGGTCCACTTATAACCTAAGATTAATAACTATGTCATATAACATTAATTATTAAAACCTAAGCTAGCTCACTGGAACCTATTATGAGTCGCCACCTAATTTTTACCTAGATCAAATTAGGAAAGGAGAGTTCGGGTTTGGGGGCTAGGTATTCGACTTAATTAGGGTTCAATTACTTTCATTACCCCTAGAAGTCGTTTTTCCTCTACTTAGTTTAATTACGGCTTATTACGAGTCATTTTTAACCTAAGTGCGCGCTTCTGATTTTTTTGTATTTTTAACATTTTTTGACAGAAAATTAAAGCGGAAATTAAAATACCTAAACTAGGGTTTCAGAGGCAGAATTAGGTCAAATTTTGTTTTCGTCCGTGACTACGGACCTAATGTCCGTACCCACGGACCCTAGTTAATCTATGTGGACATAAAAGTTGAATTAAACAGAAAACGAAAATTTGAAAAGTCCGGGGCCACGGACAGGACGCCCGTAGGCCCGGACATAGTTTAGCAAAACCTAAAAAAATTTAAAATTTTAAAATCCCGTCACCGTCCGTGGGTGTCCATGGCCACGGACAACCCGTCTGTGGTCCCGGACCATAGGTCCGAGGTCCCGGACCACCCACGGACAGGGGTTTTCTGGTGGTTCCCGACTGTGTTTTCGGCTAAAAAATTATGTACGTGTAGCCTGAAAGGTATACAATAAGTTAGTAATTGAAAGATTGCAGTTTGAAGTCTAATTACGCACGAAACTTGACAAACAAGTAACAAGACAGAAGAAAAAGCAATTAGCAATACAGAAGCCAAAAAGGGTTGGTTTGAGCCCAAAATTTAACAGAGAGTTAATAAGGTTGTGGGGAGTTAGAAAAGTAGAATTATAACCTGTTTTATCTTCGAATTCAAGATGATTCTTCACGTTGGGATTCTTCGAAGGCTCCCATGATGCCGGTTCTGGATTGAGTTCGACCCGAGCTTCTGGTTGTTGATTGTTGATGATGTTCTTCACATTTTGGAGGTGGTTTGGTTGATGTTTGGTTGATGTGTTAGGAGTTGAAAAGTGTGTTTAGGTGGTGATTTCGAGGGATTTTTGATGTGATTTTGGTGCTTGGATGTGTAAAAACGTGAGGAACTTGTGACGGCTAGGTTTTCTGGTTGCTTAGGGTTCTTGAGATTCTGATTTGATCATGGGATAAGGTTCCTTATATAGACTTTCTTAAAGATAGAAAAATCCGGTAAAAACTGAGATTTACCGACGTTTTAGCTCAAGGGCTTCCAAAAGGAATTTGATTATGAAATTTTACACATGGGTAAAGGATGATATTTCTGATTTTTCTAAAGTGGAATCGAATTTTTCGGATATTGGAATATTTTTAAATTTCTCGTCAGATTCAATCATAAATTGCTAGAAAATTATTGGAAATTCAAAAAATCAAAATTCCAACACCATTATGCTTAAAATGCCATCCTTTATCATGGGTTAAAATTTAAAAGCATTTTGAATTGATTTGACTCTTTTTGAAGGAGAGAGAAAGCCTATAGGGGGCTTAAGAGCCTTGAAAAATTACGAAAATACCCCTGGAGATGACTAATTAAGCTGTCCCTAGTACTCTGAAATGTGCCGATCGAACTAGGAACCCTCGCTACTAGCCTATTAGTAGAGACTCTCTTCCGGGGGGTTGAAATTTTGGGTATAACAGGACCTAACGTCCGAGACCACGGACCCCAGTTAACCTAATTATACAGAAAAGTTGAATTTAAGAGAAAACAAAATTTTGAAAAGTCCGGGGCCACCGACAGGACGTCCGTGGGCCCAGACATTGTTTAGTAAAACCTATGTTTTGAAAAATTTAAAATCCCACCGCCGTCCGGCCACGGACACCCGTTTGTGGTCTCGGACCATAGGTCCGAGGTCACGGACCACCCATGGACAGGGGTTTTCTAGTGGTTCCCAAAGGTGTTTTCTGCTCAAAATTTATGTACGTGTTCCTTGAAAGATTTTCAAGATGTTAGCAATCCAAAGATTTCAATTTGAAGTCAGAATAATGATGAAACTTAGCAAACAAGTTAAAGGGCAGAAGCAAAGAAAAAGCTAACACAGGAGCCGAAAAGGTTCGGTTTGATTCCAAAATTTAACAGAGAGTTAATGAAATCGAGGGGAGTTAGAAAACCTAAATTATAACCTATTTTGCCTTCGGATTCGAGGTGTTTCTTCATGTTGGGATTCTTCGGAGGCCTCGTGGATGCCGGTTCTAAACTGAGATCGACCCGAGCTTCTGACTCTTGAGAATTGGTGGTATACTTCACATTTTAGTGGTGGTTTGATGGTGATTTGATGATTGTGGAAGTAACGGGAGTTGAAGAATGTGTTTTGGTGTTGATTTTGGTGAGATTTCGGTGTTTGATTGTGACTTGGGAGTTCAAAACGTGGAGAGAATGAGACGGCTGGGTTCTTTGATCATTTAGGGTTCTTGGAGCTCTCCTGTGATCAAGGGATAAGGTTCCTTATTTATACTTCCTTAAAGATAGAAAAATCCGGTAAAAACCGAGATTTACCGACGTTTTAGCTCAAAGGTTTCTAAAAAGAATTTGACTATGAAATTTTAAACATGGGTAAAGGATGATATTTCTGATTTTTCCAAGGTGGAATCGAATTTTTAGATATTGGAATATTTTTAAATTCAATTTCTCGTTAGATTCAATCAGAAATTGCTTGAAAGTTATTGGAAATACAAAAAATCAAAATTCCAACACCATTATGCCCAAAATGTCATCCTCTATCATGGGTTAAAATTTTAAAGCATTTCTAATTGATTTGACCCTGCTTCGGAGGAGAGAGAAACCTTATAGAGGGTTTAGGAGTCTTTGAAAATCACGAAAATGCCCCTGAAGCTGACCTAGCTGTCCCTGGCACTCCGAAATGTGCCGATCAAACTGGGAATCATTGCCGTGACCAAACTACCCTTTTAGTACCTATGCCTCAAGATACTCTCTCTCCGGGGGGTTAAAATTTTGGGTATAACATCTACCCATCCTTGGAACTCCTATAGCTCGACGATCTCACCCAGGCCCATCTTTTCCATCCACTCCATGTCCAACGTCTTGGGTAAGATGGGACAGGATCGGTCATTGGCATTCTCAGCCTTGATCAAGGCTAGCTCAAGCTCCGTGAGTTTCTTGCGGCACTTTAGAGATTGAGGTGGTTGAGGCTTGGCAATGGCCTTCTTGGCTTGAAGGAGCTCCTCGAGCTCTTTAGCTTGTGGAGAAAGGACCATCTTCTTTTTGCCTTTCGCCTTCTTTAGTTGCTCACGCTCCTCATGCGTGAGTTTGTCATGTGATTGCGACTCTGTGTCGCAGTCTTCAACCTGAGGTTGTCATTAAGGTGTTGGGGATTTGTTGATGAGTGGCTCCCCAAATACGGCGATGAGATTCGCCTCTTCCTCTGAGTCAGCTTTTTTCTCTTGGTGTATCTCCTCTACTGAAGCATCCTTTTGCACTGGTTCATCATGTTGAACCTCCTCTTCCTCCAGTTGTACAACTGCCTCAATTTCTGCTTAGGGAGTTGCTTCTTCTTCATCGGAGAAGTGCAGTCGTCGAGTGGCCTTTTCTAGGGTTGAGTGAGATTTTTGTGGTGCTGTTAGCTTTTGAGCACGCTTTGATGCGCGTGTCACACGACCAGTTATGGCAGTGGAATGGCTCTTGGATTTGTTTTTGGATTGTTTTGTGGAAATTTTGGTGGTTTTTGGTGAAGAAGGAGGAGAAGACATTTGTGCATTTTCTGTGGGAACAAGGTTAGGAAGAATAGTAGGTTTGAAGGTGTCGGATTCAATGAGGTAGTAGGTTTTAGGAATATGAGTTCTTATTCACTCGCTTGTATATCGCCTTCTTGTACTACTTTGATCACGAGTTGATCGTCCTCTTCTTTGGCCAGACGAGCTAGAGATTTAGTCGGTTGTATGTCGGCCACTTGTTGTGAGGAAGCTTCCTTGAGAATATCCTTAGCCTTTGATCGAAGAGCGGTTTTGGGTGCCATTTTGGTTTTGAGAATTTGTATTGGATTTAGAACTTTTTGATCGGGTGTTCTTTTAGCGGCTGTGAGGCAAGGGTTCTTTGCACTGAATCTCACAAGAGTGTTTGTAAGAGAGAAGAGAAAACACTCTAAGTGCTTAGAGAGATTAGAGGGAGTGAGGGCAATAGTGTGACAAGAGAGGAACTCTCTTCGCCCTTTTATAGATATCGAGTAATGGTCGGCGACCGCTCCTCGTCCGCTCGCTGACATGTCCCAATGGTACTATTCATAACGGGCAGCGGTCGTGACAGGCTGTCATCGATCATTGGTGATTTTCCCGTTTCTACCCGTTGAACTATCTCTAAACTAACCTCACTTTATGAAAAATGACAAATCTGTTTCAAGTAGTCGTTTGACATAATTTCTATGCATTAAACGAACCGTTGACTACTGAACGACAATATAATAGGTGTTGCTCACATGTTGGTGACCGATCATGGGAATTAATTGTGATTAATGAATATTATTCTAAGATCATGAACAATCTTAGTAAACCTTTCTGTACTTAATGGCTTAGTAAAGATGTCAGCTAGTTGGTCTTCAGTAGAAATATACTTTAAACCAACTAATTCATTTTCACAACAATCTCTAAGAAAGTGATGTCCAATGTCAATATGTTTGGTACGAGAATGATGCACAGGATTTTTGGAAATAGAGATAGCACTTGTATTTTCACACATAATTGGTAATGTACCTGTTTTGACGCCATAATCACCAATTTATTGTTCAAGCCATAGGAGTTGAGCACAGCAGCTTGTCGCAGCAATGTATTCAGATTCAGCTGTTGAGATGGCAACACTTTGTTGTTTCTTTGATCCCCATGCAATCAGACAAGATCCAACAAAGAATGCTGTCCCTGACATGCTCTTTCTATCGGTGATAGATCCGCCATAGTCTGTATCTGAAAATCTTACAACGTTACAGTTAGTGAACTTAGGACAAAAGAGACCAAGATTCATGGTTCCTTTTAAGTAACGCAGGATTCTTTTTGCAGCTGTGAGGTGACTTTCTTTGGATCTGCTTGAATGGCACATAAGCAAACTCTATACATAATGTCAGGTCTACTAGCAGTTAAATATAGTAGAGAACCAATCATCTCTCTGTAGGATCGCTGGTCGACCGGTCGGTCACCAGTCATGATGCCCATCTTGGTGCCAACTGCCATTGGTGTGTCAAACATTTTACATTCCTCCATTCCAAATCTCTTCAGCAAATCCTTTACGTACCTCTCTTGGGATACGATAGTCCCTTCGTCATTTTGCTTGACTTGAAGTCCTAGAAAGAACTTCAATTCTCCCAGATCACTCATCTCAAATTATTTTTTCATCAATGCTTCAAACTTTTTGTAATATTTCTCATCAGAGGCCTCAAAAATTATATCATCAACATATACTTGCACGATTAAGAAATCCCTCTTGTTGTTGTACACAAACAAGGTTTTATCCACCTTTCCTCTTTTGAATTGGTTTTCCAAGAGATATGAAGAAAGACAATCATACCATGATCTTGGAGCTTGTTTGAGCCCGTAAAGAGCTTTGTCGAGTTTAAGTACCATATCCTTTCCTTCTTGTGTCTCAAAACCAGGAGGTTTCTCAACATACAATTCCTCTTTGACGTACCTATTTAGGAAGGCACTTTTGATGTCAAGTTGGAAGAGTTTGATTCCTTTGTGTGCAGCAAATGTAATTAGTAATCTAATGGACTCCATCCTTGCTACTGGAGCAAAGGTTTCTTGGAAGTCTATCCCTTTCTTATTGACGATATCCTTGAGCTACCAGACCAGCTTTGTTCCTGACAACTTCTCCCATCTCATTCAGTTTGTTTATAAAGACCCATTTTATGCCAAGTACCCCTTGATGTGAAGGACGAGGCACAAGATGCCAGACTTTACATCTTTCAAACTGTTTTAGTTCTTCTTGCATTGTATTGATCCAGTCTGAGTCTTCAAAGAGCTTCCTTGACGTTCTTGGGCTCGATGGGTGAGACTGTCGTTGAGAAGGCTAGAAGATCTCGAGTTTGTGCTCTTGTTTGAGTTCCTCTGGATATGTTTGATAAGATATTCTCTAATGGATTATTTTTGTACATAGCACGAGATTGATGAATGGTTGATGGAGATAGAGGATCCTCGACATCATTGTTTCCTTCATCGACCTATTGTTGACCTATCGCTGACCTGACAGCCAATTTTTCTTCAGTCGGTGATTCATCTTTGGGATTATCTGTGTGATACTAATCAACTAGATCAAATCCAAGTTCTTCATCTTCATCATATTTCTTGATCTTGAGTACGTCAGCCTCATCAAAGACCACGTGCACACTTTCTTCCACCTTCAGTGTCCTTTTGTTGTATACTTTGTATGCTCGGCTTCTTTCAGAGTATCCAAGGAAGATGGCCACATCACTTCTGGCATCAATTTTTCCAAGGGGACTCTTTTCATTTTTGTGGACATAACATTTGCAACCGAAGGTCCTGAACTGACTTATGTTTGGTTTTCTTCCCTTGATTAACTCATAGGGAGTTTTGTTGAGGATAGGTCTTATGAGCGTTCTATTTGTAATGTAGCATGCAGTTTCCACTGCTTCTACCCAGAAGACCTGAGGAAGACTGCTCCCCAATAGCATGGCCCTGGCTACCTCTAGTAGTGTTCTTCTTACGCTCAACTACCTCATTCTGTTGGGGTGTTCTTGGTGCTGAATATATGTGATTGATCCCTTGTTGTTTACATATATCCATGAATTGTTGATTCTCAAACTCTGACCCATGATCAGACCGAAGAGCCTTGATTTTGGGGTTGAGTTGTACTTGAACTTTTCCTGCAAAGACTTGGAATTTCTCAAAGACTTCGTCTTTGGAGGCAATGAAGAGTGACCAAACAAATCGTGAGTAATCATCAACAATCACAAACACATACCAATTTCCTCCAAAACTTTTGATTTTTATAAGTCCACATAAGTCCATATGAAGTAATTCAAATGGCTTGGATGTACTAACTAAGTTCTTTGATTTGAAAGAAGTCTTAGTTTGCTTGCTTCTAACACATGTATCACAAAGATTGGTCTCAGATTTCTTAATCTCAGGAAGACCTCTTACCAACTGTTTCTTGATAAGTTTCTTTAACAAGGAAGTGCTAACATACCCTAGCCTTTTGTGCCATAGTGTAGAGTCATCTATTGAAGCAGTCAAGCATGAAAAATTAGGACTGTCAATATCCTCCAAACTAGTTACATAAACATTTTTCCTTTTAACAACTCTTTGTCATTGTTCTAACTTACTATGCTATAATGTGTAGGGTAGAAGTGAACTGAATTGCCTTTGTCACAAATTTGAGAAACACTAAGCAAGTTGAATTTTAAACCATGAACTAAATTTACACTATGAAATACCCCTAAATTAATTTAAATTAATTTAGGGGATTTCTTTTATTAAAAATTAAATTATGATATGGAATAATGAATATTAAATTATTATATGGAGTTGTGGAATTTATTTAGGGGTTTTCTCCTATTTAACCCTAATTATTATACATTATTATATAGTATTATGAATTTAATAATAAGATTTATAAGTCAATAAATCTTGGGAAAATTATTAAACACCCAAATATATTATAAAGATTTTAGGAAGTGTTGGAACATTGTTTTGAAACATAAAAGTCAATATAAAATTCTAGAAACCTTAAAGCTTATTAAGCCTTGCTAGAGTTGACTTTTTGAGAATGGTCAAACCAGGCCATGAAACCTATACCAATAAATAGGTTATGAAAAACCATGAAGATCGATAAAAAGAACGTCAAAAACGGATCATCCTAGCCAAAGTTATGCTAGTTTGAAGTTTAGAGCCAAAATTTTATAACTGCCACGTGTCAGCCTCTCGTGCGCCCCAACACTTAGTCGATTCTATCTCCTTGTTTTTCTCCAACAACCACCCGAGTTTGACCTAACTTGTGACGGCTATATCTCACTCGTTACATTCGAATTTTCCAGTGCCGTCTTCTCTATTCGTTTCTTCTTAATTCCCTCTTTACAATCATAACTCATACAAGCCCTAACTCATTCTACATCGACGGGAAAGTTGATCCAAAGTTGCCAGTTTTCGAGTTCATAACCCAGATTCCAGTTTTCATTCGATTTCAGGTAAAGTTCGTCTTGCCATAACTTCCTCGTCTTTCAACCAAATTTCGATTTCTTTAGCCCGTTGTGTAGATCTCTAATCTATCTACAACTTTCATTTTTATTCCCAAGCCTGATTCGTAACCGTTTGGAAGATATAGTCGCCCAAAGTCTCGGATTTTTCAGCACATAAAATCGTAGAAAAACGACAGGTAAACTCGAAACTTTCGGGTCAATTTTCTTTCTGTATAATGCAAATTAGATTGAGTTATTGTTATCATTGTGTAGATCTATGTCCCATGTTTCGATTGAGCCAAAGAACACAGTCTAACTCAATCTGTAACTCGAGTTATAGAGTCGCAAAGTAGGCTACCCAAATGTTCAAGCTCGAACAGTTTTCCAGAAACCCGATCTTGAATCGCTTCGATTCGAGCAATTCCGGTGAGTTTTCTTCAAATTCCTCCGATTATGCTAACCGGTTTTACAATTCCGATCTAACCCATGTTGTAATTTAACCTATTACGCTCTAGATTAGGAGAATTTGACAGAATTGAATTCGGTAACCTTAAGAACCCTAACTCTCGAATCAAATTCGAATCTTGGTGAACTCTGCATTAAAATTGGGGAAATTAGCATCATTGGAACCGAAATTTTATTACGAATCCATAGAAACCAGAATCATCGAATTTCATTCTGTGAGTCGAGAGAAATCCACGAATTAGTACTCGTGTGTTGCGCTGTTCCTGCTGATGAACTCGAGAGTTGTAGGCCGTCCGATCTCAGTTAATAAAGATGGACGGCCACGATTAAAGCGTACGATTTTAAAAGTATAAGTTTTATATTATTTCCAGAATTAAACCCTAACTTGTTGAATTTAGTTAATGGCCTTCCCGAAGGTATTTTGACTTGAAATTTTAACCATAGATTCCTTATTTAATCTAGTTTGTTTTGATGTAAATTATTATGGTTTTGGAGTTTTGAAACATAAGTTATGATTTTTACAATTTACGGGTTTTCTGGAATTATTTGGCTAAATTAAAAAGATATTTTTATGAAATAAAAATTTTATAATATGTCTAAAATGTTATAATTACTGTATATTAAATTTGGGAATTTTTGGGCAATGGTAAAGGGTTTTAAAAATTGTGTTTATGAGTTTTTCATAAGAATAACCTATAATATAAAGTTTTTAATGTAATCAAAAATTAAAGTAAGGTTTGTTAATTAACTTTTAAGCTGGGGAAAAAAAGGGAACTAAATTAACATTTTATAACAGTAAGTTTATAAATGTGTTTGTGTTAGCTTTTAAGGGAAATGAAATTATTTACATATATGTACATTTACTTACTTAAGTAGGAACTTATATAGATTAAGGAATTTAATTATCCTACATTTTATTTACTATATTATATGGGGGTTAATATTTTAAATAAACTAAGGAACAGATATATAAAAATATTATTTAATACTCATTAAAAAAAAGAAATTAAGAAGTAACTTAAAGTAGATCAGGGAACTAATTAAAGTACCACTTATAATAACTAAACCTTATAAGAGCTAGAACCTTAAGATATGGTAAAAGAAATACTTTATGAAATATACTTAGAATACAGTTTAAGGTTGTATTAATAAGATAATTTAAATATGGTGAATTACATAGGGTAATGTCTTAGTAATTTCTAATACGGGTATACTTATATATATTAAATAAATCAAGGAAACACCTTATGTTATAAACTTTAAGTCAGTTGTGTTAAGCCTAGAAGTTATTGAACCTTAATTAATACAGTAAAATTTCCTATAAATGCTATGGATAAATTTTAATACATAAAGATATATATATATATATATATATATATGTAAATATACATGTATATAAATACATTAACATGGTTGAGGGAAATAATAATCCTTGTGATAGTTGTAGTAAGTAGGTTATATATATATTAAACCTTAGGTTTTAGTCAGTGAGTGATTAAATAATCACTATTAATTTAAGAGTTTTAATTACACAACATAACTTAACCCGGTCTTGGGCTAACCCATTAAGCCCAAGTCTCTGAACTCCAAAAGCCCACTTTAACAGTCCAAAGAGAGTTTGGGCCACTCTCAGGAATAAATTCTAAATCATTCCAAACTAAACGAGGTGGGCCTAACAAAGGATTTAAGTTAACTAGTCAGGCCCAAACCTTTGTAAAAGGAATAATGGAAAACCTAGAACTATTAATCAGTAAGTGAAGAAGGTTGTCAAGTTTATAAGTCTCTTAACTAATCGACATTTGGAACACCGTAATTATAGGTTACTGTTGGGGAAACACTTTCGAGTTAGTTATTGTGCTTCACGTACCAGGTACGATTTCTCGTACTCAGCTTGATGTGTTTTGGACTTTATGGAATGTGTTGTAATTTCTCGTACTCCGATATTTTTAATGGTTGACTTGTGGAATGTTTTGGAAAACGCTAACTGACTTTAAGAGGATTTTCTAAGAAAAAGGTTGTGTGACTAACTTAGCTTGTGTGACTAACTGAGCCTTGGATGTGGAACTCACTTGGGTATTGGTTTCTTCTACTTGGTTGCCCGTTAGACATTGGCTGCTTAGGGTTTACGCTTCTGCACTCTGTAGGACTGAGTGTTTTGGTATTGCTCTGGGTAGTTGGTGATCTAGCGGGATTTTTGGAAAAGGTCAATCTTGGAAATCTTTCTTTCGACGTGCGCGCGTCTTTAATGTGAACAGTAGGGGGCTGTATATCCCTCGCCCATAGGGGCATTGATATTTGACAGTAGGGGGCTGTATATCCCTCGCCCATAGGGGCATTGATATTTGACAGTAGGGGGCTGTATATCCCTCGCCCATAGGGGCATTGATATTTGACAGTGAGGGGCTGTATATCCCCTGTCCTTAGTGGACGTGATTGGCGGTGGGGGCCATCTCTCCCAGTTAAATTATTCCACTCTTGAGTTGTTGATTCTTGGATCTATATTATCATTCCTAGTCCTTGTGACTATCTGAGTCTTCTACTCCTAACGGGAATTGGGTTAACTAAGGAAATGGATGTTCACTAACACATGATGTGATTTTGTTCCACTAACTTTATTTTTCAGTTATTAAACTTTATTCTTATCTTGGTATCTTGATTTGGTGATTGTGAAATGCTTTATTTCTCTGAGTGTTTTAAGTGGTTTTCAAGTTATTATTTAAGAATTGTTTAAGTTGTTTTTGGGGGATCGTACCAGTTCCATTCCAGGGAACTGACCCGCCCCTTTTGGGGTGGGCTGCTTGGTTTTATCTTGCAGGTACGTGTTATCTTACAGGTGGCCACGAAGAGAAAGAGTGATTGGGATGGGATTAGGCTTGGAGAGTTTTTATGTTTTATTACTTCTTATTTTTGTTAAGTTTTCTCGTGGTTCAGGCCGTGACTTTTGTAATCTTTAAGTTTGTTTTGGTGAGGTTGGTACCGGGTGTTTGGAACCCGATGATCTGTGCGCCTTTAGTATTTTATTTCCGCTATAAATATGTTAAATGGGGCGTTTCAGAAATTGGTATCAGAGCGTAGTTACGCTCTGAACCCGAGAAAAACAAGCCGAGTGAAATACTTAGATTATAGGTGCACTTAAAACTGGGGAACTGGGGTAGAATTGGGAAGTGAGAATTCCAGAAGGCGCGTGACCCTACCCCCTACTTACTACTTATTTTTAATTCATGTACATACGAACCGTCCTTAGGACGTTATAAATTTTAATACATAGATAGTTAGACTTTACGATACGCCTTCTGAGTACAACAAACCCGTCATACCAGCTAGATGTCTCGAAGAGGAGGAAGAGGAGGAGCTGGACCCTCTGGAGGCTTTGGACCACGCTGTCACCCCCGAGGTCATAGCACAGATAGTGACAGCTGCATTGGCCCAGCAGCAGGCTCAGATCCCACAGCCACCACCACCACCACCGAATGGTCCCCGGGAGTTCAACTGGCTGAAGGCGGTTTAACGACCTTCGTCCTCCCATCTATGAAGGCCAGCCAGAACCGAGGACGTTGGAGAAGTATATAGACGAGATGCAGAAGGCCTTCACCTCTCTGAATGTTCCAGTGAATCGTCAGGTAGACATAGCAGCCTACTTCCTTCAGGGACCCGCGCATCGATGGTGGCGACCGCTAGAGCCGAGCTGACGGCCCAGGCGAACTTCGACTTCCAGGCATTTCTGGTGGCCTTGAGAGCTAAATTCTATCCATCCTATCTACAGAAGAGGATGAGGAGCGAGTTCGAGCAGTTGAAGCAAGGGAGTCTTTCTGTTGCTGAGTACCACAACAAGTTTGTGGAACTACTTGCTGTTATTGGAGAGGGAGCTTACGCTCCAAGATATCTGGTGGACAAATTCCATACCGGCCTGAACTTCAAGATCATGACTATGATCGGGTCCACCAGAGGGATGACCCTACAGGTATGGAATGTGATTTAAAATTCTTGACACACAAAGGTTTCTCCACTAACATATATTGTCACCACAGGAGTTAGCGAGGATGCGAATGACTGTGAGACGACCATTGCCTACCAGGACTCTGTGCTAGGCAAGAGGAAGGGGAATGGAGAAAGAGGAAATGGAGGAAACTTTTCCCAGAACTACGAGAGGAAGGGAAAGTTTTACAGGGGAGGGATGAGAAGGCTATGGTCCCCTCCTATACTGATGCTGAGCCACTCCGCTCTCAGCCATTTCAGGGTGAGATAAATTAGAAACCCCAAAGTGATTACATCTTGTTATCAATTACTAACCTTGAGACTGAAATAGGGAACCAACTTGCGAGAAAGTTCTTCTGCAAATGGTGCAAGAAGTACCACCCGGGCAAGGATTGTAAGGGCAACCTGGTGAACTGCCACCACTGCGGTGGGAAGGGGCACAGATCGTTCGAGTGCTTCCTGAACCCGGATTCCAGGAACTATAAGCCACGCACCGGGACCACTGCTAGAGCCCCAGTTGCTACTACTACTGGAGGAGGTCGAGGTAGCACAGGAGGTGCTGGACCATCCACCGGTCGCCCTGCCCAGAGTCATCCGCCGAGGCCGGGACAGAACTATCCCCAGAGGCCGGGACAGAACTATCCCCAGAGGCCGGGCAAGGCACCGATCCTCAACCTGGTAGACCGTGTCGAGGCAGCTTGATGACCCGAGCCCACCTGGTGAGGACTACTTCCCTCACGAAGAGGCTTAGACTTTTACTTTCTTTACATTTTATTGACTAGTTTTCCTTTTCGTTGTCAATGTAAAAAGGGATGAACTATAAACCCTTCATTTTATTTCGTTACGAACCTTTCAATTCCATTTGTGAACCATGACTTATTTATTTAATGACGATTGTTCCTCAGCTTTCGATATTTGCTTTCCTATTTTGCCCTATGCCACACCCAATATCCCTTTTGAAGCCAAACCACACCCACCTGAGAAGTGTGAGGTCTTGAGACCCGGGATGATCTTACTACGAGAGTACCTGACCCCGGCAGTCCAGTATGCATTGATCCTCAAGATCAGGGAGTTAGGTGTGAAGGAAGGAAAATTTTACACCCCTACCTTCAAGAATGGTTCGACCATGAAGGTGAAGATCATGTGCCTAGGTAAGAAGTGGAACCACACCACCAGACCTATGAAGAAGAGGAGGTGCCACCAATCCCGGAGGAACTGCAGACCATCATTAAGCTGCAGTTAAGGCAGCACAAGAATTGGAGGATGAGCCCGTCCCAGACCTAACCTCAGACGTCTGCATCATCAATTTTTATGGAAAGGAAGGTAAGCTAGGGTTGCATCAAGATAAGGATGAATCCCTAGAATCCATCACCAAAGGAGTTCCAGTGGTTTCCATATCACTTGGAGACGACGCGGAGTTCCTATTTGGTGACCAGAAGAGGATGGACCTTTCCACCAAGATCCTCCTGAAGTCAGGTGATGTACTGATCTTTGGTGGGCAGCTAGACTCATCTACCATGGAGTGAAGAGAATCAAGCCCAACACAGCCCCCACATCCGTTATTAACCAGACTCACCTGAAACCTGGCAGATTAAACCTGACCTTTAGACAGATCTAGCTTTGTACTTTCCAATTTCAGCTTTGTAATCATTAAAACTGCTCATGAAGCTTTCAATAAGAATGGGAATTCTAAGAAATTATTTCTTCATGTAGGAGCTGGAAATTTAGAGGTCAGGCTGAATGTGTTGGACCAGGCTCAAGCAAAGAGCAATGGAACGGTCATCACAGGTATACCAATTAACCTTGAACAATGCCTGGAAAGAGTTATTAGAAACCTTAGAAATTAATTCACTCAATAATTGCAGGCACATTCCAAATTAATGGAGTGGAGGCCACCGTCCTGTTTGATTCCGGAGCTCCCACTCCTTCATATCCCGGCATTTCATACTAAGGTAAATGCCCCACAGAGGATATCCATGATTGCTCAGTTTTGTTGCCATCCAAGGAGTTGATCAGATGCAGCAAACAGTGCAAGAATCTGAGCATGCACATCAAGGGAGCAGACTTCCTACTTGATGCTATTGTCTTCCCTGGCATGGGATTTGACATAATCGTGGGCATGGACACGCTACAGCGGTACAGAGGTAGACTACACTGCGCAGAGCATCGTCTCCTCTTGAAGTCAGCCAGGGATCACAGTATCATACCGGATGCAGCCTAAGCAGCCGACTGTGAAGGTTGTATCAGCATTATCCCTGATGAAGGAAGTGTCCAAGGGCGCTACTGCCTACTACTCTACGCTACGCCCAGGATCTGAGGACGGATCCGAAGTTCAGGAGCGACGTTCCCATTGTGTCGGAGTACCCCGATGTTTTTCCAGAGGAGCTACCTGGACTACCACCGCTGAGAGAGTTGAATTCAACATCGACCTCGTACCGGGCATGGGACCGATTGCTAAGGCTCCCTACCAGATGGGCCCTGCCGAGATGGTCAAGTTAAAGAAGCAGTTGCAGAGCTACTGGATAGGGTTTCATTAGACCCAGTGTCTCACCTTGGGGCGCTCCTGTGCTGTTTGTCAAGAAGAAGGACGGGAGCATGAGACTGTGTATAGACTACAGAGAGTTGAACATGTCACGATCAAAAACAAGTACCCACTGCCCAGGATCGATGACTTGTTCGACCAGCTGAGGGAGCAAGGGTGTTCTCTAAGATTGATCTGCGATCCGGATATCACCAGATAGCTGTAGCTGAGCCAGACATTGAGAAGACAGCCTTCCGGACCAGATACGGCCACTATGAGTTCACAGTGATGCCGTTTGAACTGACCAATGCACCAGCGAGATTTATGGACTTGATGCAGAGAGTCTTCCAAGCCCCTGGATAAGTCGGTAGTCGTATTTATTGACGACATTCTAGTCTTCTCTAAGAGCAAGGAGGAACATGAGCAGCATTGAGGACAGTCTTGGGACGCTGAGGGAGAAACAGTTATATGCCAAGTTCAGCAAGTGTGAATTTTGGTTTGGACAAGGTGTCATTTCTTGGACACGTGATCTCAGCTGAGGGAGTTTCTGTAGACCCAGCTAAGATCAAGGCAGTACAGAGCTGGCATAGACCTCGCACCGTCACAGAGGTTAGGAGTTTCCTTGGGTTGGCTGGCTACTATAGACGCTTTGTGAAGGACTTCTCCAGGCTGGCCAAGCCCTTGACCTCCTTGATGAAGAAGGACAGCCCTTTTGTATGGACAGAGGCTTGTGAGTCTCCTTCAAGGCGCTGAAGGACGCCTTGACTACAGCTCCAGTATTGACTATTCCAGAGGGGAATGAGGGGTACGAGGTATAATATTGTGATGCCTCAGGCAAGGGAATTGGTGGAGTACTGATGCAGCATGGCCGAGTAGTAGCGTATGCTTCTAGACAGCTGAAGAAGCACGAGGAAAACTACCCCACCCCACGACCTAGAGCTCCTCGCCATAGTCTTCGCCTTGAAGATCTGGCGACATTACTTGTATGGAGCCACAGTCCGGATTATGACAGACCACAAGAGTCTGAAGTACATCTGGACCCAGAAGGAGCTCAATTTGAGACAGCGACGGTGGGTTGAGCTACTGGCCGATTACGACATCAACCTCCAGTACACAGAAGGGAAGGGAAATGTCGTGGCAGACGCTCTGAGCAGACGAGCTTATTCACTACTCGCCCTATTAGAGACGACCACGATAGCTGAGGAGGTGTACGCAGCCCAGGACAGTGACGTTTATCTACAGGGCATCAGACAGAAGTTAGCAGACGGGTTGACTGACGTTTGAAGTACGACTATGAGCTGGACAGCGAGGGACACCTTCAAGTCAGAGGCAGACTCTGCGTTCCTCAGGATGCGACAGAGCTTCAGACCAGGATTCTTTCAGAGGCTCATTCCTCGACATTATCAGTACACCCTGGAGCCACCAAGATGTACAAGGACTTGAAGAAATTATTCTGGTGGAGTGGGATGAAGAGGGATGTAGCTGATTTTGTCTCTCGATGCCTCACTTGTCAGAAAGTGAAGTTTGAGCATCGTCGACCAGGCGGCCAGATTCAGTCACTTCCAGTACCGTGCTGGAAGTTTGACGACATCAGCATGGATTTTGTGGTCGGTCTCCCTCCAGCTAGAGGTGGACTGAACGCCATTTGGGTTATAGTCGATAGGTTGACCAAGACAGCTAGGTTCATACCTATCAAGGACACATGGAAGGTGCCCAAACTGGCTGAGGTGTTTACCACAGAGCATATCCGGTACCATGGGGTACCGAAGACGATCGTCTCTGATCGTGACACTCGTTTCCTCAGTCGATATTGGCGTCAGGTACAGGAGGCATTTGGGACTCAGCTACGACTTAGCACAGCTTTTCACCCGCAGACTGATGGGCAGACTGAGCGGACTATTCAGACATTGGAGGATATGTTGCGAGCAGTCGCTCAGGATATCAGGGGAGTTGGGTAGAGCGTCTACACCTGGTAGAGTTCTCCTATAATAATCTTACCACGCGTCTATCGGCATGGCACCATTCCAGGCTCTATATGGCAGGCCGTGCCGGACTCCCTTATCATGGAGTGACCCTGCTGAGGCGGGCTTGATTGGGCCCGAGTATATTCAGACACTACAGGATGACGTTAGGGTTATTCAGCAGCACATGAGGGCAGCGCAGTCCAGACAGAAGTCTTATGGGGATCAGCGTACCAGAGAGC
Organism: Limonium bicolor; assembly: GCA_023374045.1. Lineage (NCBI taxonomy): Eukaryota > Viridiplantae > Streptophyta > Magnoliopsida > Caryophyllales > Plumbaginaceae > Limonium > Limonium bicolor. The sequence continues at coordinate 410,060,589 of CM041776.1, read as the reverse complement.
TCAAGTTTCAGTTGGGAGACATGGTCTTCTTACGAGTGTCCCCGATGAGAGGGATATTCAAATTCGGGATGAGGGGGAAGCTAAGCCCTAAGTATGTCGGCCCGTACAGGATTACGGAGCGAGTGGGCCCAGTTGCTTACAGACTCGAGCTACCAGCTGAGTTGGGGAAGGTACACGATGTGTTTCACGTATCTCAGTTGAAGAAGTATATGCCTGACCCTTCTCACGTACTGCAGCCAGAGAGGTTAGAGATTGAGCCTACACTGAGGTATGAGGAGACTCCTATACAGATCTTGGACACGAAGGTCCCGAGAAACGGGGCAGATCAGTTAAGCTAGTGAAGGTTCTTTGGGAACATCATGGGGTCGAGGAAGCTACTTGGGAGACCGAGGACTCCATGAGAGTTAAGTACCCACATCTATTTGTATGATACTCTGCTATCCTGAGCATATTCACGTTAGTGGCGGTACGAGGGCGTACCTTAGCACTTTTAAGGGGGATATGCTGGCATACTCCTCCTTCGTTATCTCATCCGGATTATGCCTCGTTGCATTGTAGTAATGAGAGGTGTATGTACGTACGTAGTTTTACGTTGTGGCACAGTACTTTGTCACGTTTATGTTGTGTTTTGTTTCAGTTATACTTTGATTCACGTTGTTATGGTTTTGGTACTTTGATTTCGGTACCCTTGAGGGGAATGTTGAAATGGAGATAAAGGATTGGAATGGTATGGAATATCATTGAAGTTATTATTGTCTCAGCACACCCGAAAAGGTGTGAGTGCCTATTAGTTGATTGTTAAACTTCGAGGCGAAGTTTCTTTTAAAGGGGATATGCTGAAATACCCCTAAATTAATTTAAATTAATTTAGGGGATTTCTTTTAAAAAATTAAATTATGATATGGAATAATGAATATTAAAATTATTATATGGAGTTGTGGAGTTTATTTAGGGGTTTTCTCCTATTTAACCCTAATTATTATACATTATTATAGTATATGAATTTAATAATAAGATTTATAAGTCAATAAATCTGGGAAAATTATTAAACACTCCAAATATATTATAAAGATTTTAGGAAGTGTTGGAACATTGTTTTGAAACATAAAAGTCAATATAAAATTCTAGAAACCTTAAAGCTTATTAAGCCTTGCTAGAGTTGACTTTTTGAGAATGGTCAAACCAGGCCATGAAACCTATACCAATAAATAGGTTATGAAAAACCATGAAGATCGATAAAAAGAACGTCAAAAACGGATCATCCTAGCCAAAGTTATGCTAGTTTGAAGTTTAGAGCCAAAATTTTATAACTGCCACGTGTCAGCCTCTCGTGCGCCCCAACACTTAGTCGATTCTATCTCCTTGTTTTTCTCCAACAACCACCCGAGTTTGACCTAACTTGTGACGGCTATATCTCACTAGTTACTTCGAATTTTCCAGTGCCGTCTTCTCTATTCGTTTCTCCTTAATTCCCTCTTTACAATCATAACTCATACAAGCCCTAACTCATTCTACATCGACGGGAAAGTTGATCCAAAGTTGCCAGCTTTCGAGTTCGTAACCCAGATTCCAGTTTTCATTCGATTTCAGGTAAAGTTCGTCTTGCCATAACTTCCTCGTCTTTCAACCAAATTTCGATTTCTTTAGCCCGTTGTGTAGATCTCTAATCCATCTACAACTTTCATTTTTATTCCCAGCCTGATTTGTAACCTTTTGGAAGATATAGTCGCCCAAAGTCTCGGATTTTTCAGCACATAAAATCGTAGAAAAACGACAGGTTAACTCGAAACTTTCGGGTCAATTTTCTTTCTGTATAATGCAAATTAGATTGAGTTATTGTTATCATTGTGTAGATCTATGTCCCATGTTTCGATTGAGCCAAAGAACACAGTCTAACTCAATCTGTAACTCGAGTTATAGAGTCGCAAAGTAGGCTACCCAAACGTTCAAGCTCGAACAGTTTTCCAGAAACCCGATCTTGAATCGCTTCGATTCGAGCAATTCCGGTGAGTTTTCTTCAAATTCCTCCGATTATGCTAACCGGTTTTACAATTCCGATCTAACCCATGTTGTAATTTAACCTATTACGCTCTAGATTAGGAGAATTGACAGAATTGAATTCGGTAACCTTAAGAACCCTAACTCTCGAATCAAATTCGAATCTTGGTGAACTCTGCATTAAAATTGGGGAAATTAGCATCATTGGAACCGAAATTTATTACGAATCCATAGAAACCAGAATCATCGAATTTCATTCTGTGAGTCGAGAGAAATCCACGAATTAGTACTCGTGTGTTGCGCTGTTCCTGCTGATGAACTCGAGAGTTGTAGGCCGTCCGATCTCAGTTAGTAAAGATGGACGGCCACGATTAAAACGTACGATTTTAAAAGTATAAGTTTTTATATTATTTCCAGAATTAAACCCTAACTTGTTGAATTTAGTTAATGGCCTTCCCGAAGGTATTTTGACTTGAAATTTTAACCATAGATTCCTTATTTAATCTAGTTTATTTTGATGTAAATTATTATGGTTTTGGAGTTTTGAAACATAAGTTATGATTTTTACAATTTACGGGTTTTCTGGAATTATTTGGCTAAATTAAAAAGATATTTTTATGAAATAAAAATTTTATAATATGTCTAAAATGTTATAATTACTGTATATTAAATTTGGGAATTTTTGGGCAATGGTAAAGGGTTTTTAAAAATTGTGTTTATGAGTTTTCATAAGAATAACCTATAATATAATGTTTTTAATGTAATCAAAAATTAAAGTAAGGTTTGTTAATTAACTTTTAAGCTGGGGAAAATAAAGGGAACTAAATTAACATTTATAACAGTAAGTTTATATAATGTGTTTGTATTAGCTTTTAAGGGAAATGAAATTATTTACATATATGTACATTTACTTACTTAAGTAGGAACTTATATAAATTAAGGAATTTAATTATCCTACATTTTATTTACTATATTATATGGGGGTTAATATTTTAAATAAACTAAGGAACAGATATATATAAATATTATTTAATACTCATTAAAAAGAAAAGGAATTAAGAAGTAACTTAAAGTAAATCAGGGAACTAATTAAAGTACCACTTATAATAACTAAACCTTATAAGAGCTAGAACCTAAGATATGGTAAAAGAAATACTTTATGAAATATACTTAGAATACAGTTTAAGGTTGTATTAATAAGATAGTTTAAATATGGTGAATTACATAGGGAAATGTCTTAGTAATTTCTAATACGGGTATACTTATATATATTAAATAAATCAAGGAAACACCTTATGTTATAAACTTTAAGTCAGTTGCGTTAAGCCTAGAAGTTATTGAACCTTAATAAATACAGTAAAATTTCCTATAAATGCTATGGATAAATTTAATACATAAGAGATATATATATATATATATATATATATATATATGTAAATATACATGTATATAAATACATTAACATGGTTGAGGGAAATAATAATCCTTGTGATAGTTGTAGTAAGTAGGTTATATATATATTAAACCTTAGGTTTTAGTCAGTGAGTGATTAAATAATCACTATTAATTTAAGAGTTTTAATTACACAACATAACTTAACACGGTCTTGGCTAACCCACTGTAACACCCCATCCAACATTAACATATTTACAACAAACTGCAGCGGAAGAGCAACCTCATCACATTACTTAACTTCTTGGTGTTACACGCCGTTAGCCACCCACGTGGCTAACAAGGCTAATACATACACAATGTACCGGTCTGATGGGCTAAATTCCCGAGCAACTATACATTAGAATCCCTTTCCATTAACAACAACAATAGTATACACCTTATCAACTATACCGAGTATTATAAACTGATGCCGACAACAATATCGGTCTTACTACTCCTACTGAATATTATACACCTAAAAGTTTACCCATGTACAATGACTACCCGTCCTACTCTCGAACGGCTTCCAGCACTTCGTACCTGAAATAGGAAAAGAAGAGAAAGGGGTGGCCCCAAGGGGCTCAGCACCTTTGCTGGTATGGTAATCCCGCAGCCCACATGCTACGGGCCACGCACAACTAATTGTCGTCTTAGCATGCAGTTGATTATGTTTAAATCATGCATGTGACAATAAACACACATCACTTAACATTTCGCCTCAATGGGCTCAACAATCGGATAATACATCCTACTTAACAAGTCACCCATGGTATTCATCATCCCTAGGGTGCTTTCCTCTAATGGAGCTACTTCCTTAATAGGCGACACATACCCTTAAATCGGGTTATCCTTAAACGCCTCTTATCACAAACTGGGAATCATATCCATGATCCACACACTCCACATTATACAAAACACTCCACATTATACAACCTACAACATACACTACATACAACACTTAACAACACTGGCACGTTCTACGTACACAACATAATACCGCAATGAATATTGCATCACAACAAAACACATAACACAACGGGAATGGTTCGCTTAGGAACCGACCCAAACATTGTTTACACACTGGTGAGCCTAGAGAATGTTGCCAGTCTCATGATAAGCTCGTTATACAATAACAACAACACTCATTACCGTCCTAATAGTTGGACGAGTAACTTAAGTTAAGGCGGTTCGGGTTTGGAGGCCCTAACACACCACACAAACACATGTTCCCCTAAACTGATCATAAGTCAGAATAGCCAAGCTTTGGAGTAAGCTAATGGGAGATCATAAACCGTGAGGGAAACAACCATAACAAAGAGAAGGGTAAGGCTAGGAAGGCTACCTCTCCCAAACAACGCGCGACGGCCAAACCGGATTCCTCACTACTGTTAGTACATACTTACTTTAGACAATACTTAGAACCCCACTATGGAGCCTGTCACATAACAACTCAAACAGTATTACAACTGGGTTGAACATACAAGGGAGATCCCTACATTCACATACACATGTCACACATTTAACACACGCATAGCCGTGGTTAGTCCCCCTGGTACGGGTCGTTTACTCCGAATACCGAACTCTCATGTGATCCTAGACTCAGTTAACTAAGGTTAACACTTTCGAGGTTAAATGGTATCGGAGTTGTACACGCCACATAAATGAATTACTGTAAACTCATTACATGTTTAATCTTACAACGTGGCAAACATACAGAAAATCACATTGGCATACAAGCCGGGTAATCCGGTAGGACGCAGGTTGCAAGAAAACCATACCTGTCACCGGAGTCCACTTTACCACGTCCACTTATGTTCCTCGAGCAATTCTCGAACAACTGTTAACATCACATGTGTTTTCATTAACATCGGGGTTTGCTTGATCATTTAATGTCAATGCTTAATTTTTCCCCGTTAACTTAGTTACATAACTTAACATTTTTAACTTGTTTTACTCTCACATTTTAATACAACTTTTAACCCACTTAGGTGTCATTAAAACTCCCCTAACGTGTCCTTAACATCCTTATAACATCATTACCTACCAATCCCCATCATCACATATCACTTCATAACCTTAAACCATGTTTTGGTCCGACCGACCCACCGACCGACCCAAAGGGTCGGTCCATTACAGAACCCTTTTACTTCCTTACAAACATGCCCGTCCGACCCACGTCCGACCCACCATTCTGGGTCGGTCCATGTGCGAACATTTTTCCACCTTTGAAACTTGACCGACCGACCCATGTCCGACCCACCTTTTGGGTCGGACCATTACCGAACACATTACAAACATCTAACAGAGGCTCGACCGACCCAAAAACTGGGTCGGCCCCTGGGTCGGTCTCCTTCTAAACTTACCAAAACTTGCCAAATCTCACCAAACTTCTCCTAAGGCCTCTTAATGTGTTCTAACATCATTTGGCACTTCAAACACACCCTTAAGATATTCTTAAACACTCACAAAACTATTTTTTCCTAATTCCTTAAACCTTTACTTATATCCCCACAAAATTCCTAACACTTACAATGTTTTCTCCTTATGATTTCTAGGTGGCATTTCACCTATAATGACCACAATACCAAGGTGTTTCCTCTACACCATATCATCACCTCTCAACTTCTTTTCTTACTAACTAAAATCTCCTTTTTCACATCATACTTAAACATCACTTATTCCTTGAACACCAACATTACCTAAACCTTAAACAACTCCTCCAAGACTTTAATACCTTCACAAAACACCCATTGAACTCCTAGAACTTCCAAGACAACACCTAAATCCTTGCATCACTCTAAATCACCATAACACATGTTTTCTTCTCAAGTAAACATTCAATCACCTTTAACACTTCCTAGTTCACCAAAACTTCCTTAAAACACTTAGAACTTCTTACACATCTTCCCAATTTGGCCATAGCTTCTCTTGTAAATACTCACATCCAAACACTTAGGTTTTTACCTTATTTCATTCAAAACACCTAAAATCCATCAAACACATTTTATACACAACTTCACACATTAAGCACTACATCACAATATAGTGCATAACTTGAATTGCTTGGCACTTAGGCCCTTAAATGCATGGCTCTTAGGCCCTTAAATTGCATAAACCTTAAACACTGAATTTCCCACATAATAATGCCTTTGACCTGCAATTCATACACCAATACATATTCCTTTAATAAACTCCTTGAGAGCATTTTACTAGCTCATTTGCCATTGGCTCCTTAGGTATTTTAGTAAGCAAATCAAGCTCATTTTCCTAAGGCATTTAAACTACATTGAGATAGCTTGTTTACCTCTTTTCCTCACAAATTCTTTCTTGGTTCCTTGTAAAACCGGTAGGGCATTTGGTCCCTTTTCAACTATTAAACATTATACAAACAATAGAATGAGTATTCAAGCATTATGCTTCTCCTCATTGTAAACCTAGTTTCACATATTGTTTTAACACATTAAGGTAATTGTTTTACCTTGGAATTGGAAGAGAACTTGATTAAGTATCAAGAGAGGACTCCTCCTAGCCCTTGGAAGATCCAAATGAAGCTAAGACAAGCAAGATAAATACACCATGGTGAGGTGAATTTTCGTAAACAACAAAACATGGAGGAAACATGGATTTTCTTTGAGTTTCCTTACTTGAAGCAAAGGAGAACAAGAATATGTGAAAAGATGAGCTCAAGCTCCTCCCATGGTGGTTTCTCTTGGCACCGAAATGGAGGTTTTGAAGTTTTGAAAGGACAAGATTGTAGAGCTTGGCTTAACTAAGAGAATGGTGGTGTTTGTTTTTGATTTGGTTAAGTGAGCTAGGTTTTACATGTGGTCAAAGATGGACTTCCATGGTTGTATCATGTATCACCGAGAGAGAACAAGAAGAAGAGAGGAAGAAGAGAGTGTGGAACCGTGGGAAATGAAGGAAAGGAAGGAAGAATGAAGATAGAACTTACTTTTTGAAGATATTTAAGTCTTAAAGCAAATAGTAACTATGAGTCACATTTATTTACTTAACAAGTTGACATACTTGGTGACTCCTCACTACAAAAACCGGCCACCATTATGCCTAGGAGGGTGTTTTGGTCTTTGTTGACCAACTTAATCACTATAACATTATATGTTACAAACTAGTTATAAAAATCACTATTCACCAATAACAAGGCACATAGAAGTGAAATTTTTGATTTCCCACTAATATGGCCACCCAAATGTGATACTTATAGTACACATGTTAATTAAAGAGTAATGATGGACATTTAGCCATTCAAAAACTTTACAAGACAAATTTTCAAAAACGTGCTTTAAGACTCCTTAAAGCACATTTTGTGTTTTAACTTGTTTTCAAGCTTGGTTTTCTTTAGTAATTGATTTAATATGTTCATTAACATATAAATAAGTTATAGGTATGACCATTAGGCCTTATACACATTTATCCCAAGCTTAGAGCACATTTTTGCTCATATTGACTTTAAGGTATTACCTTGTGTTTTGTTTGGTTTCATTGTCTACCAAAGTTTCCTAAGGACTTAATTAGCCTTATCAAATCATAATTAAATGTTATCAAGTCTGGTAGGCTCTTTGGGTCCTAACCAAGTTCACTCATAGCTTAGAGCATGTTTTTGCTCAAACTGTGTCTTAATGCTTTATTGCACTTATTATGGTTTAAATTGTTCACTGATGTTACTAAGGCACTTTTTAGCCTTTACATACCATAATTTGATATTTAAACCACATATCAAGGTTTGGGGTATTTCAATCTACCCCCCTTAAAAGAACTTCGTCCTCGAAGTTCACACTTTTCACACATCATTAGATTAGAACACAATAATCACTTAGAAACAAACTTCCATAACCAAACACACTTTACATCACAACTCGGACTTAATGGTCCGGGCAACACATTCACATCCACACATAACATAACATATCCACATGATAACCTCGGACTCTATGGTCCGGGTATCTTAACAACACCCACACATACATAACAACCCCTTTGACTCACTGGTCTTGGGTAACATAACAACATTTGGACACATAGGTCCTGGTAACATAACAGTCTTTAGACACATAGGTCTATGTAACACCACACATTTAGACTCATAGGCCTTGATAGTATACACTTTAGGAAATCCAAGTCAAAACAACATTCGTTACACATACCACACAACATGTCAGAGCATGTATAACAATCAAAAATATCTTTGATATACACTGTGATCCCGAGAACACGGTCGCGATGGACACCTTCGTCCCCGTGCCTTTGGGAGTTTAAAACAATCACTTAAATTTAAAATTCTTTGTGAGGTTAAGTAAGAGAACTTTAATTACGTAAAGTATCCATCAACGTTTAATAAATACCAATTTAAAATCCTTTGAAAAAACACACAACTCCAAGTCCAACTTAAGCTCTTTGCTTCTTATTAGCGTGGTTATTCGTGACCACTTATAGGGAGCTTCAAGAATCATCAAACCTGATGTGATCAGCATCAGTGTTGAACTATCCTTCCACTCCAATTGTGTTCGGCTTCCCTTGATCGCATGCAAATCAAGTTCCACCTCCCACTTCATTTTCAAGCATCTAGTAAATCACTCATTTCCAATTTTCTATCTTTCGAATCATACTAGTCATGATCACAACATCTCCAAAGGATAGAACTCCGTCTATCAGTTACCTCCATTCACTTTTAATCCTGTTGCCTAGGGAATCTTATTCTCACTAGGTTCTATGTCGGTATCATGCCCTTTCATGCATCACTTATATATATATATATACACATATATTTTATCCAAAATACAACACCTGGTTTTACATTTATACACTGTCGGGGCTTTTGTTCCCCGGGAGTTTATCTACTCCCCACACTTGTACAATCACACACAACTGTTAACAAACACACACACTTATCACAATGGTATTCGCATCTTCTGTGCGCAATTACCACAATTAACCATGAATGAATGTGTATGTTTACGTAACACACACACCAATCATCAAAACAAACAATAATTTTGTGCTATGCACAATATGAGTCACATACACTACGTACACTTGTACGGTAATATACACCAAGTGGTTTTTGCGCTCTACCCCCCTTAAAAGGGATTACGCCCACGTAATCAATCAACATTGGCTTTAATGTTCTGCCGTTGTGAAGTGTTTTAACTTCCACGCGGTCTACTACACAATGGATTCTGATTAGAGGATCTTAACCATTTTGGCGGTTTAGTCCCTAAACCAAGAATTCTCATTGGAGTTGTTTAACTCTTAACCGGTTTCGGTCCTGGCCTGTGAGGCTTTTAGGCATTAATAATTAGCCATTCACTCATGTTCACCATGTACATTCACACTTGAATCACTGGCTCACTAGTTTCTGCTGCGAAACTTTAATAACTGTAGAGCTTAATTGCTCCCTTTTGTTATTCTTACTGTATTGTACATCCCCAACTGTCACCTTCATCTTGGTAACAATGGTTTCTCAACCGACGCGTGGTATCTCTTACCGTTAGCGAATTCGGTGAGTTATAAACTTTCTATCTACTTCCATAAGAATTTACTGTGTATACAACTATGTATTTCACAATGATTGACTTGTTTCATTCCGACTTACTGTCGGTTGAGACTGAGCTACTACCTAGTGTGTAGTGCTCTCTCAGCTATTACAACCTTTGTGGTATATTCCATACCGGTATTTGGCAGTTAGTGCTACCGTAGTCACTTGCTGTTAATCAGGTCTCGACATTTAGTTTTGTACAAGCACTCTTTTGGGTGCGGCCTTGCATTTCCTATGCATCGGCCTTTATAACATTATTCCTCTATAATTAACATGTCTCCCATTCCTAGCTATCCCACTCGATCATTACTGCACAAGAGCAATACCAAAACACTCAGTCATACAGAGTGCAGAGGCGTAAACTCTCGACAGTAAATCCCTTATGTGATTCGCCATGGAATTCACACTGAGTTCCTCATCACACAATACCTACCACTGGCTTATTGCTCAGTTTGTTTAACATCACTTATCTTGCATCTCCACTGAGTTTAACTCATAACTGATCTTATCTGTTACGTTTTCGTTTAACAACATTTATACAACGGTCGCTTGTTGCGCACCGTGCTCCTACTTCCTGTATAACATCAGCTTATATCGTATCTACTGTCACCTCAACTTCCACACATAAACTTACATTATTCACATTATACTTAAACATCACTTATTCCTTGAACACCAACATTACCTAAACCTTAAACAACTCCTCCAAGACTTTAATACCTTCACAAAACACCCATTGAACTCCTAGAACTTCCAAGACAACACCTAAATCCTTGCATCACTCTAAATCACCATAACACATGTTTTCTTCTCAAGTAAACATTCAATCACCTTTAACACTTCCTAGTTCACCAAAACTTCCTTAAAACACTTAGAACTTCTTACACATCTTCCCAAATTTGGCCATAGCTTCTCTTGTAAATACTCACATCCAAACACTTAGGTTTTTACCTTATTTCATTCAAAACACCTAAAATCCATCAAACACATTTTTATACACAAACTTCACACATTAAGCACTACATCACAATATAGTGCATAACTTGAATTGCTTGGCACTTAGGCCCTTAAATGCATGGCTCTTAGGCCCTTAAATTGCATAAACCTTAAACACTGAATTTCCCACATAATAATGCCTTTGACCTGCAAATCATACACCAATACATATTCCTTAATAAACTCCTTGAGAGCATTTTACTAGCTCATTTGCCATTGGCTCCTTAGGTATTTTAGTAAGCAAATCAAGCTCATTTTCCTAAGGCATTTAAACTACATTGAGATAGCTTGTTTACCTCTTTTCCTCACAAATTCTTTCTTGGTTCCTTGTAAAACCGGTAGGGCATTTGGTCCCTTTTCAACTATTAAACATTATACAAACAATAGAATGAGTATTCAAGCATTATGCTTCTCCTCATTGTAAACCCTAGTTTCAACATATTGTTTTAACACATTAAGGTAATTGTTTACCTTGGAATTGGAAGAGAACTTGATTAAGTATCAAGAGAGGACTCCTCCTAGCCCTTGGAAGATCCAAATGAAGCTAAGACAAGCAAGATAAAATACACCATGGTGAGGTGAATTTTCGGACAACAACAAAACATGGAGGAAACATGGATTTTCTTTGAGTTTCCTTACCTGAAGCAAAGGAGAACAAGAATATGTGAAAAGATGAGCTCAAGCTCCTCCTATGGTGGTTTCTCTTGGCACCGAAATGGAGGTTTTGAAGTTTTGAAAGGACAAGATTGTAGAGCTTGGCTTAACTAAGAGAATGGTGGTGTTTGTTTTTGATTTGGTTAAGTGAGCTAGGTTTTTACATGTGGTCAAAGATGGACTTCCATGGTTGTATCATGTATCACCGAGAGAGAACAAGAAGAAGAGAGAGGAAGAGAGAGTGTGGGAACCGTGGGAAATGAAGGAAAGGAAGGAAGAATGAAGATAGAACTTACTTTTTGAAGATATTTAAGTCTTAAAGCAAATAGTAACTATGAGTCACATTTATTTACTTAACAAGTTGACATACTTGTGTGACTCCTCACTACAAAAACCGGCCACCATTATGCCTAGGAGGGTGTTTTGGTCTTTGTTGACCAACTTAATCACTTATAAATTATATGTTACAAACTAGTTAAAAAATCACTATTCACCAATAACAAGGCACATAGAAGTGAAATTTTTGATTTCCCACTAATATGGCCACCCAAATGTGATACTATATAGTACAACATGTTAATTAAAGAGTAATGATGGACATTTAGCCATTCAAAACTCATTTACAAGACAATTTTTTCAAAAAACGTGCTTTAAGACTCCTTAAGCAATTTTGTGTTTTAACTTGTTTTCAAGCTTGGTTTTCTTTAGTAATTGATTTAATATGTTCATTAACATATAAATAAGTTATAGGTATGACCATTAGGCCTATACACATTTATCCCAAGCTTAGAGCACATTTTTGCTCATATTGACTTTAAGGTATTACCTTGTGTTTTGTTTGGTTTCATTGTCTACCAAAGTTTCCTAAGGACTTAATTAGCCTTATCAAATCATAATTAAATGTTATCAAGTCTTGGTAGGCTCTTTGGGTCCTAACCAAGTTCACTCATAGCTTAGAGCATGTTTTTGCTCAAAATGTGTCTTAATGCTTTATTGCACTTATTATGGTTTAAATTGTTCACTGATGTTACTAAGGCACTTTTTAGCCTTTACATACCATAATTTGATATTTAAACCACATATCAAGGTTTGGGGTATTTCACCCACTGAGCCCAAGTCCATGAACTCCAAAAGCCCACTTTGACAATCTAAAGAGAGTTTGGGCCACTCTCAGGAATAAATTCTAAATCATTCCAAACTAAACGAGATGGGCTAATAGAGGATTTAGTTAACAAGTCGAGCCCAAACCTTTGTAAAAGAATAATGGTAAACCTGGAACTACTATCAGTAAGTGAAGAAGGTTGTTAAGTTTATAAGTCTCTTAACTAATCGACATTTGGTACACCTTAATTATAGGTTACTGTTGGGGAATCTCTTATACGAGTTAGTTATTGTGCTTCACATAACAGGTACGATTTCTCGTACTCCGATCTTTTCTGATTGACTTGTGGAATGTTTTTGGAAAACGCTAACTAACTTTAAGGGGAATTTCTAAAAAGGAACTGGTTGTGTGACTAACTCAGCTTGTGTGACTAACTGAGCCTTGGGTGTGAAACTTACATGGGTATTGGTTCCTTCTATCTGGTGCCCCGTTAGGCATTGGTGCTTAGGGTTTACGCTTGCTGCACTCTGTAGGACTGAGTGTTTTGGTATTGCTCTGGGTAGTTGGTGATCTAGCGGGGATATGGGAAAGTTATTCTTGGTATTGAGTATGGATTATTTTTAATAAGTGGTGCACACACTTTCACCGATGACTGAGAAAGGGTCGGTGGCAGCGGAGGTCTGCTATACCTCGCCCTTTGTGGCAACTGACAGTGGAGGTCTGTTTACCTCGCCCTTGTGGCAACTGACTGGCGGTGGGGGCCATCTCTCCCAATGGGTTTTATTCCACTCTTGAGCTATGGGTTCTTGGAGCTATTTATCATTCCTAGTCCTTGTGACTATCTGGTTTTTTCTACTCCTAATGGGTATTGGGATTAACTAAGGAAATGGATGTTCACTAACTCATGATGTGATTTCGTTCACTAACCTTATCTTTCAGTTATAACCTGGTTCTTATCTTGTTATCTTGATTTGGTGAATTGTGAAATGTTAGTTCCTCTGAGTGTTTTAAGTGACTGTTTCGAAGTTATTATTTATTTAAGAATTGTGTTATAAGTTGTTTTTGGAGGATCGTACCAGTTCCATTCCAGGGAACTGACCCGCCCTTTCGGGGTGGGCTGCTTGGTTTCATCTTGCAGGTACGAATTGATTTACGGTGGCCACGAAGAGAATGAGCGTTTGGGATGGGACTAGGTTTTGTGGAGAGTTAATATGTTTAATTTCTATTATGTTTGTGTTGTAAGTTTTTCTCGAGTTCAGACCGTAGCTTTTATAGATTGTAAGTTGTAATTGGTGAGGTTTGGTGCCGGGTGTTTGGAACCCGATGATCTGTACGCCTTTAGTATTTTATTCCGCTATAAATATGTTAAATAGGGGCGTTACAAATGTATAACGAGTAAAAGGGTAAATAGCATTCCGATTAACCCGGATGCGTAATTTGGCTAACATTGTGAAGGTAAGTATGGGGTGTATTATTGTATTGTTGCTTGGATTGTGTAGTGTATTGTATATGCATGTATGTTGTATGCAAAGCATGTATGTATGAAATTAATGAACCGCATGCCTATATGACCTTAATTAGTCGGCGTGCCCTTGTTAGCACGCGGTATATGCGAAGTTCATGCGCAGCTTTTGCTGAGCCCCTTGGGGTGATGTTTTTAATATGAATACAGGTACACGAGAAGGGTGAGGATGTCGAAGACTTAGTTCTATTTTCTTTTGTCTTCTTTTGGATTGTAAACAATGAATTATGAATGGTGTACTAAGTAGTACACGGCTTGTAGATTTGGTTAGCCGGTGTACCATGGGTACACACTTTTGGATAGTAAAAGTATTGGATTTGGGTATAGATGAGTAGTGTAGAAACTCATATATTTTGGTAAACTGGGAAAGGATGTAAATTGAATATACTTTGGCACTCGGTAATCCATTTATGTAAGTATTCAGTATTTGGTATTTAGTAAATATCGTAGTAGCTCGGTATACCTTGAACATCAGACCGTCACTATATGTAAAGTAAGCTAGCTAGCCGTATGGGCGGTTAGCGGCGTTGTACAACCCGCCGTAGTAAGTAGTAGTCTTCGCTGTGAACTGATAGAATTATAGGATGAATGGACGGTAAGCATAGGATTAACGGTAGGGGTGCTACATCAAAGCTCGAAGATCCAGCTGTTTCCTTCACGGCAGATTTTAGGGAAAGAACCCGAATGGCAAAATCAAGGCAAGAAACCCTAGGCGCAACTCAATCATTTGCACCCACTGCCATAAAACCAGACATTCAGAAGATAAGTGCTTCGAAAAACACGGTTACCCTTCCAACTGGAGATTCCCCAAGGAGAGGAAAAAACACCATTCTCGCCACAGTTCGGGAAACAACAGCAATGGAGGTCCTACCGAGAATCTGAACAAACACAGGAGCGTCAAGAGAGATCAGGAAAGTGTATAGCGTTGAAGAACTCAACAAAATTCTGGCACATGTAACAAGAGGGCTAGAACAGAGAACGAAGCACCCAACAATACCAATTATGGGTTGTCGGTAACGCCCCTTCTTCCCCTAAAACTACTTTAATTAATCTTTGAACGATCCTAGCAACCCTTGTCTGCTAAATGGGTCGTTTAGATGCCAGGAACGTTGGTAGTGATTCTTCATGTGCAAGTATTGATGCGAATAGTTGTGTGCCTGATACTCTTGATCCCTCATGTGCAAATACTGCTGCTGCTGTGAATGTCTCTGGAAATCTGAATCTTGAAACCTCTGCGAACTGCTGCTTGTGATAGATTAGGATCATGCAATGGTATGCCTGATGGAAAACAAACAGAACATAGAACTGCAGGGAATTCTGATATAAAAAATGGTGTTAGGAGACGATTGCATTTGTTTCTGATGTGTTTGATCACAGATTCTCAGTCTCTAAGCAGCCTCTTTGTAATGATATTGTTAATGTTACTGATGCGCCAAGAATTGATTGTGAATATTTATGTTCGAATATAGACATCACAAGTGCTAGGTCTAGCTTGGACTGGGTCATTGACTCACGTGCCTCCCAACATATGTGCTGTGACCTGAAATTCTTTCTAGATTATAGAACCCTTGACCATCCCCATACAGTAAAAATGCCTGATGGCCACCCACAAACTGTAGAAATAGTTGGGACAGTTAAAATAAGTGAAATCATAATGCTGTCTAATGTCTTGTATTTACCAAGTTTCAAATTTAACCTTATCTCAGTGGCTAGATTGACAGAAGAAATACCAGGAAAAATAGTCTTTGATGAACATTATTGCTCATTTTAGGACTCTAAGAATTTACTTGAGCATCAGATAGGAAAGCAAATTTCTGGAATCTACATTTTAGACAGAAATTGTAATCAAGATTACAGCACGGTTCTATCTTGTATCACAAGTAATGTTGTTTCTGCCTTTGACGGTAAGGATGTTCTAAGTCTGTGGAATCACAAACTTGGACACCTACCTGTAAATAAGCTGGAACAATTAAATCTAGTGGAAAAACACCTGTGCAAACGTCAATTCCTGTGTGAATCTTGCTGCAGAGCCAAGAGTCATAGAAACCCTTTTCCAAAGAAAAGTGAAACAATCAATGAGGTCTTCGACCTTGTACATATAGATGTGTGGGGGCCGTATAAAGAAAGAACATATGATGGATTTGGGTATTTTCTCACTTTTGTTGATGATAGGTCTAGAGCCACCTGGGTTCAGCTTCTTAGGACAAAAACAGAGGCTTTCGAACACATAATTAATTTTCTGTGTATGATCAGCAAACAATTCGGAAGAGAAATTAAAAGCATTAGGACGAATAATGCATATGAACTAGGAAGCTCAAAGACAACATCTGAGTTCTTAAAATCCAAGGGGATTATCCATCAATTAACATGCTCCCACACCCCACAGCAAAACGGGGTGGTGGAAAGGAAACACCGGCATATTTTAGAGACAGCAAGAAGTCTTATGTTCCATTCATCACTACCACTTAAGTTTTGGGGAGAAAGCATACTCACTGCTGTTCACCTAATTAATAGGATACCCTTAAACAGCATTAAAGGGAAAACACCATACGAAATAGTATTTAATTCTCTGCCTAAATATGATGAACTGAAGTGTTTTGGTTGCTTGACTTATGCGAATGTTAATCAGAAACTGCATGATAAATTTGCTTCCCGTAGTGTGAAAGGAGTCTTCTTGGGTTATGCCCCTAATAAGAAAGGATATAAACTCTACGACCTGGATAATGACAAGATCATAATCAATAGGGACGTCAAATTTTATGAAAATGTGTATCCATTCAAATCCAGCACAAGAAGTGGAAACTCCAATGAGACTAATCCAAAAAATGATTAGTCTACTTTTCCTACAAATTCCTTTTTGTCTCCTTTAAGTATTTTTGATCTTGAAGAAAGTACCTGCCAAGGAAGGAAGCAAACACAAGCAACAGAGGGGAGCCAAGAACCTGAGGCACAAGAAATGCTAGCACCAGCAGAAGTTCATCCAGAACATGAACCAGGGGGCATCCAGAACCAGAGGGTCATCCAAAATCTGAACCAGTTAAGGAACACCCAGAAACGACTAGCAGACCCACTCAAAGCAGAGCAATGCCAAAGTATCTACAAGATTATGTAGTGGGGAGCGCAAAGGAAACTCAAGAAACTCCTCACCAACTGATAAGTGCAAAACATATAGACTTATTAAGGTTTAATCACTTTATAATTTGCAGCATTTTTAGTAATGTTTCTCACTTATCTTGGGTTTTTTCCTATAATTATGATGTTATATTAACTGATGTATTATATGTGTTTAAATGTAGGAAAAGTGCCAAATAATTACATATTATAAGGGATTACATAGAGGCACGCGAGATGCACGCAAGGGCGTGTCCGACCCCGCGTCCTCATGAGTTTAGGCGGACAAGAGACAAGGAACCCGTGAGAGTGCATGTGTCTGCCTCTGCGTCCTCGTGAAATAAGGCGGACAAGAGGAGAGTCCCCGCGACAACTACAAGTGACAACCGCATGGAATAAAGCGGACAACAAAGCGGACAAGTCCAAGAGGACCGCGTGAGACGACCGCATGGAATAAGGCGGACAACAGGGAGGACATGAGACGACCGCATAACTGAAGGCGGACATCTACGCGGACGCGTGTAAATGTCCAGATCTGGAAATTAACGCAACGGGTTATCTTCTTCGCCGACTGTCTTCTCCAACTTGCTTCTTCCTTTCGGTGTGCCTGCAACATATCCATCTACTCCATTTAACATATCAGGCGCTACCTTAAATCACTCACGCGGTGTCCCCTCTTCTTACTTTTCCTTCCTCTATAAAAACCACGCTCCATTCATCTTCTCCAGTGTCCTTTCGGAGGTCCTTCCGTGGTTCCTTCCGGAGTTCCAATTCACCCAATCGATCCATCTTCGATCCACTACACCTTCACTCACTCGTTCATTCCATTTCTATTTTCCCGTCTTCTCCATTTGTTTTCTTTTCATTTCATTAGTCTCACCTCTAGTCTCACGTATTTAAATAGCGGATCACTATTTAATATGTTAGGCTAGTTTACGTATACTCTGGGAATAATTATTATGTATTTGTATTAATTATGCAATATGTTTTACTGGTTTTAATTTTAATGCAGTATGTTACGCTTAAAGGTTATCTCGCATCTTTTTAATAAACCTCATGAATTTATTAAAATGCTTTACGAAATCTATTTCTAATCTGATCGGTGAAAAAATAGATAGGTTAATTAAGCCGTAAAACTGTAGGAACTTATTTTCATCGTTTAAGTTAGTACAAGTTGCAAGAATATAATTCCTTTTACAATGCGGTTTACTAGCACTTGCTCGAGTTTTCATCGAACCTTGCATTTTCTGGTAAAACGAGTTCTTATGAGTTTTCATCGGACCTTAAGATAATTAAAGGAATTATGCCAAACAATTATAATTAATCCAGTAAACCTAGCATGAAAGAGCAGATATTATATTAACGTGAACCAGAGTCCCATTTAGTTTATCTGTTAATTTAGTTTACTTTTATCTTTCCTTTTTATTTATAAAAACAAGTCAATTAATCCCCCCTTTTGTGACATGCTTAGGTACTATAATATGTACATTAGTCCCACGGTTCGATATCCGGTCACTTACATTTTACTATACTACTACGACCGGGATTTGTTTGCAGCCCGACGTTTATTTTGAGTTTTAATTTCTTTTCTTTTATTTTAATTACACCAGTTCTAACCACTCAGATATATACGCCTGCACCAACAAACAGCTAAGTCTCTGGATCTTTTTACTGATATTATACATAACAGATTGAGTGATACTTACTATAATACCATGATCAGTGGTGATAACTTCCATGATTCAGAACATGCATGCATCGTAGATCATAGTATCTGCTCACTTATTAAACCACAGAGAATGATAAATCTGGCTGACCATAGCGTTTTTCCCTGTCTGCATAATAATGTCATGCCTGCTAGTTCTGTTAAACAAGATACTGAACCCACTGATTTTGCTGAAGCTGTAAAAGACAAGAACTGGGTTAAGGCCATGGTAGAAGAATTCCATGCGCTAGAAAGAAATAAAACTTGGGAAATAGTTGAGTTATCCAAGGGAAAGAAATCCATAGGATGTAAGTGGGTCTATAAGTTAAAGTATAGGGCCGATGGGACCCTAGAAAGGCATAAGGCTAGGCTGGTAGTGAAGGGTTATACCCAACGGTATAGTGTTGACTATCTAGAGACTTTCTCCCCCGTAGTGAAGTTCGCCACTATTAGGGCCCTTGTGGCTGTAGCTTGTAAGAACAATTGGGAAATCAACCAATTAGACATAAACAATGCTTTTCTTCATGGGGATTTGAGAGAGGAAGTTTATATGGTCATGCCCACTGGGTATACAAAACAAGAAACAAACAAAGTATGTAAACTTAAGAAATCCCTTTACGACTTAAAACAGGCATCCCGGCAATGGCATGAGAAGTTAAATCTTTTCCTTTCCCACCATGGTTTTGAACAATCTCTCAATGACTATTCACTCTTTATTTGTAAGAGAAATAATAAATCAGTTTTCCTTGCTGTTTATGTGGATGACATTCTCCTAACAGGCAGTGACATAGCTAGAATAAAGGAAATAAAACAGAAACTCCATGAGGAGTTCAGAATAAAAGATCTAGGACAGCTTAGTAACTTTCTTGGTTTACAATTTATTGCCACTGCCGATGGAATGGTAGCAGTACAAAAGGCTTATGCAGAAAGTTTAGTGCAAGAATTTAACTGTCACAAGGGTAAGACAGCAGCCACTCCTCTAGAACTTAATTTAAAGTTACTAAGAGAAGCAGGTAATCCATTGTCGGAACCACTAATATACAGAAAATTAATAGGAAAGCTCAGTTTCCTTGCACATACGCGCCCTGATCTCTGCTTTGCTATTCAATACTTAAGTCAATTTCTACAGCAACCTACTGATTTGCATTGGAAAGCCGCATTAC
This sequence comes from Limonium bicolor, assembly GCA_023374045.1. Taxonomy (NCBI): domain Eukaryota; kingdom Viridiplantae; phylum Streptophyta; class Magnoliopsida; order Caryophyllales; family Plumbaginaceae; genus Limonium; species Limonium bicolor. The sequence continues at coordinate 410,040,351 of CM041776.1, read as the reverse complement.
ATGTGCTTGGATATGTAAAGGGCACAACTGGTAATGGATTATTTTTCAATAAAAAACCTGATTTCCGTTTGTCTGCGTATTGTGATGCGGATTGGGCAGGTTGCCCCAACACAAGGAAGTCTATCAGTGGCTATTTCGTGGAACTGGGAGGTTCACCGCTGTCCTGGAAGGCAAAGAAGCAAGGGAGTGTAGCATTGTCCTCTGCAGAAGCGGAGTACAGATCCATGCGCCAGGCTACCGCAGAGTTGAGCTGGCTGTCCAGAATCCTTAATGACCTGGATGTGAAAGACATTCTGCCCATCCCGCTGAAGTCCGATAGCCAGTCAGCAGTCTACATCGCGAGAAACCCTGTGTTTCACGAGAGGACGAAGCACATCGAAGTGGACTGCCACTTCGTGCGACAGAAAATCCAAGAAGGAGTAGTCACAGTTCACTACGTTCCCTCCCAGCAGCAGTTGCCTGATGTATTTACGAAGTCTTTGGCTGGGAAAGGCTTACCCCAGATCAAGCGCAAGCTTGGGATGGTCAGTGTAGTAATTTGTTTCTGTTGGCTGTGTTCTTCTCCAAAGTCTACTTGAATGTAAAATTTGAGGGGGGTGTTACACAGCGTTGTTTCGTAACTAGTTAGCTTACTTTATTATTTATTGGGTCCAGTTTTAACCGTTGGTATGCTGCCTTGTCAGCTTTGTATTTATAGGGACCGGCTCTCGTGACTTCGCCCGAGATCGAAGGCACCGTGCCTTCGCTCATCTCAGCCGCTGGATTGACATCTTCTCTCATCTGACGGTGTAGACCCAGTATGGGAAAATTAGGGGTATGTTTGTAATATCGCATGCCTGACAGGGGTCTAGCGGGGTATTTTCGTAAACTCGCGTTGCACAACTCACGTGAGATCACCCACAGTTATCACATTTTGTTTTTTTTTTAAAAAAAAACGGCCGAATTAAATTCCCCCCAATTTCAATCTCCCCCTTTGCTGAGTTGCTGACCGTAATCCAAGCAAGTTCTCCAATCTGCTCTTTTTCGTTTCACCCCATTCTTCTTCCTAAGCCCCGGTCGTTTCCGGTAATCTGGGATTTTGCTGTTCCTTTCGACCGTCTTACAACTGTCGCCCATCAATCTGCATCTGTTGGTTGGTATCACAGGTAGGTGTCCGGAGTAAGCTGAGTTTAAATTTGTAAGATCGTAAATTTTCTTCTCCACGAATGGTTTCTAGTGTTTTTCATCACTCTCCCCTTGTTTGGCTTTAACCTTTCTCCTGCTGAATAAAATTGAAATCCTCTGTGTCCGTTAATCTTAAATTTACAACAAGCAGAAGTTATTTGGATAACTGATTGGTCTGTGGCCACTTGTTATGATAAATTAGTAAGTTTGGTTTCGTGAATTAGGGTCAGCGTTAGCGAAATCGAGGTATGAAACCCTAATACAGTTGGAATTGCTACGTTAGTTAAACGCCTAAGCCCCCAGCTCCCCCCCACCCCCCTCCCCTCTGCGGCGATGCCACTGCTCTCATGTATCAAGTTCCATGCAAATTTTGCATGTATCTTTGTTTAGACTATTATCTGCTAACCTGTCCTATTTTACGCCATCCTATAGAATTCTATACCCCTACAGGGCTACCCCACCTCACAACATTGAGCTGCCTGCTATTCCTGTGATACAGCTACCTGAAAGATGTCCCCCAACATTTTTTGACCAGACCCTCTCGACACCTGTTTATCAGCCGAGTTTTACCATCATCTTGTCAAAAAAATGTACTACGTGGTCATGAAAAAGTATGATCCAGTCACGAAAATTGCACACATCAGATCCTATTTTTGGCCAATCTATAGGGCTACCCACCTCACAACATCGAGCTACTTGCTCGTCATCTGATACATCTAGCGGAAAAATCTCCCCCCAAACTGATTTTACCAGACCATCTCGGTATCTGACTCAACAGCCGAGTTTTGCCCCCATCTTGTCATAAAAATGTACTAGGTTGTCATCAAGAAGTATGATCCAGTCACGAAATTTGCACACATCAGGTCCTATTTTTGACCAATCTATAGAATTCTAAACCCTTAAAGGGCCACCCCGCCTCACAACATCGTGGTACTTGCATGTCTTGTGATACAGCTACCTGATGTTTAATTTCTGTGCTTATTCCCTAATGTTGTTCATCATAGATTTTTTAAATACGATGAATTATGTACGTAGTGTATTCATCCTCCATTGTCTTGGTATCTGACAACAACGTGCCCCCTTATCATTAGTGCTGTAGGCTGTAGTCTGTTTAATTCTGACCTTTGATTTCGATGCAAAATTACAGTTATGGTATGCACCCCTTAGATTCGGGTACAATTAGTAAAAGGGGTTACATGAGCTACTCTGGACCCATGGTTGTTGTCTTTTTCATCGATCCATTCTTTTTTCCAAGTCTTTAAATTTCTGATCATTTATGAAATGTCTGTCTTTTACCTGTGTTGTCCTTAATATGAACCAATATTCGACTACTGAGCTACTCTGGACCATGTTTGTAGTCTTTTACATCAATCCATTCTTTTTTCCAAGTGCTGAAATTTCCGATTATGTATGAAATGTTTGTCGTTTTCCTGTGTTGTTCTTAATATGAACGATTATTAGTCCACTGAGCTACTTCAGACCCATGGTTGTTGTCTTTCTCATCAATCCTTTCTTTTTTCAACTCTTGAAATTTCAGACTATGTATGAAATGTTTGTCGTTTACCTGTGTTGTCCTTAATATGAACTGTTATAAGTCAACTGAGCTACTCTGGACCCAAGGTTGTTGTCTTTTACATCATTCCATTTTTTTTCCAAGGCATGAAATTTCTGATTAGGTATGAAATGTCTGTCGTTCCCTGTGTTTTCCTTAGTATGAACGATTATTAGTCCACTCAGGTTTACTTGGTCAAATGGGTCCTAGACGATCACATAGGGCAGCTGCCGAACGTAAACTTAAAAGGAGGAAGGTTGCGCATCATCAATCGGTTCATGATGATGCTGAACCCCAAGATGGGAAGCAGCAGGGCGATGAGGACCGGCATCCCGACAGCTACCAGAACAAGTGCGCGCCCAAGAAGATGATTGAGATGGTAAATAATCTTGTCAACGGTGGTATATTATCAGACTTTAGGAAGGTTCTACGTAATACTGGGTTTATCGGTCTGACCAAGATATCAGTCGATCGTATGGATCGAGGTATCATACACAATCTATTACAGTTGTATGACAAGGAGTCAAAGTCATTCCGTCTCGGTGAAGGAAATTTGCTCAGGGTGGGCCCTGATGACGTGAAGAGGGTCTACAATCTTCCATCGGGCAACTTACCAATCAAATTAAGTCCCAATCGTACGAGTAGGGCTAAACAACTTGGTGCTGATATGGGACTGCGGTCCACCTCGTTGGCTCCATTGCAATCTGTGTACAGTAGGATCCTTTGTGAAAAAGATCCTGAAAAACGTACCAAGCTGTTTATCTTGTACTCATTAGGATGTGTACTCAACCCGTCCCCCAACAACAGAGTCAATCTCAACTACGCTGACTTTTTACATGATCTGGAATTGATTCCAAAATATAACTGGTGTCAGCACATTTCAGACACCCTGATCGGTGGTTTAGACAAATATGCTGATTCCAAGGATGCAAGCCCTCTGCTCAAAGGGGATTTCCATTTTCTGTTTGTAAGTTACTCCTTAACACATTTGTAAATTCATTCTATGTTGTTTATGTGAGATCCATGATGCCGTAACAGTAGTACACACAACGCAGGTACATTTTCTTGACTGCGTACTGTTTGATGACGAAATACCGTCTGACGTTGTCCCAACATGTGGACTCTGGTCAACAGAACTAATAAAAAACAAGTTACGTGATGTGAAGTCGGTTGAAGCGATATGCAGAGGTCGGGTTAAGTATCCTGGTACATCCAGCTGTAACATGGGGACCACTATGCCAAAATCCAATTACCGTGCAGATCGTGAGTCTGTTGGTGCTGAGGGTTTGGATGATGGGGAAATTGACATGACTCTATCGGAGGTAAACGAGTATTGCAGTTGACCACTGTTATTTGCCGAACTCTGTTATGTATGTATGTGATTTAAAATTTTGTCCATCTGCAGGCCACTGCAGCACACGCTGAAGCTGTATTAGCCACCAACAGATGGATTCGGAGGGTTGAAACATTGAATAATTACATTGTTAGGTTGCTTCGGGCAGATGGTAAAAGTAAGGATGCACAGGTTAAGGCAGAAGCTGATGGTCTCAGTGAGGGTCGACGCGAAAGAAAAGCAAGTTACGATGGGTGTACAGAAGATACCGGTGATTGCAATCTTGCGGCGCAGGTATTCTGTCCCAATCAGGCTATATGTTATTCATTTTTGTTTGCCGTGCAATCTTGTAATATTTATTGGTGATACTTTTGTCGTTTGGAACCAATTTGTTGCTACAGTCTTTAATCACCCTGCGCGATGGAGGTTCTAGCCAACCACCTGTCAAGTATGATGTTGAAAAGGTAAACATATGTGGTGATTATCAGGTATTCATGCCTCAAGTTTTAAGCATTGATCATTTCTAATATAATGAGTGTCTCCGTGTGGTTTCATTGTAGACTGGTATGGATGGAGAGGATGGGGGTGCGTTAAGTGCTGAGAGGGAGGACGGGGGTGCGTTAGGTGCTGAGAGAGAGGATGGATCAAAGGATTTATCTGAACAGTGTATTGAAGCTGAGGGGGGTGATAGAACGCTCGCTACCGATGTTGTTGCTGCAGAAGTAGATCAAACTCCAACAGAGGGCGGTGTGAACACACATGCCGGAGTTCCGCCGGGTGGTCAATCTGAAACTCCTGCCTCAGTTGATACGGTGGTGGAGACTATGATTTTGACGGATAGTTCTCCCAAAAAGGATGTTAAGTCTATTCATACCAGTCCCAACATGCCCAGGCAAGTGAAGAAAGGACGTTGTCAGTGTTCGCCTTACGTCTATACCGGGGCAAAGCGTGCAGCCAAGCTTAGTGGGACTGAAATTCAAATCTTGGAGTATGTTAGGGGTGCCGTGTGCGATGACCCGGTGTAAGCTTATACACACTTTGCTGTTAACTTCCATAATAATGATGAAATTACGTTGACATATTGTTTGGTGTTATTAAACAATCTTGTTTTGCAGGAGTATGCAGGTCTTCTGTGATGATTTCAATACACTGACTCAGCATGACATGTTAACAATGAGTGATGACCAGTGGATAAGCACCAATGTTGTTAACAGTTTTGTTAACTATTTAAACCGTCATCAACAAACTAAGAGGGTCATCAATGCCATATTCATGCCTGTTTTTTGGTAATGTCCGTATAATCCTACAATTAATGATTTCAAATATTCGTCTTCTGTATCTCATCTGCAACATGATGTTATTATCTTGCGCATGACAGTCCCAGGCTTCAGTACTGAAGGATGTATCGTGTGATGACCAGTTCTTTATCAAGCGATTTGATAGTCTTCTCAAAAATCTTTGCATTGAAGCGGACACTGTCAAAAAATGTAAATATGTACGTACATGGCACCTTAATTCCAATTTGGTGGGTATGCTTATTGTTTGAAATGCTTTAATCACTGTTACTGACATTGTTAATTGTCTCTTTCCTTCAGTTTGTTTTCCCAGCGTTGTATGACTCACACTACGTCCTAGTAGTTATCAACATGGTGAACAAACAATTTCACTGGATAGACACTTTACCTCAGTCGAATTTGAACTTCAAGAGAGCTAAAGTGCATGTCTCCATACTGGTAATTCTGTGCGATGGCATAACCATGATTTTGTGGATTTGCGTACCCGTTGATTTTTGTCGTCCATTTAAATTTTGTCGTCTTTGTTGTCAACCACTGCAGTTGAAATATGTATTATGCTGGCTCATCCATCATGGAATAGTGGACAAAGCGGTGTTCGAATGGAAGTGGGACATCTGCACGTTGTTTGATCAGGGGGATGCGGTAAGCTGTGGCCTACATTGTATGCGGATGATGGAGAACTATTTAGCAGTAATCAAATCGCGTGAGGCCCGTCATGATAAATCTGCGTGGTCTGATTGGACCAACAAAGATTATATCTCATACCATCGAGCAAGAATATCTGTCATACTACTCTTACAGCCTGAGAACAGTCTGAAGGAACAAATCGTTGAAGCATCGTCGTCAGCTGATGTTATGGACGCTATTGTTGTGGAGGGTGCCAAACAAACGAGAAGGTCTGTACGGAATCGAGGTGGCAGGTAGGGACTGGGTTGCGAGGGCACCACTTAATTTTGACCGTGTGTATCTTATTAAATGGCGTGTGGATTTCCCAATGATGTGAATACTATCTATGGTTGTATCTTATTCGATGGGTATGGTTTGGGGGGTGGGTGGTTGTTTGTTTGTTACAACAGTGTTAAAAAGTTGGTCCTTCTGATTCTGATCTGAATGGGTCATGTCGCCAATGTTCTCCACAAATGGCGGAGGCAATGGCTCTTAATTTTGCTCTGCCGGCCGTTGATGATATGGAAAATGTTGGTTTTTGTATGTATAGCGACTGTCTCGCAGCGGTGAATGTTGTAAATGGGAATGGCGAAGTAGATGTAGATGCTGGGGTTATTTTGTGTAGTTTTGAGAGGAGGATGAATGATATGTTAGATTGCTCATTTTCTTTTGTTGATAGTAGTCAAAATGTTAATGCCCATGTAGTTGCATACATTAGGTCTTGTTTTTTGGCCAACATATAGTATTGTATACTGTGCAGGGCTACCCAACCGCAAAACAATTAGCTACCTGCCTGTCCCGTGTTGCAGCTACCTTAATCCTCTTAAAGCAACCTTTTTTGACCAGACCATTTCGATACCTGTCTAACAGCCAAGTTTTGCCTCCATCTAGTCATTAAAAAAATACTCTGCGGTCATACCAAAGTACGATCTAGTAACGTTTGACGCAGCAGGTAAGTTAATTGGCCAAAACGTCTGAAATTGTATTAAGTTCACACAGGGCTACCCGACCGCCCAACAATGAGCTACCTCCCCTTCCTTTGATGCAGCTAGCTGAATCATATCAGTGCAAAGTTTTGATGAGTAGACCCTCTCGAAACCTGACTTGTAGGTTAGGTGTACCACCATCTAGTGACAAAAATATAGTTGATGGTGATGAAAAACTATATGATCTTGTTACGTTGCACATCTGGGTATTTGGCCACAGATATCAAATAGTATGCCCACACAGGGCTACCCAACCGCACAACAGTGAGCAACCTGCCCCTGAAGTGATGCAACTACTTGAATCCACCAGGGCAAGATTTTTGGACCATTCCCTCACGCTACCTGACTTGTTTCCGAGTTTTGTGGACATCTAGTGATTAAAATACACTATAAGGTCAGAAAACAGTATGATATAGTCACGTTTCACGCAGCAGGTCCGTTATTCGGCCAAAACGTATCAAATTGTATACCCCTACAGGGCTACCAGACCGCACAGTGATGAGATACTTTCCCGTCCTGTGATGCAGCTACCCGAATCCTCTCCACTTTTTCCAAACCCTATCCATGCTTGACTTATAGTCGAAGTGTACACCATGTTCATAGAAAGCTACTATGTGGTCATACCAAAGTGTGATCTGGTCACATTGTGCACATGAAATTCGTTATTTGTACTTAAATACAAATATTTATAATTATTCTATTTTTTTTATATATTATGTATATAATATATGTCTGAAATAACGTTAGCTATCTAAATACAAATAAATATCAAGTATGAATGATTTTCTTTCACAAATTTTACCACCGAGACAATACCCCCAACGAGTTTTAAAAATGACTTGTCATATACGATACTTTTACTCTCTTAACCTTTTATTATATGACCAATCGCGGAGGTCTGCCACCGTCTTATCATAAAAATGTACTATCTGGTCACACCAAAGCATGATCTAGTCACGTGTCACTCATCAGTTCCAGCTTTTTAGGCCGGCATACAGAATTCTATCTCTTTCCTCTAGAGCTACCCGACCTCACAGTGATGGGCTACTTTCCCGTCCTGTGATGCAGCTACCCGCATCCTCTCCAGTTTTTCCAAATCCTATCCATGCCTGACTTATATTCGAAGTGTATCACCATCTAGTCATAGAAAGCTATTATGTGGTCATACCAAAGTGTGATCTAGTCACGTTGTGCACATGAAATTCGTTATTTGTACTTAAATACAAATATTTATAATTATTCTATTTTTTTAATAACGTTAGCTATCTAAATACAAATAAATATCAAGTATGAATTATTTTCTTTCACAAATTGTACCACCGATACAATACCCCCAACGAGTTTTAAAAATGACTTGTCATATACGATAACTTTTACTCTCTTAACCTTTTATTATATGACCAATTGCGGAGGTCTGCCACCGTCTTATCATAAAAATGTACTATCTGGTCACACCAAAGCATGATCTAGTCACGTGTCACTCATCAGTTCCAGCTTTTTAGGCCGGCATACAGAATTCTATATCTTTCCTCTAGAGCTACCCGACCGCACAGTGATGAGCTACTTTCCCGTCCTGTGATGCAGCTACCCGCATCCTGTCCAGTTTTTCCAAATCCTATCCATGCCTGACTTATATTCGAAGTGTATCACCATCTAGTCATAGAAAGCTATTATGTGGTCATACCAAAGTGTGATCTAGTCACGTTGTGCACATGAAATTCGTTATTTGTACTTAAATACAAATATTTATAATTATTCTTTTTTTAATAACGTTAGCTATCTAAATACAAATAAATATCACGTATGAATTATTTTCTTTCACAAATTTTACCACCGAGACAATACCCCCAACGAGTTTTAAAAATGACTTGTCATATACGATGACTTTTACTCTCTTAACCTTTTATTATATGACCAATCGCGGAGGTCTGCCACCGTCTTATCATAAAAATGTACTCTCTGGTCACACCAAAGCATGATCTAGTCACGTGTCACTCATCAGTTCCAGCTTTTTAGGCCGGCATACAGAATTCTATATCTTTCCTCTAGAGCTACCCGACCGCACAGTGATGAGCTACTTTCCCGTCCTGTGATGCAGCTACCCGCATCCTCTCCAGTTTTTCCAAATCCTATCCATGCCTGACTTATATTCGAAGTGTATCACCATCTAGTCATAGAAAGCTATTATGTGGTCATACCAAAGTGTGATCTAGTCACGTTGTGCACATGAAATTCGTTATTTGTACTTAAATACAAATATTTATAATTATTCTATTTTTTTTAATAACGTTAGCTATCTAAATACAAATAAATATCAAGTATGAATGATTTTCTTTCACAAATTTTACCACCGAGACAATACCCCCAACGAGTTTTAAAAATGACTTGTCATATACGATGACTTTTACTCTCTTAACCTTTTATTATATGACCAATCGCGGAGGTCTGCCACCGTCTTATCATAAAAATGTACTATCTGGTCACACCAAAGCATGATCTAGTCACGTGTCACTCATCAGTTCCAGCTTTTTAGGCCGGCATACAGAATTCTATCTCTTTCCTCTAGAGCTACCCGACCGCACAGTGATGAGCTACTTTCCCGTCCTGTGATGCAGCTACCCGCATCCTCTCCAGTTTTTCCAAATCCTATCCATGCCTGACTTATATTCGAAGTGTATCACCATCTAGTCATAGAAAGCTATTATGTGGTCATACCAAAGTGTGATCTAGTCACGTTGTGCACATGAAATTCGTTATTTGTACTTAAATACAAATATTTATAATTATTCTATTTTTTTTAATAACGTTAGCTATCTAAATACAAATAAATATCAAGTATGAATTATTTTCTTTCACAAATTTTACCACCGAGACAATACCCCCAACGAGTTTTAAAAATGACTTGTCATATACGATACTTTTACTCTCTTAACCTTTTATTATATGACCAATCGCGGAGGTCTGCCACCGTCTTATCATAAAAATGTACTCTGGTCACACCAAAGCATGATCTAGTCATGTGTCACTCATCAGTTCCAGCTTTTTAGGCCGGCATACAGAATTCTATCTCTTCCTCTAGAGCTACCCCCGCACAGTGATGAGCTACTTTCCCGTCCTGTGATGCAGCTACCCGCATCCTCTCCAGTTTTTCCAAATCCTATCCATGCCTGACTTATATTCGAAGTGTATCACCATCTAGTCATAGAAAGCTATTATGTGGTCATACCAAAGTGTGATCTAGTCACGTTGTGCACATGAAATTCGTTATTTGTACTTAAATACAAATATTTATAATTATTCTATTTTTTTAATAACGTTAGCTATCTAAATACAAATAAATATCAAGTATGAATGATTTTCTTTCACAAATTTTACCACCGAGACAATACCCCCAACGAGTTTTAAAAATGACTTGTCATATACGATACTTTTACTCTCTTAACCTTTTATTATATGACCAATCGCGGAGGTCTGCCACCGTCTTATCATAAAAATGTACTATCTGGTCACACCAAAGCATGATCTAGTCACGTGTCACTCATCAGTTCCAGCTTTTTAGGCCGGCATACAGATTCTATATCTTTCCTCTAGAGCTACCCGACCGCACAGTGATGAGCTACTTTCCCGTCCTGTGATGCAGCTACCCGCATCCTCTCCAGTTTTTCCAAATCCTATCCATGCCTGACTTATATTCGAAGTGTATCACCATCTAGTCATAGAAAGCTATTATGTGGTCATACCAAAGTGTGATCTAGTCACGTTGTGCACATGAAATTCGTTATTTGTACTTAAATACAAATATTTATAATTATTCTATTTTTTTAATAACGTTAGCTATCTAAATACAAATAAATATCAAGTATGAATTATTTTCTTTCACAAATTTTACCACCGAGACAATACCCCCAACGAGTTTTAAAAATGACTTGTCATATACGATGACTTTTACTCTCTTAACCTTTTATTAATGACCAATCGCGGAGGTCTGCCACCGTCTTATCATAAAAATGTACTATCTGGTCACACCAAAGCATGATCTAGTCACGTGTCACTCATCAGTTCCAGCTTTTTAGGCCGGCATACAGAATTCTATATCTTTCCTCTAGAGCTACCCGTCCGCACAGTGATGAGCTACTTTCCCGTCCTGTGATGCAGCTACCCGCATCCTCTCCAGTTTTTCCAAATCCTATCCATGCCTGACTTATATTCGAAGTGTATCACCATCTAGTCATAGAAAGCTATTATGTGGTCATACCAAAGTGTGATCTAGTCACGTTGTGCACATGAAATTCGTTATTTGTACTTAAATACAAATATTTATAATTATTCTATTTTTTTAATAACGTTAGCTATCTAAATACAAATAAATATCAAGTATGAATGATTTTTTTCACAAATTTTACCACCGAGACAATACCCCCAACGAGTTTTAAAAATGACTTGTCATATACGATGACTTTTACTCTCTTAACCTTTTATTATATGACCAATCGCGGAGGTCTGCCACCGTCTTATCATAAAAATGTACTATCTGGTCACACCAAAGCATGATCTAGTCACGTGTCACTCATCAGTTCCAGCTTTTTAGGCCGGCATACAGAATTCTATCTCTTTCCTCTAGAGCTACCCGACCTCACAGTGATGGGCTACTTTCCCGTCCTGTGATGCAGCTACCCGCATCCTCTCCAGTTTTTACAAACCCTCTCCATGCCTGACTTATATTCGCAATAACGTTTTTGTACTTAAATACAAATTCTATTTTTTTTTATGTATATATATATAGTATACATCGGAAATAACGTTAGCTATCAAAATAATAAATATGATGTACGAATTATTTTCTTTTACAAATTTTACCACGGATATCATACCCTCAAAGAGTTACAAAAAACACCTTTAGATTTTTATTTGGGAAATTTCATGAAATGCCACTATATTTTTGGCTAATTCATAAAATGCCACTAAAAAAAAAGAAAGTCACGAAATGCCACTATATTTTTTGAAAAGTACATGAAATGCCACTGTAGATAGACAAACGACAAAAATACCCCTACTAGTACTTTTAAAATTCATAAAATGCCCCTAAGTGTTATTTTTTTTCTGTGAATTAGCCAAAAATATAGTGTCATTTCATGAAATTTTAGTTTTAGGCTTTGGTTAATGAATAACAAAACCCAATCTAATCTATCAGTAACACTATCCCCCCATTCCCACAACGCACGACACTTTTTTCACGATTTCACGCGGCTTCAGTCTTCACTGGTCTTCTCCATCTCCAATCTCCATCTCCAATCTCCAATCTCCATTCTCCATCTCCATTCTCCAGTTATGAGTTCTCCACCTTCGATTCGACCTTCCTTATCCAGTTATCCTTCCTCCTTCGTCCTTGCTTATCTCCGACTCCGATTCACTCAAAAAAAAAACGAGGACGCCATCTGCAATCACAGACGCCAGAGCAGCGTCAGCAGACGGTGAACTGAGACGGACGGCGGCAGACATCGACTGGCGGTGGGGGCTGGTATTTCTCTTCCTTCGGCGGCTGCGCCTGCGTGTTTCTCCATTTTAGTGGCCTGCAACTGGTTTGCTTCTGGACGACAGTTTCTTTGCTTTTCTGGTCATTTACGGTTTATCTCTATGGACTGCCTGAATATGTTAAGATGTATACAGCTACTACAGCCTGTTTCTTGTACTTCTGGATTTGCTTCTTATACATTTTATTTTTTGAATGCCTGTTTCTGGTCACGAAATTGGACTCCATTTTCATTACACTGGGGGTGTTGGCTAGGTTGCAGTGCGAGAGTAGGAGTACGTTCTCGTTTCCTATATACGCAGCACACTCCTCTCCCCTCCCGTGCTCTGGTAGTTGGTTGCTTATCTAATTACCTATTTAGTGAGGTCTGATGAACAGATTGCAAAGGAGGATAGCTAAGATTTTGAAAAAACGTAATCGGATTAGTAGAAATGTCACCGTTGAAAGAGTCTTGGCTGGGGAATTGAATCAGATGCCTAGATTAAACTCTACAAATTTTCCAATGGTGCGATATGATAGTCAATTGTTTATTAAATTAGCTGTGACTACAATCTACCGCTGAGTAGAAAGCAGAGCCCATGAAAAGTTGGAAGAACTAGGAGGTTAATCTCCACCCATTTGTCTGAACTTTTGCTCTCTACTTGCTTAGTTACTTCCCTCTGTTTCAGAACTTGCCTTTACTGACAACGCTGTTGGTAAGTTTCTTCATTGATCTTTTCTTGATGTTTAAACAATCTGTCACAACAGTTAAGTTTTTATTACAATCTGCTGAGTATAAACAATCTGTCACAGCAGTTTAGTTTTTATTACTTCAGGGTGATATATGAATCTACTCTTTAACACTTCAGTTTGTTATCACTCAAAAACAATACGTGCGTTAGCTGCTACTGCTGATAAAGGAGTCTTTATTACTTCAGTTTTTCATCACTCTTAAACTCTGTTTATAAACTGAAATGTGTATGTTGTCTGGTCTGAATTCAGCTGAGCACAAACAATATGTCACAGCAGTTCTTTTGCAGACATATGTGTTGTTTGATCTTGGTTTATACCCTCTGTTGACATCTTTATTTGATTACCATCATTCTTTCGAACTTCATAGATTGTGATGTGTAAATACCATGGATATTAACTAGCGAGTATGAAGGAAGTTTTCTTTGGCTGCTGAGGAATGGTAAATCGAATCTGGTTTGCTGCTGGTTGGGTTCCACATTTTTTGTTTTCTGTTAGGCTTTTTTCTAGGTATCTTGTGATACTATCCATCATCGGTCATGGTTTTGTTTATAGAGAATAGATTTGGACTGAAGATATTCTAGGATGCCATGGTTTTGGAATACGCTGTGCTGCTTCTGTCTTCTAGATGGGTGTATATGGGTTTGAATCCTTTTACAGTACTGCAATATAATGCACGATGGCGCTCAGTGTTGGGGAATGTTCTCATTTATTTATAATATTGTGTAATACGCATCTCTGGTTGGGTCTACTGCTTAGATGAAGCACACGAAATCAGTACTCCCTCCTGTTTTTTTCATAAGTCGTTTTAGCCAATGTACAGTTATTTAATTTATAAGACGTTTTGTTATTTTTTACCCTCTTTTTCCTAATTCACCCTTAATTAATAGCTGTAGGTTATAGTCTATGTCTCTCAGTATTCTCTCTACAAAAGCGTGCATGCTTCGCTGTTTCTTCTTCAGCACACGCTTCCTCCATCCGCCGGTTTGAGTTTTTTTTTTCTTTTTTAACTCTCAACCTTCATCGCTCCTACTCCCTTAAGTAATTGTTCCAAGTTCCAACCAATTAGTTCAATCATCTTATTGCAACTGACAATTGTGGATATCCATTAAATGCCTCCCTGTTAACTTTTGGCCTTCCAACTCCCCTGTAACCGGTACACCTGGCAGTTGTTTTTAAATGGCAGTCCACACTGATCAGGATGTACCACCGAATTAACCCACATCCCCTTTTTCCATTCTCAAGTTAAACCCTTTTTCACCTTTCTTCTCCTCTGCTCCGGCCGCACTGAACGTAATGGATAAAAAAAACAATACACGCCCTATCAAGGTTGTCGATTTGGAAACCACACCCATACTGAAAGGGAGTACATTGGTAATCTACCACTGATCGTGTTGGATGATTCTTCACCTCATTCCCCTACTAAATCTCCCGAGAAGTGTGACTCCATGCACGGTTCCAATGGAAGTTTCCAATCTGACGATCTTACCTTTGAAGATGCCCTCTGCACTCGGTACCAGTTTGGCTACTACCGATCAAGGTTCACACCACCAGGGCGGCGGGAGTTTGCAGATTGGTGTATGTTCGCCCCCTCAACAAGAAAGGAAATAAAGCCGCGCAGTGGCATAGAAGTGGTGGAGAGTCCTTCTGATGTAGAATCGGTTGAGAGTGCAACTTACAAGGAAGATGATGAGTGGTAGGTAGTCTGCAAGCAGTGGTTTTAGATAGTTTTTTTCTGTTTGTTTCCCTTCGAACTAGATGTGGCAATCAGATTTAAATGTTTTGGGTTCGGTTTGGTTATTTTTGAAGAGTCAAACAATATTCCAAGACAGCGATATATTACATTAATATTATAATTTTGATACATATTTCCATAACCAGTCACATGCAGTTGACTCATCCCCAAATTAGCAATTTCCATTTACGTCACACACATCATGGGATAACTTATTTTTATAATTTGCTGCTGCTACTGTTGCTTTAAATGACTTATTTTAATATTTTACACCAGACACATCATGTAATTAAAATGTCTGCTCAAAACATGGCTCTGGAGGATGTTTCGGGTACGTGCATCACAGGACGGGCAAGTAGCTTAATGTGGTTCGGTGGGGTAGTTAGCCTATACGAGGGTATAGAATTTTATATGTTTGCCGAAGAAATACAGACCTGATGTATGCAAATTTCGTGAGTTGATCATAATTTTGCATGACCGCTTATTAGATTTTCATGACAAGATGGTGGTAAAACTTGACTATCAGTTTTTACCTTCTTTTTTTGTTGGTCCAACCAAGGGGCCATCAGGCCTTTGTAATATGATCTCGAATTGGCAAAGAATCTCACAAAAACCAGGATCCCACCTAAGTCGTACTCGGGATTATCTATCAGCCACCTTGTTACTGGATGTAGCGGTAAAATAACATTTGCCTGATTAATTGACTATCAGGATTCCTTACATGCATAGAACAGTGGGTCAGAATGATAATTAAAGGGAGACTCCTCATCAGACAACTCATTTTATAATTTGCTGCTGCTACTGTCGCTTTAAATGACATATTTTAATATTTTACATCACACACATCACGTATTTAAAATGTCTGCTCAAAACATGTTTCAACTTCTTCATTACAGATAAACTTTTAAAAAAATGAACATCTGCTACAAAAGCATCAAAACAGAGGAATAGTCTACATATTAACTTTGATGTTTAAAGTATGTTGAAAAACCCTTATACTCTAACTAGATTAAAATATAAAAGTACGACGCCTTACAGAATATCTAGCATAATCTGAAATCTATAACTAATTGATTCCATCAAAAAATGGAGAATTGTCCAGCCTCGCTTCATCCAACTACCCAATAGTTTTGTCTGTGAAGAACCTTCAATGTTCTTTGCAAACACTTTAGCAAATGAGTACATAGTTATGCTATCAGAAGAATAATGAAAAAATTTAGAGCAGTAGCAGCAAACAACTTAAAGTGTAGCAGCAACTTCATACTGAATAACAGCAACAAACAACTTAAAAACAGTAGCAACTTCGAAGCAGCAGACAATCAATACAGCATGGAAAATGAGGTTAATTTGTAAAATCCTGCTCCATCATTTTATGGTGATGCATAAGGCTATTGATGAAGTTGTCCCTACAAATGACAGAAACATGGCTGAAGTGATGAAATGGAAAGAATGAGCAACCCAACATGCAGCTAAGTGATTTCTGATGCTGAAAATGTTAATTTCACAAAAAAAAAATATCAGAGCAGCAGACGCTCTGTTTCAATATTCAATTCCACCGCAAAAGTTGCAAGAATGAGCACCCCAAGCGCGCAACTAAGACCAACCACCAGCCCCTCTGTTTTCGAAAGGAGAAACCCAACCAAGGGAAATAATTACAAGCAGCACCAACTTAAGTACAACAAGGGGTTAGACAATGAAGCAGCATCACTTATATAAGCAGCAACAACTTTATTGAGAAACTGATGATACAGGATTACACAATGAAGCCACGACAACATCAACTTTATATTGGAAAGACCACAACAGTTTCCTGCTACACTAATATAAGCATCATGGAGGTAAAAGATACAGGCATAGGTTTCATCAGTTGGAAAAGAAAACAAGAAATTATTGGAAAAAAAAAACTTGTTTATCTTCAAAAAGTAAAGAAAGACGGATGTATGGCAAATACTAGTAGCGAACAAGAAATGACATCACTGAAGCGGTGAAGCAGAATGTATTAGACAATGAAGCAGCAGTGAAAATAACAACAACAATCACACCAAACACCAGCAATTCAATTCAAGGGCATCAAGTACATTAAGCAATTCAAGGTAATAAATACCTTCATTTTCAATACAAACTAAAAAGTGGAGGACAGAAATTTCTTACCTTGGCCAACTCCTCCATTCGAAGCAACTGATTTATGTATCGCTTATCCACTGAAAACCAACCGAACCAAACCCGAACCAAATCCAGTGTGACCCGAATAAATATATCCATTGTGACCGGAAAGAATATATCGCATTAACTATGGGAGACAATGAAAATAAAACGGTTAGTCATTACTTAATAAGCGGCGTACGTATAAAAAAGTATTAACAAACTTATATACAAGACTATTAATTTAAATATACCCCAAATATTACATTATAAGATTTAAAGGTAATTAATTATCATGCATCTTCATTAATCGCATAAGTAATGATAATTGATGATAATGCGTTACTAATCAATGATAGATTCATAAGAACCAAACATTTTTTTTTATTAGATTCCAATTCTTCGGTGATTCGTATCATTCTTGTATGACCTTGTAGTCATAAAAATCTACTATGTGGTCGTACCAAAGTGTGATCTAGGCACGTTGTGCACTGATGTTCGTTATTTGTACTTAATACATGTATTTTTAATATTATTATATATATATATATATATATATAGTATCGGAAATAACATTAACTAGCTAAATAAATTGAAATACCCCAAACCTTGATATGTGGTTTAAATATCAAACTATAGGTATGTAAAGGCTAAAAAGGACGTAGCCTTAGTAACATCAGTGAACAATTTAGACCATAATAAATGCAATAAAGCATTAAGACATAGTTTGAGCAAAAACATGCTCTAAGCTATGAGTGAACTGGTTAGGACCCAAAGAGCCTACCAAGACTTAATAATATTCAATTATGATTTAATAAGGCTAAATAAAGTCCTTAGGAAACCTTGGTGGGCAGTTTTAAACCAAATAAAACACAAGAAAATACCTTAAAGTCAATATGAGCAAAAATGTGCTCTAAGCTTGGGATGAATTTGTATAAGACCTAATGGTCATACCTATACCTATATAATGTTAATGAAAATATTAAATCAATTACTAAGAAAAACCAAGCTTGAAAACAAGTTTAAAACACAAAAGGTGCTTAAGGAGTCTTAAAGCACGTTTTTGAAAAATTGTCTTGTAAATGAGTTTTGAGTGGCTAAATGTCCATCATTTCTTAAATATACATATGTACTATATAGTATCACATTTGGAAGTCTATATCAATGGGAAATCTAAAATTTCACTTCTATGTGCCTTGTTTTGTGAATAGTGAGTTTTATAAGCTAGTTTTGTAACAGATAATGTTATAAGTGATTAAATTGACCAACAAAGACTATATTACCCCTAGGCTTAAAAGGGGGCCGGTTTTGTAGTAGTGAGTCACCAAACATGTTACCTTATTAAGTAAATAAGGATGACTCATGAGTTACTATTTGCTTTAAGTCATAAATATCTACAAAAAAAAAACAAAACCAAACTCACTTCTCTCATTCTTTCTTCATTCACACGGTTCTTCTTCTTCTACCTCTCTCTTTGTTCTGTCACGGTGAAGCTACAGCACCAGCACCATTTCACCATATTCCATTGTCAAATATCATGATCACTTAACCAAATAAAAAACAAACACCACCATTCTCTTCTCTCATCAAGCTCTTCATTCCTATCTTCTCAAAACTCAAGAGCCCCATTTCGGTGCCATGGAGTTCCACCATTGAAGGGGCTTGAGCTTGTTTTTCCACATATTGATTTCTCCTTTACTCCTAGGTGAGGAATCTCAAAGAAAATCAAGTTTCCTCCATGTTTTGTGTGTGGCCGAAAATATTCATTGATGGAGCTCCTTGTGTTGCCTTGTTCATGCTCAATTGAATTTTCAAGGACTGGTGGAGTCTCTCTTCATAGTATTCAAACACCCTTCAAAGATCAAGGTAAAACAACTACATTAAATGTTTGAAATAATGTAAAACCTAGGGTTTACAATGAGATGGAGCTAAAGCTGGAATAATAATTATGTTGTTTGTATAATGTTTATTAGTTGGCAAGGAACCAAATGCATTACCGGTTTTACAAGGAAACAAGAAAGAAGTTTTGAGGAAAAGGGGGTAAACAAAGCTATTCAATGTAGTTAAATGCCTAGGAAAATGAGCTTGATTGCTTAATAAAATACTAAGGAGCCAATGGTGAATGAGCTAGTAAAATGCTCAAGGAGTTTATTAAGGGCATATGTATGTTGGGTGTATTTGCGGTCAAAGGCATTATTATGTGGGAAATTCAGTGTTTAAGGTTTATGCAATTTAAGGGCCTAAGAGCCATGTTGTTTAAGGGCCTAAGTGGCCCAAGCAATTTAAGTTATGCACTATATTGTGATGTAGTGCTAAATTGTGAAGTCTGGTATAAAAATGTGTTTGATGGATTTAGGTGTTCTTGAATGAAATAAGGTAAAAACCTAAGTGTTTGGTTGTGAGTAAATACAAGAGAAGCTATGGCCAAATTTGGGGAAATGTGTGAGAAGTTCAAGTTTTTTAACATGGTATTGGTGAACTAGGAAGTGTTAAAGGTGAAAAATGTTTACTTGAGAAGAAAACCATGTTTTGTTAAGTGTGATTTAGAGTGATGCAAGGATTTAGGTGTTTATCTTGGAAGTTCTAGGAATTAATGTGTGTTTTGAGGATGTATTTAAGTCTTGGAGGAGTTTGTTTAAGGTTTAGGTAATGTTGGATACAAGGAAAAGTGATTGATTAGGTGAGATGTGGAAAAAGGAGATTTAGTTAGTAAGAAAAGAAGTTTGAGAGATGATGTTAAGGTAAGGAGGAAACATTTTGGGATAGTTGTAATCAAAGGTGAAGAAACACCATTTAGAAACCTAGAGTCAAAATGTTATAAGTGTTGGGTATGTATAAGAAAATTGGGTAACAAGTTGGACAATGTTTTAAGGTGAATCGAAGTGGTATTTTGGCATTAGAATATACCTAAGCATATGGTAAGTTTATACAATTAATGGAGGTGGAGTGGAGAACTAAGGCAAAACATGAAAAATCCAATTTTGACAATTCTGTAGCTTTGGTCCGGGACCTAGTCATGGTTCAAGACCCGGACCAAGCTTTTAAAATGGCCGAGAGTTTGTAACATGTGGTGGTCGGGACTTAAGGGAAGTACAAGGTCCCGGACCACCCTATTAAAATCGCCCGAGAGTTCTAATGTGTTGGTCGGGACTTAAGGTAAGGACCAAGTCACGCCCACCACTCTAAAAATGTTTTAAGGTTGGGAAAATGATGTCTAATGATGGGGATTGATGGTTAATGATGTTATGAGGTTGTTAAGGACCTGTTAGGTGAGTTTTTAAGTGACAATTAAGTGGGTGAAAAGCTGTAATAAAATGTGTGAAAGAAACAAGTTAAAAGTGAAGTTATAACTAAGTTAACGGAGGGGAAAAAAATGATTAAGATTAGACATTAAATAATCAAGCAAACCGATGTAATAAAAACACATGTGATGTTAACAGTTGTTCGAGAATCGCTCGAGGAACATAAGTGGACGTGGTAAGTGGAATCCGGGTGACAGGTATGGTTTTCTTGCAACCTGTGTCCTACCGGATTACACCGGCTTGTATGCCAATGTGTTTTTCTATATGTTTGCCACGTTGTAAGATTAAACATGTAATGAGTTTACAGTAATTCATTTATGTGGCGTGTACAACTCCGATACCATTTTAACCTCGGAAGTGTTAACCTTAGTTAACTGAGTCTAGATCACATGAGAGTTCGGTATTCGGAGTAAACGACCGAACCATGGGACGTACTAACCACGGCTATGCGTGTGTTAATTGTGTGATATGCGTATGTGAATGTAGGGATCTCCCTTGTGTGTTTAACCAGTTGTAACTGTATGGTGTGTAGTTATGATAGACTCCATAGTGGGGTTCTAACTAATATTTAAAGTAAGTCTGAACTAACAGTGGTGAGGAATCCGGTTTGGCCGGTCGCGCGTTGTTTGGGAGAGGGTATCCTTTTTAGCCTTACCCTTCTCTTTGTTATGGTTGTTTCCCTCACGGGTTATGATCTCCCATTAGCTTACTCCAAAGCTTAGCTATTCTGACTTATGATCGGTTTAGGGGGAACATGTGTTTGTGTGGTGTGTTCGGGCCTCCAAACCCGAACCGCCTTAACTTAAGTTACTCGTCCAACTATTAGGACGGTAATGAGTGTTGTTGTTATTGTATAACGAGCTTATCATGAGACTGGCAACATTCTCTAGGCTCACCAGTGTATAAACAATGTTTGGGTCGGTTCCTAAGAGAACCACTCCCGTTATGTTATGTATTTTGTTGTGATGCAATATCTATTGCGGTATTATGTTGTGCACGTGAAAACGTGCAAAGTGTTGTTAAGTGTTGTATGTAGTGTATGTTGTAGGCTGTATAATGTGGTGTGTGTGGATCATGGATATGATTGCCAGTTTGTGATAAGAGGCGTTTAAGGATAACCCGATTTAAGGGTATGTGTCGTCTATTAAGGAAGTAGCTCCGTTAGAGGAGGAACACTCTAGGGATGATGAATACCATGAGTGACTTATTAAGTAAGGATATATTATCCGTTTGTTGAGCCCGTTGAGGCGAATGTTATGTGATATGTGTTCACTGTTACATGCATGATTTAAATATAATCAACCGCATGCTAAGACGACAAGTAGTTGTGCGTGGCCCGGTAGCATGTGGGCTGCGGGATTACCATACCAGCAAAGGTGCTGAGCCCCTTGGGGGCCACCTTTCCTTCTTTTCCTATTTCAGGTACGAAGTGCTGGAAGCCGTTCGAGAGTAGGATGGGTAGTCGTTGTACATGGGTAATCATTTAAAGTGTATGTATACAGTAGGTGTAGTAAGACCGAAATTGTTGTCGGCATCAGTTTATAAATACTCGGTATAGTTGAAAGGTGTACGTTGTTGTTGTTGTTAATGGAAAGGGATAGTAATGTGTAGTCGCTCGGGAATTTAGCCCATCAGACCGGTACAATGTATGTGTATTAGCCTTGTTAGCCACGTGGGTGGTTAACGGCGTGTAACACCAACGAGTTAAGTAATGTGATGAGGTTGTTTTTCCGCTGCAAGTTTATTGTAAGTGTGTTAATGTTGGATGGGGTGTTACACAAATAAATATGACGTATGAATTATTTTCTTTTACAATATTTACCACAGATATGATACCCCCAACGAGTTTTAAAAATGATTTGTCGTATAGGCTTACTACTCTCTCAAGCTTTTAATACATGAGTAAAAGCGGAGGTCTTCCACCCCAATATCATAATAATGTACTCTCTGGTGACACCAAAGCATGATCTAGTAACGTGTCACTCATCAGTTCCAGTTTTTTTGGCCGACATACAGAATTCTATATACTGTCTAGAGCTACCCGACCGGACACTGATGAGCTACTTTCCCGTCATGTCATGCAGCTACCCGAAATCTAATATTTTGCCTAACCCTCTCCATGCTTGACTTAAAGTCGAAGTGTATCAACATCTAGTCATAGAAATCTACTTTGTTGTCATACAAAAGTGTGATCCCGTCACGTTGTGCATCGTTATTGGTACTTAAATACAAATATTTATAATTATTCTGTTATTCAAAGCATACCTAATAGCTACTTTCACGAGATACCCCTGAGGTTTAAGTGAATTTCACGAGATACCCCCGAGGTTTCATTTTCATTATGACCCCTGATGTTTCACTTTTTTCATGATATTCCCCTGAGGTATCATTTTCATTACGATATGCCCCCGAGGTTTCAATTTTTTTACGAGATGCCCCTCAGTACAGATTCTAATATATTATATTTTTCGTATCCTAGTTTTACCCTTTGGACCAATATGTCCCGCAATAACCCCACGGGTTTATGGTCAAATTTTAAAAAAAATTAAAATATGAACAAAATGCACATAAAAATTAAAGAACAATTAAAATTTTAATTCAATTTAAAAACATAAATAAAAGTTTAAAATAAATAGAAATGACTAAACAACAAAAAAATCTATTTGAAAAACTTATATTGTTACATAATTTAAAAAATATTATAGTGATGGCTTAAAATCGTAAATTATTTATAAAAATTATGTTAAATACAAGAAATCATTAAACAATTTTATTAAATATAGTATGAGTTTATTAACAAATATATTATTCGATATCAATAATCACAGAGAAATAATCATATTTTATGGTTTGTATACTTTATTTTCTAATTTAAAATGATGATTTTTTCTATGTACTATATGAAACTACTGCTTTTAATATTCTTCATATTATTGTTATACAGCTTTCATATTTGTAACAAATATCTAGTAACTTCCTAACAAGTTAGGATACAAAAATACAATATATCAGAATCTGACTGAGGGGCATCTCGTAAATAAATTGAAACCTCACGGTATATCGTAATGAAAATGATATCTCAGGGGTATTTCGTAAAAAAATGAAACCTCGGGGTATCTCATAATAAAACGAAACCTCGGGGGTATCTCGTAAAATTCACTTAAACAGTGGGGGTATATCGTGAAATTTTCCAAATAATAAATATCACAAATGTTGACCTATTGACCTCCCTTGACCAAAGAGACATGTTCTTTACCCCTCTCATTAGGTTGACTCCAGTAAATGGGTTCACTTATTCGATACTCTTCCTAGTTCCTATTCCTCACTCTCGATAGCTTCGTCTTCGTTGGTTCGGATCCCTAATCTATCTCGACCGTGTGTCTAAGGTAACGAAAAACATGATTTCCTTTGCAACGATCCACGGCGCTGTTGTCGCTGCTCTATTCTGTCGTCAATCTAGGGTTCGAAACTTGATTTTTTGTCCGCTTTTGAATCCCAGTATCGCCGCTGTAATCTGTACCCGATTTAGGGTTCTGGTTTTTCAACTCATTCTTCGTAAACGATTCTGTGTGGTTATGAATTTAGGGATTACTACCCTTGTCTGCGTTTTCAGGGTTCGCACGCGATTTAGTCCCGTTTATCTGGTTTATTGACGTCATGAACTACATTTGGGGGAATTTTTATGGACAGTCCAAGACCCTGGATTAAGGGTTCTGGGATTTGGCAATTTCCCTGCGATTATGTCACGTCGTTGCTCTGTTGTTTGGCTTTGATGGTCGGCTCTCCTCCCCTGTCTTATTCACGTTCCATATTACGGTATCTGTTTATGGGAACCAAAAATTGTTTGGGAAACTTACCAAAACCTGCTGTATCCACTGGCTACCTGGAATATCTGCTGCTTACCGGAACATTTGTTGTTCTATGCTTTTTGTCTGGCTGAAATAGATTGAAATATTCATCTGTTATCTGCTTCTGTTTTTTTTTTCTTTTTTTTTTTGATAATTTTATCTGCTTCTGTTATACGAAGCAGCTATTGGTTCTGTATGCAAGTTCTGAATATGTTTATCAATGGTGTTGTTTTGCTAAATGCCCTCTTATGTGTGGTTACGACTTTATGTGTACTTATCCGTGTAGAAGCCGCCGTTCATGTAATTGCTCCGCTTGAATGCGTTGAAGCGGTTTATGATAGGGTTGCTCCATAGATACGACATGTAAACTATTTTAACCACTTTTTGTAGCAATGACGATGGCCATATACACCAATCTGAGCTCACTTATGATATACTTAAGTTTGCGTTTCTGTTTGATTTTCCATGCAGAATGTCGTCATGTAGTGGGCACAATTTCAACACAACACCTACCAAGGATTTGAAATGCCACTGCAATTTGAGTGCACAGTTGCATGTTACTCGTAATGTTAGAAACTATGAGAAGCCGTATTTCAATTGTGCCAATAATAAGTGCAAATTTTTTGTATGGTGGAGGGACGTCTACCCACCCGTCTCTTCATCACCAATTCATGCCTCATCAAGAGCTTCTTCTTCCGCTAGTGATATCGAATCTATGCTATTTGAATTGAAGAAGCAAAATGCATGTCTGCTGAACAAGCTAGAGGAGATACAAAAGACAAGATTGGCTGAGCTTCAGACGACGAATGATGGTTACATGAAGATAGTGTTTGTCATAGTCATAGCGTTATTTTTTTTCCGGTATTCACTGATGTAATGACAACAGACAACGTAGTAATAGTTCGGAGTGTTTTTTCTTCACCACAATCTCCAAACCTGACTTGTATTCAAGGTTTTCCAACATCCAGTCATACAAATACACTCTCAGGTCATACCAACGTATATAATCTAGTCACGTTTCACGCATCAGACAGATACCCACGTAACACTGTACGTCTGCTTCGCATGCACCCCTGTGGCCTGTCTCTTCGATTGTTGCCCTCTGCCAGTACAAAATATTTTTCCCTAGGCTGACAAATCATTAATAATAACGAACTCTGGATTAGTAGTTGCCAATATCCATGTTTAGTATGTCAGTCAATTTGAATGTTGGGACGCTTACAATATGTCTTGATCTGTTTAAATCTCTAGGTACAACCTTTACAATACTACTACAATGGTGTGTCCTGGAATGCCCGACTCATCACTCATGGCCCGTGCAAGTGGTTCTATCGAACAGGGCCACCAAATATTAGGGGACCAATTTTGTATTTAATCTCTTTTTACTATGTTGTCATGAGAAAATTATAAAGTGCCTAAGTGTATTTTATATGAAGTGTTATAAGGGGCCACATGTTATCTATTTTTATTTTGTAATTTTTAATCATAATTTAATTGAATTCTATGAGGGACTCATTCTTAGGGAACAATTTCATAAAAATACCCAATAAAAAAAATTACATGCCGTCGTCATTTTCGAACAGAATTACGCGGATTTGCCAACCTCATGTAAAGAAGCAGCCACAGGGTCATGAACAGCTAGCCAGAAACCGCGGCCATTGCAGCCATTGTCTCCGGGCGGTTTCTGGCAAGCTGCTATGATAGTGACTGCTTCTTTGCATGGGGTTGGCACGTAAGCGTATTTTTTTTTAGGGAAATTTCATGAAATGCCACTATATTTTTGGCTAATTCATGACATGCCACTAAAAAAAAAAAAGTCACGAATGCCACTATATTTTCTGAAAAGTCCTTGAAATGCCACTAAAAATAGAAAAAAGACAAAAATACCCCTACTAGTTAACAAGGTACTTTTAGACTTCATAAAATGCCCCTAAGTGTTGGTATTGAATAAATTATTTTTTTAGAAAAATTGGTATAAATTATTAATTTGTTTAGAACTCAATATTCTTTTAATGGTATTGAATAAATTTTAAAAAATGTAATATTTATTACCAACACTTAGGGGTATTTTATGAAGTCTAAAAGTACTTTGTTAACTAGTAGGGGTATTTTTGTCTTTTTTCTATCTATAGTGGCATTTCATGGACTTTTCAGAAAATATAGTGGCATTCGTGACTTTCTTTTTTTTAGTGGCATTTCATGAATTAGCCAAAAATATAGTGGCATTTCATGAAATTTCCCTTTTTTTTAAATGACTTAGCCCAAAATAATCCGAGGTGTCCCTTGGACTCTACACCCGTCTGTGCGCTTCTCAAGAATTCCGAAGCGAAGCGTCTCCTTCTCTTTCTCTCAAAAACTTCTCCCTCTTCTTCTCTCAAACTTTCATCCGTTACACCATTCGAACTTTTCTCTCCTACACATCCTCCACCTTCCGGGAATGGATAGTGGTGAAAAAAAAAGTTCTACCCTTTTTTACGACCACCTTGTCCTGGGAAAACTGTTGGCGGCGGATGATATGCAGCCGACGTCCATGGCCACATGGCTCCGCCAATCTTGGCTCTCATATGGCAGTTTGCGTTTCTGTAAGTTAGGGCCCAACTTTTTCATTTTTGAATTTGCCCTCCCGTCGAACTTGCAGAAGATTTTGTCTATGGGGTTATGGCTGGTCGATGGTTCTCTATTGGCTCTACAGCAATTACAGAGGGGCCTTCCAGCAGAGGAACATGTATTCAGATGGGTACAATGCTGGGTTAGGGTAAATAATATCCCCAGCAACCATTGTACCAAACAGGTTGCTAAACTCCTTGCGTCAAAGGTGGGTGTGGGTGCATACATGATATCTTTCGAAAAGCCCAGTGAATCTAATCTCTCATACTTGCGTTTCAAGGTTCTCCTGGATTTAGTTAATCCGGTCCGTCGTTCAATATCTTTGACACTAGGAGAAGACACCCTTGTGTTGTCAATCATATATGAAAATCTCCCAGATTGTTGCACTGGTTTTAAATGTAGATTAGATTCTCCCTTGCATAATCCGGATTTTTGCTTTGCCACGGATGGTAAATCGCTATGGCCGGAGGTGTACTCGCGGAACAGTGAATTTCCACCGCAAGACGGTTGGCTACAGGTCGGCGCCGACGGTGCTGATACCTATACCGCAGTTGCTCATTCTGCCACCAGAGAGCAGCAAAACAATCCCAGCGTAGCCCATTTCAACCAGCATGCCTCCAACCCACCACCCAACACGGTTCATCCCCCTATGCTCCAAGCAAGTTCAGATGATGACAATCTTCCCATCAAAAAGAGGAAGATTGTAGATGGAGGGAGCTGAAGAATCGGAACTTTAATTACATATTTCAATGGATGAGCATTTGTCAATGTGTCATTAGACTTTTGTTATTTTCAAGTGGGTTATGTCTCTTGTGTGCAAACGATGTTCTGTAGATGGCTCAATGTACTTGTTGTTATGCAATGTGGGGATATGTGACTATGACTGAAAACGTGCTTTCACTAATGGCTCATTCTACTTTTGCTGTTGTTAATCTATTGGGCTGAAGATTATGTTTTGTGGATGGTTCAATGTGCTTTCGCTGTTGTTATGTGGGGATATGTCCCTAGGGCTGGAAATGCCTAAGCTACTACCTGCTGTTGTTCATTGTACATTTGTCCCTTGAGCTGAAAACTCAAGCTCTTTAGGTTGCTTAGGTATAGTTTCCATGATTCACTGCATAACCTAACCCTACAATATAGTCTGGAATGTTACTATCTTCCTTCAACACTTAAAATTGGACCTTTCGTTTCATATATTGAAACGATTTATTTTCAATAACTGTATTGGGTTCAGAAATTTCTGGTCACAAGTGGTATTCACATTGCATATTACACAAAGTAATTAGGGCTACCTCCTGCAAAGCGGCGATCTACCTATTGTACCAGAGAGATAACTACCCAAGTTGTCATCCTGAACAAGGAATCGATTGAATGACATGATCATACAGTCAGAATTGAGATAGTAGAACATACAATATGTTCATCTAATTTGGTTGCATACACAGGCAAAGTGCTTCCCTGAGTTGGTTGCGTCGTATGCTTAGGCTGTTCAGTCCTTATCTCCAGTTTCATAGCTCCTGTCTTCACTACCAATTATAAACCTTCAGTGACCACAATTTGTAGCAGCAACAGTATGGTGGATAAAGATTTTTCCGTATTCGTTTCTACTTCGACTTTTCGACCAGTGTTGTTAGAAGACAGCATATACGAGTGGCGTAATCACTTCCACAAGAACATCAAAGAGATGCATTCAACAAATGTATCACAACCCACGGGAACCTTAGTTTACTTAGTTGACATAAGTAGTCGCATTTTGAAATACAAGATGTTACAGTAACTATTTCAGTGATAGCCAAAAAAACAATTTAGACATACACTTAATGACAAAATAGAAAACCAGTGGAACCAGTGGAAGCGGCCAGTAAACAATGACAACGGCAGCAGATGTGTTTACCGGACGACCAGAGACACGGCAAACGCCTCGTTAAGAGAAGTTAGGGTTTGCATGGAATAGTGTACATCATCTTCTTTTTTTTTAAACACTACCACTCTTCAAAAAAAAAAAAAATATCTAGTGGGTCGGGTTGAAGTTCACGCATATCCAACCCGTTTACGATTGTATAGACCCATGTCATTATAACAACAAGATTTAAACTAAGGGGAATGAAGATCGCTGCTACCGTGCACTGTATCGTCAGTTTTGGTTACAGAAAAACTAGTCTTCAATTTCATATCCAATTCCTTCAACATCTGCTCCACCTCCTCCTCATCCTTCTCGAGTTCCTTTTGTATCAAGTCCATTTCTTCCAGAAATTTTTTGTGTGCCAGCGAACGTGCGGACCTACGGACTTCCATTGTGCAAATTGCAAACTGTACTATTTTGCGGACACTGTTAGGTGGACAATCCTACAATCGAAAGACATATATTGAAGCTCATAACGAAACAAGACATGGTGTTATTCGTAATCACAAGGGTAAAATGATACTGACCGAACCGACGCATTCATTCATTACTCTCTTCTCCACAACTCCCTTATCCATATCCGCAGGGGCACTTGGAATAAATTCAGCACTCACTGCACCTAGAACACACAGTAGGGAAATTAGGGTTCTTCTTCCGTTGTTTGTAGTTTCCTCAAAATAATTAGGCTTAGATGAAGTGTGCCGTTTAAATAGAAAGGCCAAAGGTAAGTTGATGCATGTCGCCCGCCACCCCTGGCGTTTGGCAAACCGGCGTTAGGTGGGCGTGGCACACCTTCGTTCATTTTTAATAGTCGTGTCCCGTCGTTTTAGACCATGATTATCAATGGTTCGTTCTTATGAGTTCTTAAGTAAATAAATGAATAAATAAACATGATATGGAAGAGAGAGAGTTAAGAACTAGTACTACTGTAATTAAGAGAGAGTTAAGAACTAGTACTACTGTAATTATGGGTTCTTGTGGAAAAAACAAGAATAGGACCCACCATGTTTACCCCTAATTATAATATGTGAATATAAATAGTTAAATCTTACATATTTTAAATTATTTTAATACTACAAATTACGTATAAATAAACCAAGTATATCAAAATTCTTAAAATCTCACACGAAAGCTTTATTGATTATGTTTTTCATATTTTATACAAGTATTTATTTTAGTTAAATTAATATTTAATATTTATATTTTGGTGATATAAAAGTAATATTAAAATATATTTGAAAAATATAATACGTACCAAACTATTCGTTATAATATTTTAAACCTGAATATCAATTGAAAATAATAAAAAATAATATTAATAATAGATATGAATAAGTTTATTTTATTTTTGTTTCAAAAATATTGTAAATTTTAATCATATATAAAAGATTAAGTTCTAATTATTTGTGTATTATTGAAAATAGTAGTAATAACAATTAATATTAATGTTTGTATTACACAATGCTTAATGGAATGTTGATTTTGATTAAAAAAAAGTATTCTAATAGTAATAATTAATAAGTAAAAAGATTAGATGATATGACAAGTAGAGAGAGTTTAAAATGATTCTTAAAATGATGTGGAGGTGGGAGAAATAGGAAAGAGAGGGTTAAGAACCCAACTTTGAGTTATGCTCTTAGATATGGTGCACAAGGACTTGTAAATCAATCAAAATCACCCTATTTTCTACCTGTCACAGTAATGATTACTGTTTTACAATTTAAACTAGTATTCCTCCTCTATTTGTGGGAACTACTCATATTCTTGTTTTTTCATTTCGGCTAAAACAATGAAAATCAACTAAAAATAAGAAGGAGATCTTGTACACTCCAACACGGCAAACTATGAAGTAAGGAGTATTAACCCACCTCGAATAAATAAGGTTTTTTAATAAAAACTCTTAAACGTCAATTATTTGCTGTAACAAAATAGAGAGTCATCTGGCAACACTTGGGTAGGTAGATTATTTCTGATTCAACTAGCGTTGTCATATGGGGGAGTATAGTGGTGGAAAGTGATAATCTACCCCTAGATTACTTGTGTAAGCTACATTCAGAACGGAGCCTAAAACGACTGACAATATTAATGCATATTTTACTAGTAGTAGTAACTGAAAATAGACATATAATCTCACTATTGTAGTTGCTCATTTTTTCTAGTAAATTAACTAACCGATAGAAAGTTGTCAATAAAGAAAAATACAAATCGTGTGCACAGTCAAAAGCACGACGTGTGTAGTTGTGATCATTTAATTCGATTTGATGTATTTGTAGGCGAAATACATCATTCATCGGGGAATGAACCGAATAAGTAATCCTACATTACTAGCCCACTCTACAAACACATCAAGTAATGATGACGTAAACACTTCCCGATGTGATATTATCCTACCCCACTAAATGTTTTTATTACAGTAAGAAGATCGATAAGGGAAGGAACTAGCATTGGAAAAATAAAACCCTGGTGTGTATTTATTTATTTATACCTTAAATGCTGTCACCTAACTTTGTTGCCTGTTACATTCGCCTATAAAAATAAGGGAAGTTAGTGAACGTAGATGCTCTCGCTTTTACAGGGATTTAACGTCTGAGAGTACAGTGGAGTACATGGATATGGAATCGAGCGACGACGAAAACTTCCCCCCGAAAGTTCGAGTGCCAAGACCACAGTTACAAATGTCATCAGTTGTTGATGATGAGCTCCACAAGTTGGGGCAGCGTGTAAAACGACGCCTGGCCCGAGTACTAACCCAGGTAAAACCAATTGACACTTACATCATGCACCGAGAATTCACGGTCACAAAGTTGCAGCTTGATCGTCTGGGGGTAGACTACACCACACTAGGCCAGCTTTATACAACATACCACGACTGTTCGGAAAAATACGTCCCATGGCATGATGATAATGATAAAGAGGCTTGTGAGAATCATAGAAAGTTGAACACTTCCCGTGCGGAACTTCTGCAGTACAGCAAGCTGCGCAAGTCCAAAATCTAGAAATTTATCTTACGTTCCACAACTGTATGTCGTATTTAGTTTTATGTAGTAAATTAGTAAGCGTGTCATTTCAATTAAATTATACTGTACTTTTGGCTGTCCAGCCAGTCCCGCTGCGCGTTCAGTCGACTGAGCCTATTCACCTTTACCTAGGCATTGCTGGGCGTATGCGTAATGATTGTCTTAGCTCTTTAGGTCTATCTATTATGGGGGGTGGAGGAGGGGGGCTGAGGGTGGAAGGGGGGTGTCAGCGTCGGAAACAAATCTTAGACTATTACGTGGCCAGATTGTTTGTCTTTGGCCTAGGCCGGTACCTGGCCCACCAGGCTCAGTACAATCATTATTATACTAAACAACTAGTTGAATTCTGTTCTTAATATAACTACTAGTTTTAGGTCGGTAAACAATTGTACTTAAATAAGTGGTAAAATTGTACAACACAATATTAATCATCTAACGGCGCACCCCCGGATGCTTCTCTAGATGTGTCAAACACTTATTTTGGCTGTCTCATTGGAGAGATCCAGAGAATAATAACCAACGACTTTGGTCAACCAAGCAGCATACATAGGGCATAGAGGAAGCACATTGGGTAATTTCATGATGGAATAACCACCCTGAGGCCTGAACGAATCAACTTTACCCAATTTTATGCAGAAAACTATCGCAAATATTTACATTATAACTATATTTTAGTTCCCCCAAACTGATACATCGTGTATATTAATGTACATGAAGGAATACCCACCCTTGAAAATCCGACTACTAACACAAAAAGGATTCCGACGGAAATGCGACAAAATGGGAACCTTCGTGGTCAGACGCACCAACCTTGACGTGTCCAGTAGACCCTAGTACATTCTAAGTGTAAACGTAGCAAAAGACCAAAACAAACAATACGGAACCTAGCCAGCATAAATAGCTGAAATAGATGGACTTAGTGAATCAGGTGAGTGTGATCACTGATCACCTAACCTGTGGTGGAGCACGCGTCACCGACCATGTCGGCCGTTGCAATGGATGGTGTCTTACTGTCGTACCCTGTTGTAGAACTGGTGTCTCCCAGTGCCAATTTCGCCGTCGAAATCGGGAGACATGTTATCATCGGCAACCTCTACATTCCCGCCCATGTTGGTACCGAATCTGGAAGATTTAATTTCGAACAACGACTTGGAGTTTGCTGTGTCGGTAATTTCGGAGAAACACGGATATGAAATTTGCATGTCCCGATTCAGGTCAGAGTCTGAACGACAGCAGGCGCAGCCAACAGATGGGTGTTCGCTCAAAGAAGATTCGTGTGCAGGATCACCTTCTTCACTGGTCGATATGATAATTGGGGAGCCAGCCACACCTGTTTGTTCAATATGGACACCAACGAGGGGGCTGTTTTCCCCCTGTACGTATGAATCGTCGCTTAGAACTACCATCGGTACAACAGCAGCTTGTTCAACGATGGTCGAATCCATTTGTTGAACCCTTAACCCTCGTTGTATGACTGGGTTTCGCAGCCCTTTATTTTCATTGTTAGTATTTATAGCGGTCCCGCGGGACTGGCCTCCGTCTCGAAGCGGCTATTGCTTAGTATTAAAAGATTTTTATTCGAACAGCCTGAATGATAAACAATGGAAAGGAAAGGAAAAGGATTCCCGAATCACCCATTAAGTAGTGTACTATATGTTTGATTGTAATAGGGAATAGAATCTTCAATCATTGGGTTCGTTTGGGGATCGCTGCTCGGGACTGCTGGGGTCTGCTGTTGGAATTGTTAAGTTGTCTGCTCATGGTTTTGCAGAAGCTATTGGTTTGGTGTTTGGTAGGGCATTTACAACGAGTGTTAATACATATTTTTAATTATGAATAAAATATAGGCAAAATCTTGCCTACAACCAAATGTACGTAGATAGGTACATATCCAAAAAAAAAAGAGAAGGATGGAGGGGAGTCCAGCGGACGCGGGCGCTCAGCCCAAGTTTTTTCTTTTATTTTGTTTTTTTTAATTTTTTTAATTTTTTACTTTATTATAAAATTTAAAATTATTGTAACTTTTAATATATAGGTCCAAAATGAAAAAAAATTATACCAGCGTTCATATAAATTCAAGCTCTTCAAAACAAGACCAGTCACGGCTATGTTTTGATAACTTTTAAAAAAATTATTTTTACATGTATAGTGCATAAAACGTAAAAAAAAACTTGTACAGATGGTCATACAAACATGTACAAATGTTCACTAAAACATGCACATCCTCACGTAAACCTTGTATATCATCGTAATCACTCGACAGGTTTTTAGGGTTTGTGGTACCCGGAACTGCAAACCCTAAAAATGCCTTCGATGTTTTTTAGCTATCCTAGGGTGGGTTTTGGGGGGTAGGGTAATCTATTTGGAATTTGTTTCGTACTTTACATTGTAGTAACTAACTCGACAGGTTTTTAGACCCTAAACCCGCTACCACAAACCCTAAAAATGCCTTCGACGTTTTTAGCTATCCTAGGGTGGTTTGGGGGTGTTTTGGGGGTAGGGTAATCTATTTGGAAACCGTTCTATACTTTACATCGTAGCAACTAACTTGACATATGCTAAACGGGTTTGTGGTTGCGGGTTTAGGGTCTGCCGTTATACACTTTAATGTGAGAATGTACATATTCTAATGTGGGTTTTACGGTGTGTGGGTTTAGGGTAATCTATTTGGAAGCCGTTATACACTTTAATGTGAGAATGTACATATTCTAATGTGAGAATGTACATGTTTTAATGTGACGATGTACATGTTCAAATGTGTGAATGTACATGTTCTAATGTGAGAATGTACATGTTCTTTAATGAACATGTGTACATGTTTGTATGGCCATTTGTACATGTTTGTATGACCGTCTGTACAAGTTTCTTCCTTATATGTACAGGTTTAAATCTAAGGATGTACATATTTAATTATTCGTACAGGTTTATATGACTATTTATATGTTTTTAATGCGAGGATGTACATGTTTTTACGTGAGGATGTGCATGTTTTAGTGAACATTTGTACATGTTTGTATGACCATCCGTACAAGTTTTTTTTTTACGTTCTATGCTCTATACATGTAAAAACATTTTTTTTTCAAGTTATCAAAATATATCCATGAGTGGTCTTGTTTTGAAGAGTTTGAATTTAGGTGAACAATGATATAATTTTTTTTAAGTTGGACTTATATGTTAAAAGTTACAACAATTTAAAGTTTTTATGATATAGAAAAGAAAAAGAATAAAAAAATCTTTAAAAAAGTAAAAAAAATAGAATAAAAGCGTGGAGACACGCGAAAAAAAAATGAAAAAAAACATACCTTCACGGCGATGTAACCACACTGGCTACAGTAAGGAGTATTACTAATACTATCTAATTTGTATGCAATATAAATGATGTCCATTAATATTTATAAAGATCATATATACAATTAAATAAAAATTTACATATACATAACAAAATAACCCTATTGGTTAACAAAATAATTTCAAAATTCACATTATGCCACTGGTTGTTATAAAGTGCACAACAAATTCAAAATTAATATGATATATTATACATACATATAACATTGTAAAAAAAGTTAATAATAACCCGTACAAATATGATCACAAATTTAAAAATTGTAAATATTTTTATGTCTTTGCACCGTAACACAATTATTTAGTCCGATTGCGTCGTAAAATTCACGGTAAATATCGCGATTCTGGGTGTGTGGGTCAAGGTTACATGTGTTTAGGATAAAAAAATAAAAAAAACAAAAGGATGAAGGTCTCATTTCCACACGCACATATAGGCTCAAGATGACTCATATTTTTTAATTTTATCCTGATATATTAAATTATGAATCAAGATATTTGTCACACTAATTCGGGCCATTTAGGTCGCGGGAAATTCACGGTAACCATATTTTCTCTTTAAGAATTAATATGTGAGATATAGCACATTTTTGGATATATCAGTTTAGCAATACAATCCTTATGTGAAAAAACGACTATGTTGTATAAATTCGTTTCATAAAATAATTTTATGCGATGAACGAATTTTTAGGTTAAAACACGTGTAAGAAGGCAGAATGCACGGTTACGGTTATTCGAAGAGGCTTTAAGGGTAAAAAAAAAATCTGCTGTCCCTTTTGTTACCGAATCGTGCGTGGCAAGTTTCCAATCCGCAATTTCGTACGCTTTGGTCTTTTTAAACAGACACGCAAATGACGAAAACAAATGTCATCCCCTAGCTGGGGCCTGCAGGCCTCGTCATTAATGATCGTCATAAATAAGGCATGTCAACTCCAAGTCATATCATTCCTCTTGAGTTTAAGAAAAACGAATATATATAAAAAAAATAAAAAGGAAACAGTTACTTCTACAGGGCCCACTGACAGGGGTCACATTCGCCGCCAATTCCGTGGACGAAGATCGAGTATCTATGTCACATGTTGCAATGTATATTTGTTGTGAAGATTTCCATTACTATTTAGCAAATATGATCACATTAACAACTCACGTACAGTCATACAGTCCCTCACATAATAATAAGCATATGTGGCAAACGATACTTACTTACGATTAAACTTGTGTGATAACTAGTAAGCCAAAGATTTGAAAAATAGAATAATTATAAATATTTGTATTTAAGTACAAATAACGAATTTCATGTGCACAACGTGACTAGCTCACACTTTGGTATGACAACATAGTAGACTTTTATGACTAGATGGTGATACACTTCGACTATAAGTCCAGCACCGAAAGGGTTTGTACAACAAATGAGAATACGGTAGCTGCATCACATGACGGGGATATAGCTCATCACTGTCCGGTCGGGTAGTTCCAGAGGAAAGATATAGAATTCTGTATGCTGGCCAAAAAAGCCGGAACTGATGAGTGAAACGTGACTAGATCATGCTTAGGTGTGACCAGGTTACGGTTATTCGAAGAGGCTTGAAGGGTAAAAAAAAAAATCTGCTGTCCCTTTTGTTACCGAATCGTGCGTGGCAAGTTTCCAATCCGCAATTTCGTACGCTTTGGTCTTTTTAAACAGACACGCAAATGACGAAAACAAATGTCATCCCCTAGCTGGGGCCTGCAGGCCTCGTCATTAATGATCATCATAAATAAGGCATGTCAACTCCAAGTCATATCATTCCTCTTGGGTTTAAGAAAAACAATAGTATATAAAAAAATTAAAAGGAAACAGTTACTTCTACAGGGCCCACTGACAGGGGTCACATTCGCCGCCAATTCCGTGGACGAAGATCGAGTATCTATGTCACATGTTGCAATGTTCATTTGTTGTGAAGATTTCCATTACTATTTAGCAAACATGATCACATTAATAACTCACGTACAGTCATACAGTCCCTCACATAATTAAGCATATGTGGCAAACGATACTTGCTTACGATTAAACTTGTGTGATAACTAGTAAGCCAAAGATTTGAATAATATAATAATTATAAAAATTTGTATTTAAGTACAAATAACGAATTTCATGTGCACAACGTGACTAGCTCACACTTTGGTATGACAACATAGTAGACTTTATGACTAGATGGTGATACACTTCGACTATAATTCTGTTATCGAAAGGGTTTGTACAACAAATGAGAATACGGGTAGCTGCATCACATGACGGGGATGTAGCTCATCACTGTCCGGTCGGGTAGTTCCAGAGGAAAGATATATAATTCTGTATGCTGGCCAAAAAAGCCGGAACTGATGAGTGAAACGTGACTAGATCATGCTTTGGTGTGACCAGAGAGTACATTTTTATGATAAGATGGTGGCAGACCCCGCAATTGGTCATGTACTAAAAGGTTAACGAGCAGAAGTTATCCTATATGACAATTCATTTTCAAAACCCGTAGGGGCCCTAGGGGGTATTATATCCGTGGTAAAAATTGTAGTCGAAGATAATACTAATTCATACGCCATATTTATTATTTAGATAGCTAACGTTATTTCCAATATGTACTATAAATATATATAAAAAAAATTGAATAATTATGAGAAAATTACTGACAGCCCCCTTGAGGTTTCGGGTAATTACAATTCACCCCCTTGAGGTAAGCATAACTACTATCAGCCACCTTGAGGTTATCGGTTCCATAACTCCGAACCCCAAACGGTAACTCCGTTACGGATTAATTAATTAATTGCTGATCTGTAATATTTTTTAAAACAAAAAAACCAACGTCGAAAAATTCACTACAAGTCATCAGGTATCAACTCACGACATCCCACCCCCAATTTGTAAAATCGTGAATGAACCCTAACTCCTGCTAACTCACCCTCGTTCTCACGCATCACCCTCTCTGCTAATTGGTTTCGAAATTTCACATTCTTCTCACCTTAATCTCATTCTAACCCACAGTTCGACAATGTCAAAGCTTCTCCTCTGAGACAGAACTAAAGCCAGATCGTGGACGCAAGCATTGCACAATCTGTTCGTTTCATCCTCTAGCTTCCAGGTATGTGAATCCCTTGTTCTCCCGCTTCATCTGCTCTGAGGGATTGGTTTAGAACTATAACCAACAATTACGGTTCCCATCTGTCTGTGTTTCAGCTGCATCCTGATCTGATTGTTGCAACTCTGTCTAATTCTGCACAAACACCTCTTATATGAAGTTAAATAGGCTATGCAACATTATACAAAGACAGTTATTATACCGCGTCTTTTGTAAATGAAGACAGCTCGTGAATGGCCTTATCGTTTCAGAGATATATCAATGATGGCTGGGTCGCGTCAGCGACCACATCTGAAGAGACCAGTATGGATTATAACTTGTGTTTCTGTGGTGTGCATATTTCTTATCTTTGCTTCCATCCATCCCTTTCAAAGAGGTTCCAACGCCTATGTAAATGTGGAGATTCCATCAAGGGAGTTGACAGATGATGAGATTTACAGCCAGGTCGTAGTGAAAGAAATATTGACAACTTCTTCTATTCAGTCAAAAAAATCCAAAAAAAATCTGTCCGTGTTTCAGTTGCAGAAGCTTAAGCATATTGTGTTGTATTGGTAATACTGCCCGTTTGTTCCCAATATGAAGCAAAATCTTTAGACTTGTATCGTTCTCAGTTTTATTGGTACTTATTCGTTAACTTCAGATCGATTTTAATACTAATATTGTCTATTTGTTCCCATTATATGAAGTAGAAGCTTTAGATTGGTTTGATGTTGATTGATTCATAGGTTTGACCATCAGCATGTCATCCTCAAACAATTCAGTGAGTCCCAGCAAATTCATCTTTGTCAGTGTCAAATGTAAATGCAATAAGATTCCAAGATGTTGGTTGCTAACACTGCTGAAAACGGTAAAAAGTTGTTCTACCGGTGTGATACGTGTCGATTCTTCAAATGGTGGTATGAGGTGGAAGACAACTTGCACCTTTTGAGAGCCGATTTGTATGGTGAGGGGTCAACCAGGCTGATGTCAACCATGAGAATATGACACTTAAACAGGAGATCGAAGAGTTCAGAGAGACTTTGGATGAGATGAAAACCATTGTCCTTAAAGAAGCCACCATTTTGAAGATTGGAATGTTTAAGCTTTTAGTTCTTTCCTATGTTGTTATTGGAGCTCTTGTAGTGTTGTTTGTAAAAGCAACATAGATAGAGTTGTTTTAGTGTTGTTATGCAGCTGTTTTAGTTATTTTAGTGTTGGATCTGTTTTTGTGTAGTTTCCAATGTTCTGTGTTGATTTAGTGTATTATCCTATGATGTAGACATGGTGTAGACAAGATGCTGATGTGGTCATATTGTATTTTGAAAGGATGTTGTTGTTGTCTATTTACACCACCTTTTTTCTTACTGTTCCACCGGTGAAAGGCTTGTTCTGCTTTTAGTTTAAAATTGCACTATAACAGCATCATTAGCAGCAGTTCCCTTTAACCAGTTAAAACAGCAACAGCAGTAAGGGATTCAAATTCATTAAAATTGCACTACAACAGCATCATTATCAGCAGTTCTTTTACTCAGTTTCAGCAGTAGCAACTTCTTTTATCAAGTTTCCTTTAATTAGTTACAACAGCAACAGCAGTAAGGGATTCAAACTCATTAAAATTGCACTACAACAGCATCATTAGCAGCAGTAAGGGATTCAATAACGAATTTCATGTGGACAACGCAACTAGATCACACTTTGGAATGACCACATAGTAGATTTGTATGACTACATGGTGATACACTTCGACTACAAGTCAAGCATCGAGAGGGTTTGGCAAAATGGTGTATATTTCGGGTAGCTGCATCATAGGACGGCAAAGTAGCTCATCACTGTGGGGTCAGGTAGCTCTATACAGTATAGAATTCTGTACTGCGGCCAAAAAAACTGGAAGTGATGAGTGACAGGTGACTAGATCATGCTTTGGTATGACCAAAGAGTACATTTTTATGATAAGATGGTGGCAGACCACCGCAATTGGTCATGTATTAAAAGGTTGAGAGAGTAGTAGTTATCCTATACGCCAAGTCATTTTTAAAACTCGTTGGGGGTATCATATCCGTGATAAAATTTGTAAAAGAAAATAATTCATACGTCATATTTATTTGTAATTAGCTAACTAATGTTATTTCCGATACTGTATTATATATCATAGAATGCTCTGAATAATATAATAATTACAAATATTTGTATTTAAGTACAAATAACGACTTTCATGTCCACAACGTGACTACATCACACTTTGGTATGACCACATAGTAGATTTTTATGACTAGATGGTGATACACTTCGAATATAAGTCAACCATGGAGAGGGTTTGGTAAAAAAAGTTGGCAAAATATGAGAATTCGGGTAGCTGCATCACAGGACTGGAAAGCAGCTCATCACTGTGCGGTCAGGTAGCTCGATACAGTAAAATCACATGGCTCTAACTCCTAAAACACAGATCTGGAGTGAGCAATATCATTCCCACCTTTTGCTCCATGATTCACAGTCAATTCATTACTTAAATACACAGTGTGCACAAGACAAACATATTGGTTCCCATAATTGAGTAGTTATAGATATTACTGATATATTTAGAGAGACATAACTAACAACATAGTCAACTTTCAAACTTTATCAATACATAGGGGTATACCCAATGTTCTAAACAGACCTGTCTTCGGGCAAGCCATGTCAGGGTCAGCCATAGGCGTGAATATGGTGTTGTCGACAACTGTTGTGATAAAGCTGTCCGGCTGATGAGTACATGATTGGTAGTTCTGTTTCATTTTCATTGTTAACATGCGTGCCTGTAATGAGCCTGTAAATGTCTGTTGTCTGGCAACTAAAAGTTGAGATCCTAGCAACGATATGTAATCGGACATGCAGTTGAGCTTAGTAGCAAATAAAATAGAACAAACACAAGATTACATACCTTGCTTAACGCAGTTGATAACAGACTGACCACATCACGTTCTTTAGTGTCCAGTCAAGAGGTGGGTCTCCCCAAGATCATATGTTTGATCGACAGCTTTGAGCCTACAGTTGTACATAGTCATGAATTTGGTTCTCATTACCAGTAGTTGCCGTTGTGCATAGGTAGCCACGTTAGTGCATATACCTGTAGGCGGATTGCTTCTGCATTGTTCAGTTGTCTGAACAGATAGGGTCTACGTTCATTGTTCTCGTGCAGCAAAAATTTACAAAGATATCTCTTACGCAGTATCTCCATTTGTTTCTCCTGCATGGAAAACAGGGCATTGCAGATTAATAGTGTGGGGTAAGGTACTCAACAACAAGCGAAATAGATGAAGTAAGAATAAATGCAACGTCTCCTAGGAAGATAGTCATATTCACGGGGCTCACACTGTCTTTCTGTAGACCGTGATACCATCGATCCACATCACCCATGAAGGTCTCCATATGTCGCAGTGCAAATATACCACAGTCACTATGGGTATCCCGAGACTGCCAGGGCATTGTCATTACTACGATCGTCGTTGTTCCTCTGGATATAAACTCACCATGAACAACAGATACCGAAGAAATGAAATGATTCACGGATTTGACCTAGTTTATCAGGACACAGGAACCACATGTGTTAACTGGGTATGTCAACGAAATTATTTGAAGTCATGATATGTAATTAAGAATCAGTAATCTTAGTTCGGGGTGCATACCACTGTACGCATGACTTCTCCGTACTTGGCATGCACGTCGAATCCATCGGCTGTTCTAGCCATATTGTCCAGCACAATGTTACACTTTTTGTTATAGTCGAGCACCAACACATAGTAGTGCGAATGGGCGTGTACTGGTATGAATACCATATCGACATGCGTTATGTCCTTCGTCTCAAATCCCGCCTCGCTGAACTCATTGTACAGTAGCCTTATTATACAAGCAGCATCCTCATACAGTGCATTGTTGCCGACATTTCCATTTTTCATTCTCGCAAGGGCAGTGATAAAACCTGGACAATCAGATTGTCAGATTATTTAAATTGTTGGTAGTAAGTGTGAGCCTCCTAAAAATCTACTATGAATGGAAGTACGCACGCTTACCGCTGTGCTGCAGAAAAAACGGTTAGGAGTTCCTTCATGTCTTCGTCGGTTCTCAAAGTTAAGCACCCTCGCATGTAAATCTATCATGCAGCTGTTCAATGCCGCTTTGGGCGCGAAACACAAGAAGGCTTCAACTGGAATCCTAGTATCACCTTCCAAGTAGAATGTGACACTACAATAACCAACTCATTACAACACAACGCTGTCTTGCCGGCAATAATAACACTCAATTATAAAGAAGAGTATGGGTCGTATAATACAAAACTCACGTCTTCTCACGGGTGAATTTACAAGCATGTAGACAAGCTCTTCTGTCCTGTCAGGCAACGCCGCCGGGTCGACAGGTCCATGAGAGAACGGGGATGCATATGTCTTCATACACCCCATATTTTGAGATGAGGATGCATGAACACACGTTTCACCGATCACACCACTACCCACTGTCTCCGGTCCAGACTTGGTCACTTGTGTCATTTCCTCAGACCGCCACTTTCTGCTTCTCTTTCAATTCCTTTTCAGCCAATCTGACTTTGTTTTTCTCTTCTTCTATCGCACGCTGCGCAGCATCCAGATCCTTTTCCTTTTCCGACATTTCACTCCTCCACTTATCAAATTTATCACTCTCGCTTAAGCAATACGCCGTCCTAAAATTAATATACCTCAGCTCACTGCGCAACCTCTCTTTCACAATACCGATGCTTTTCAGTAGGTCAGGCAATGTGGCCGTAGGCTCATCCAATTTTTTCATAATTTCGTAACTGCATTCTTCTACAACACCAACCATACACGTACTAAACTCCTCCGATAACACTTCAGTTTCATTTCTCTCTTCGGGTTCACGTGTGATGGTGTCCTCAACTGCCAACACACAATTATGATCATCAAATTGACCCTGTTCCGCATGACTTGTGATGGCTTTCACTATTGCCATAACACATTTACGATCCTCCACATGATCTGGAGTCTGCAGTCATTTGCATTAGCGCGGTTGTGATGAATCAAGGACATAGGTAAAACATGAATAGTATGTACAAACAGTGGTTGATAATTACCTCTCCTGTTGGAAACGCAGGACGCGGATCCACAATGACAAGAGGTCTGGTATTGACAATCCTGCCGCTCCAAATTTTCCTACATCTCTCTCTCTGATTAGCCTGTCATTGTACATGTCGTTGTTCCATTTGGATATCGATGGATAACCGTGCTGCTCGTGACGGCCAACAAGAGCCGTTTTGTCAAAATAGAACAGGTTAAGGAACAACAGAGAGCCGGTGAAGTAGTGGGTTTTGACTGTACTTTGCTGGTACTTACGAACAGACTCTACCAACTTGTCAATTGTGTATCTACACCAGTTCAGCCTAGATGCATTTGACGGGTCTCGTATTAATGGCAGAATCATGTCGTTGCACCTTAGGTCGCACTTGCCGCTGACGCAAGTGGAGACAACAGCACATACAAAACTGGTCTTGAATAGATCTGTCGCTCCCATTGTCGGCCATTTACTTATGAGATCTAGTGTTCTGGCTGTTTTACGTCCAAAGACAGCATCCCACTGTAACTTCCATTCCTTGTACTCATCAGACTTTGAGTTTATTGATGCTTCTGTGATCTCAACGCCACCGGGGGCAAACCCTAGTATGTCATGAACATCATCCTCTGTTACGTCAACTCTTGTGTTATCAGCAAGTATCAACTGACAGCTACGCCAATTAAAATTTGTTGCCACCAACACCCCAGGCTGTAACAGATCGAATCCACCCCTAGATTCAAGAAATGAGCAAACCCAGTCTCTTGCAGGGCTGCGCGCTGTTCTGGTTTGAGACCCTTGATGCCCCTTCTCAAAGCAGCAATCGACATTTTGCTGGTGAAAGGTCGGTTTGTCTTTTTTTTTCTTGGCCACCACCAAGTCCGTTGTTGAATCTTCAATATCCTCGGCCCCGCGTTTGGTGGAGGTTCCCTTGTTGCTTACGCATTTGGAGGTTGTTGGTTCGTCCGCAGCGGACGATGGTAATTTAGCACTTGTTCCAGTGGAGTCAGGGCACGAGGGACGCACATCCTTCTTTCGCCTGCTTCGTTGACAGTGAAGATGGCAAATCCACGGTTATCACTACCTCAGAACGAATTAATCGCAACACGAATTAATCGCACATGCATTACAACCACATCAGCGAGGGAGTCGGCGGATGTAAGTAGAACACAAAAACCAAGATCGTTGACAGTATTTGAATTCAATCTATTCTGGATTTAGAAATTGTAAATTCGGAGGTAATTATGGAGGAGTAGCATAACCTGTACGAGGTGGATGGACGATTTGGATGCTCCTTTTTGATGAGCTCGGGTATATCTTCCATTTCCGCGCTATGATTACCACCGAGTTGAGGACGATGAACCGAAGTTTTAGTTAAGTGTTGGTCGGGGTGTCGACGGCGCGCGGCACGCCAAAGGT
This sequence comes from Limonium bicolor, assembly GCA_023374045.1. Classification (NCBI taxonomy): domain Eukaryota; kingdom Viridiplantae; phylum Streptophyta; class Magnoliopsida; order Caryophyllales; family Plumbaginaceae; genus Limonium; species Limonium bicolor. The sequence goes on along the minus strand of CM041776.1, from coordinate 409,995,619 downwards.
GTGGTGGTGTGTGTGTTTTGGGGGGGGGGGGGGGGGAGGAACAGGATCAGAGAAACAACGTAGAAGTTGAAAGGAACATCAATGGATTTTCTTCCTTATTTTTTTCATCTACCCTTTCTCCTCGCCCCATCTCCATCTATCTCGTAAGTATTTCATTATTTTATACATATAGCAGTTGTAATTAACTAACAATAAAAAATATTAACGTGTTAATAAGTTATTTATATACTTTTTTAAATACTAGTAAATAATTATGTGATTTAGTTACGGGCACACGCATGTATTGACATTATTTATGCTGTAATAAAAATTACTATATTATACACCATGTATTAAAATATAATGCAGAATATATGTAACATCTACTAAATACCTGTAACACCCCTATTCTTAAACCTGTAATGACGTCATAACTCGTAGCATAATAAATAGCAAATCGCAGCGGAAAATAAACTATCTAACCTTGGTGTTACACGCCGTCACTCACCCTTGTGAGTAACAAGGCATCCTTACTCTTTCCAATCTTTACAACTTCCAACGCTGTGATGAACAGATACTGAGCACTCTAATTATTACAATCCAAAAACCAACTAAATGAGCAACTAACTGAATACATTCCCCTCCTTAATACAATACAAAATAAAAACCGACGGTGTTTGTTGGAAACACTTCAGCTACCCCCGTGTCCCACGCTCCGGCTTGAGTCTTCTTCAACAACCTGGAATTTTTGGCCCACTAAAGGGCTCAGCAATCGAAATGCTGGTATGCTAAATGTAGTCTTAAATCATTTGGATTCCTTAAGTCGTTTTAGCCATCTAGATATTAGATTCGTTACATAAAATACCGGTTATAATGATAACAGAAATAACTGTAAACACCTAACAAACACATAGCAATCCACCTGTAAACACCAGTGTACAATAGTACACAACATCAATAACCACGCAACAATAACCTCACAACAATAACCAATAATCACACATTAGTAAACCTTAACAATAATCAAACCGATACACGTATTAAACTGTACTTGTTAGTTAGTCACTTGGCTCTTATCCTTTAAACCAATCATTTATTCCTTTCCCAATTAATTTTACCACAAGTGTCATGTTAAGACAAACCTTAATAACCTGTGGACGAATGTCCCTTGTGTTCCATTGGAACTGTTTACCAGCTGACCCTGTGGCCCTGGTTAATTGACCGATCCGGTCGAACCTGTGCACCAACGGCAGTGCCCTCCGCCATCCCCAATGTGGCTGATGGATTTTGAGTGACTCCCTTTTGATTCCCTCATAGTGATCACAATGCGCAACCAGAAGGTCGGAACGATCTGGATTCCTCTCTTTTTAAGTTAGCCCTTTTTGTCAGTGACATAATAACCAATCCTTGAGTTAAGACTATAATAGTTGACCTTTGTTAGGTTCAATAATACCTAAAAGTCAGTTAGTCCCCTTTTTCAGTTTAGATGTACAAACTTTAGTCACAAGACATTCTCGTATAAAATGCAACGCAACAGTTTGGGCAATCCCACATACAATATTATTCACACAAAATCATAGATATCGTTCTTAAACATTTAAACACACAATGTCTGGACCTTAGGATAATGCTTAGGATATTCAGACCACACAAGTAACATACCATGTACCAAGAAACTGCTAGCTTGTCAAACTCCTGTTCAGTAGTCCTTTCCCGTACGCTGTTATTTAAACATGCAATACCGGTAGTATTAATATAACTATTCACTAAATATTAACAGTACTGTCACTGTAGAGTTTATTCTTGTCGCATAATAACTCTGTATGTTATTTTTTCCCTGTTATTTTAACAGTGGCTCTAGATAACCTAGCAGTTCATTATTTTATGTGAAACTCACATGTGATAATGAATTATCATTTATACGGTACATCTTTACCTCATTAATTATATACTTATAATTATTTCCACTTATCATTTATATTATATCCCTTGGTCATTTTTATTATAACCAAAATTATTTTTTAACTTTATATTATATTCCTTAATATACCATAATACATTTATTACCTAGTTTCACTTCCTTGCCTTATTAAATTACAAAACCAACCTTATTAACTTGGTACTTATATATTATACCCAACAACTTAATAAATACTAAATAACCACATATAATTTCCGGTAATCATAATTGATCCCGTTAACTTTTACATCTTAACAAATATCTATATACTTTTATAATTAATTAATACCCTTATGAATTTCGGAATTGTAAAACAATATATTATCTTCTATAATATGCCAAATAACCTTATAACTTTTATAATTCACTATTTACCCACATTAACTTTTGTCAATATTAATTAACCACCTAACTTTTTACAAGTCACCAAATACTCCTCTTATTTCGGTAGTTACAAATTATTACCACCAATTTTATAAATTACCAATTAAGTCCATAAGCTCTTCGGTTAATCATATAATTTCCATACTCATACTTCTAACTCCAAACTTAGATAAGTTACATATTAACTTATAATCTATAGTTTAAATATTTTATTTCTTAAAATAACCGAAACAACCCATATCTTTTCTTTAATTACATTTCCGCCCACATTAATTTCTATCTTTCATATATACTTCCATAATTACATATCCACCCCAAAACTTTTATAAACTTAATATTTTATGTCATAAATCATTTTAAACCCAAAGCTTTTGGTCAATACTTTGACCAAGACTTAATTTCACAATTAATACTTTAATAACCATAAACCCATCAATCAGGTAATTTTCGGCAATACACACTATATTTCCCCAATAATTACAAAATAGTCCCAAAACTTTATAAAATGTCATTTTAACACTTAACACTTATTTAAATTCACCAAAATTCCTAATATTAATTCCTACCTTATATTATATCATAATTATACCAAAATACTCCTTTAGTTTCTAGCATTTATAATATAGTACACTAAACTTTTCAAAATCATATTTTAACCACATAACTTTATAAAACTTGCCATTTAAATACTTGTAGCTATTTTTCATAAACCAAAAATTTATAATATAAGTTAATATATTTATATATTTCGAAAATTCATCAATATTATATATAGCTCTCGGCCACAATTTTAAATTTATCTTATGGTTTTAAAACTTGTTTTGAACCTTATAATAAATACATATAAATGTATATAAGTCACGTAACAATCTAAAATTATGCTAATGACCATTCGGTTTCAATGTATAGGTAACATAATTAATTTTTATGACCTAAATATATACCTTAAGGTAATAATCTTACCTTATATGTTAAAATTATTTTCTTGACAATATAACCTATAGTTTTCGGTTCTAATTTATGTAACGGTTATACAAAATTTTTATACTAAAGTTTGAAGCTTAACTTAAGCTTAACTTAATAAACCTTATTAATATAAACTACCTTTAAATCAAGACAATACTTGTGCTTGATTTTCCTTGAATTTCCAAGCTCCTCAAATGCTTATTTGAAGTAGATAAATTCGAACTCCTTGTATATATGTAGGAGATCTATTTGTTAGACTTCTAACAAGAGTTTATAAATAATATTTGTAGTAATTTTACAAGAGTTACCTTAGGAATTTATCAAGGTATTTTTGATACACTTGAGATGATTGTAGATCCAAGTTTCCTTCATGAAATAATGAAGAAATATTGATTTAGAGAGCAAGTATTTTCGGACATAATGGAGAATTTGCCTAGGTTTTTCAAATATGAAAATACCTTAGATTGATCTTGAGTACTCCTTGAATTGATGTTGAATCAAGACAACTCCTTGGAGAACAATTGTTGGCAATTTCCTTATAGATTGCTAGGATTATTCTTGCTCCAACACTTGATAGAATTAACTAGAAATTACATTAAAATGGTGTTAGGAACTAATACACCATTAAATATAGCTTATTAATACCTAAGAGTTTTAATTAGAAAATAAATGAAGAGAGGAGAGCTTTGGAGATACTCTTACCAATCGGTTTAGACCTTGGGCAAATGAAATGGAATGCCTTACGTGACTAATAAGGTAATGACAAGATTGGTTTACATTGTAATTATTAATTGTCATAGTCATTATTCTATGTAATAGTTTTATTATTTGATTATTGAATTGTTACATAATTTAACTACAATTATTTCCTAGCTAGATGAGACATACGGCTGAGTGGATGTAGTTGCATTAGCAACTTTCAATCATGTATTCCAATCGGTTAAATTGTATGGCTCCAATTTAATTTGGGTTAATTAATGTTACAGGCTTTATTGTTTGATTAACTTGCTAAGAAACACTTTTAGTTTGTTTATATTAGTTAGTCTTGTTTGTTTTGTCATTGATCATTAACATTACTATTAACTAACCTATTTTTTGTGCAGTTTGATCGGACAAGTAGCAGCTCATCACTCAGCACTACCTCCCACTACTTGAACCTGATCGGTAGTAATAAAATGAGAGGCTTCACATGCGCTTGTCCTGCAGCTCAAATGGAGTTCTTAGGAGCTAGTTTAGATTGTTATTAAATTTACTAATGACTTTATTTGTTCTTATCTTTGCAGGTCATCGGCTGGAGTAAAATGCATTGACATCCTCTTTTTATTGTAGGTTAGCGGCTGTAGGTTAGTTTAATACTAGGCTTTTATTTATACTAGTTTGATTAATGTTGTTATTTTGTTTACTTCTGCAGGTGCAGATGATCGACTGGACAGGAGCAAATGGAGGCTCCATTTGCTTGTTAATTTACGATAGTGCAATTGCTAGGAGACCACTTTATATTGTTATTGTAATCAAGCAATAATAGAAGTTAGGTTAGTGTGTCCCTTGATTAATTTACTAGCTAATCATACTCCCATCTTTACAGATTCCAATTAATCGTCACTAATTGCCCATGGGACAACTTGTTTGAATCGTTTATTGTTTAGTACGTATAGGTTGTTAGTATGTATATATTAATGTCCTTCCTTTCCCTTTTTTTTTATTAATCCTCTTGTTTTTTTTTTCTGCAGGTTATACGTATGGAGCCCTCCTCACTAGACTGTAAACAAATGCTATGTTAGCATATTATACTTGCTAGGATGAGTCACATGGCATTAGGCAACATTTTTGCAAAGAAACTAGCCAATATAGGCATAAATTGGCGCATGACATAGGGCTCAAATGGGATTAATTTTCCATTTGATTTTTGTTACACTATATTGTACTAAGACCATACTAATATGTGTAACACCTTCCAGCATTTAATTTGTACATTTTTATTATGATAAAGATGAAAGTTTTAAGGTAGGAATGTTGATTTTAGGTACCTTTTGTAAACTAAAAATTGCCCCCATATATACTATGAGTTTAGTACTGCCATCAATTAATTTAGATGGTCATTTTATCCACTTTAAGTTTATCAACTCGTGGCTTGTTTAAAAACATAAAGTCAATTGCGTAAAACGCATTTTCGTGACACTCGAAGGTGCGTTTTTGTGCTTTAAGGATTTTTCTGGGAATTAATTAGTCGCTATGACTTCCAAGTGTTTATTGACATTATTTATAGTCAATAATCATGTATTAAGGTGTTACATTAAATTATATGGGTTATATAAACTTGTAACTCAATTTTCGGGCTAAAGGGGAACTCCCGAGATAAAAGGAGCGTTAAGAAATTTCCCCCGAGCTCTTTGTTTATTTTTGAAGAAGTAGCTTGGTAATTCTCTTTAGAATAATTAATAATGATTTTAGGAACTCTAAGAATAATTGTTATAGGGGTTCGTGCCACCTTGGCACTCCTCCTAAGCATACCCGGGCCTTTATGGGGTCCACATCGGGAACTTCCGAGAATTTTGTATTTTTACTCAGCTCTAACTGAGAACTTGTATTTTAAAGATCATAAAATGATCCTTGGTTAAATTCATGTAATGTCCATAGCTTATATAATTTTTTAACTTAAGGTCGGGCTTTTAAAGCTCGTTTATGACCTTAAGAGTTTAGGTGCTTTTTAACGCCCAAGTGTTTATATGCTTTCTTAGGGTTTAATAAACCCCAAAATAATATTTATAATTCTCAAATAATATTTATTTACTTATATTAATTATTTAAATGTTTAGGGGTATTTCAGTCTAACAAATAAATAAGGCTGTAGATTTCAAATTGCAAAATGTGTGTAATAACAAAAATTATTTAATGTTTCCTTTAAACGCATTCTAAATGATTTTAAGTTATGGTTACGTGTTTTAAGTTTTATATTCTATTCTACAATAAGTAGTTAGCATAAATTTTATTGTTATTCATATTATTTCATTGGTGTCTTTCATATTTGTGTTCATGATTTCTTCTAGTACGGTCATATGGGAATTATACATATTATTTTTTATCAGTAGAACAAAATGGGATTATTGATTTTGGCATTCCCCCCCCCCCCCCCCATTTTTGTTCTCCTTTTTCGATATTTGTTACATAGGCTCACCTGCAACACAATCCACTTGAATTTGACTCGCTAGATTGATCAGTTAGTATGATACAAATAGGTTTGATTATTAATAAGTCCAAAAAATATACATTTTATTTTAATTTATTGTTTTTGAAATTCACCAGCATTTCAGTCCTACCTAATAATCAAAAATTAGCATTATTTTTCCGACAAATGGGTAGAATTGATACTACTAAGTAGAACATAAAAAGATACAAACAAATATACTTATTAGAGAATGATTTATATATCTAGTTTTTAAACCATCCTTTTTGCTTGAATTTATCAAACATATATATTTATAAACAGATCTTTCCTAATATTATTCATATAAAGAGTTACAAGCATATTTAGTCTTAATTTTCTAAATATTGTTGTAACTAACTGTACTACTATTATGTAGGAGAAAGGAAAAAAGTAACAGGCGCGCATTACATAGTGGAGCAGGTTTAATATACTGTACTAAACTAGTTTTAAATTTTTCAAAAGTGTTTTTATTTTTATTTAATTTCTGTACACTAACTAAATTATTAACGCTGTTATAGGAAAAATAATATACTAATTGTTAAAAGGTTAAGAGAGTAATAGTTATCCCATACGACAAGTCAAGCATTGTAAGGGTCTGGTGAAAAAATTGGCTGGAGAGGATTCGGGTAGCTGCAGCACATCACGGGTAAGTAGCTCATATCTGTCCGGTCGGGTAGCTCTATAAAGAAGTCTTCTATTTGTTGGCCCAAAACTGGAATATTTGAGGGACGCGTGACTAGATCATACTTTGGTATGACTACAGAGTAAACTTTTATGATAAGCTGGTGGCAGACCTCGCTATTAGTCGCGTTTGAAAAGGGTCTGCAAAAAAATGTGTGAAAGGAGTACAACCAAGTAGCTGCATTAGATGACGGAAGGTAGCTCATTGGTGTGCAGTCGGGTAGCCGTGTACAGTATATAATTGTATATGTTGGCCAAATCCAATTTTGCTGACTGCTGGTGGTAAGTAATAATACGTTTTAAGTAATAATATGCCGTTTTTGAAGTCTTATAAATAGTTCTCCATCATCCGCACCACACACACGCACACACACAACACACGCACATACGCACGCCCGCACACACGCACACCACACACGCACGCACGCGCACGCACGCACGCGCACATACACACACACGCACACACCGCGCACGCACGCACGCACGCACGCACGCACACACGCACCACACGCACGCACCACGCACGCATGCCCACGCACGCACACGCACACACGCACGTACGCACACGCACACACGCACACACGCGCACGCACGCACACAACGACACAAACGCACACGCACATAACACACACGCACACACACGCGCATGCACGCACGCACACGCGCACACACACGCGCACGCACGCGCGCACGCACGCACGCACGCATGACGCACGCACACGCACACACACACACGCACACACGCGCACGCACGCATGCACGCACGCACGCATGCACGCGCACACACACGCGCACGCACGCACGCGCGCACGCATGCACGCACGCACACGCACACACGCACACACACGCGCACGCACGCTCACAACACACGCACGGGTTTTTAACCAGACCCTCTCGACGTTTATAACCAACTAGTCATAAAAATGCACTATGTGGTCATACCACGGTATGATCTGGTCACGTTGTATATATCAGGTATGGAGAGCTAAACCATGAAATGATGGTGCTAATAATTTAGCAACTCTTCAAAGCATTACAATAATCCAAGAAAAATAGTTGATGTCGCTTGTAAATATATACTCGGAACTTTTACCTATTAACACTTTCACTCTTACCGCTTTCGCATTATCAGTTGCTATATATTAAAAGTAGAATATGATAGAGAGGACTGCTAAGTTGAGATAGATATTAGAGGGTGTACACATGCTGAACATGTGTCATTTGAAAATAATGAAAACACCAATCTGTAGCCAATAGAACAGCGTAATAAGCACCCTAAAATGTATAGCATATACTAAAAATGGCTATCTAACTGATAAGAAATTCAATATGTTTTTTGAACAAGTTAACCAGCATTTATGTAATGATCAAATTAATTATTAAGGAGTTAGGTTGGAAAAATAAAAATAAGATACTGAAAAAGAAGTATTAATAGGCCACATCGCCTGAATTTGTATAAATTGGTAATATACCTGAATAAATAGTTTTTTATAAAAATCATAAATACAATTAAAGAATTGCCAGAAATGTCTTATAAAATGTTGCCACATACTATTACTCCTTAAAAACAAATGGAAAAAAGACATCAGGTGGTTTAAGACATCAGAGAGTTGCCAGAAATGCCACTACTATTCATGAAACACAGATGTACAACAACACCTTCAGGACACCCCTGTTGGGGTTACTCTTTTGATTTTGTCAATCGGCTGTTGGACACGACATAATAAAACCCGACGAACTAGAGATATCTTCTTCAAACTACCATTGCGTCGACTCTTGGTCAATGTTTTAATGCCACGACTCATGGAACCTAAAAACAAATTGCTGTATAATGACTCAAAAAGAGTATATTGTTGACAAGCTATTGGACAAGTTGAACACTTTTTCCATGAAATATATTCGCACCGTACGAAGAGGACTACAAACTTGAAGTCAACACTGATTAGATTAATACGTACTATGATATTACTGAAAAGTGTCTACAACGCCCTGCTTATACTAAATTTATCCAGCCTATTAATGTCATTCCGCACTACCGAAGACCTCAGCCTTCCACCCCATCAGTCTTGTAATATACTCCAAACCGTTCCACAAGCTGCTACAAATTTTGCCCTTAGCTCCACCCCTCCCTCAAGGCGTCTAACCCTGAATAACATGGCACACCAGATGAATACATAATGGTCTTTTTACAGCAACACATTAATCAAACATCAGATACTACAGCAATCTGCCGATCTAATTTTAGATGTAACAGTGCGTGAATACCTCAACAGCCTCAGTTCATTTCGCATTGACCGTACAAATACATATTGTGCTCTCATGGTTGTCCTGAATAAGTTGTCCAAATGCAACGCCCTCACTGTTTGGTGTTGCACTCTGCTCATAAATCGAATACAGTACGCGAATATAATATAAAGACGACATTCGAATGGTCCCATAAATTCCCCTAGCGGATGTGGATGACATAATTTAAGGATGATATTCAATCCTTACGATATATTATTGTTCAACGAACGCCATTTGACGTTGACTACATAGCTAAATGTATTATCATAATACCTGCGGCACCTTGGCCCTTCTGTGATTCTCTTTCTGATTATAATCAAGCCACCGCATGCCTTCCTCTTCCTTGTACGGTAGGACTCGACAGCAGCTTCTTCTCCAACATTTGAATCACCGGGGGTAATGGTTTCTACGGCATGGTCCGGTAAATGGTCCATTAACCTAGCTAACCGCTGGTTCCATATAGCTATCTGAGCAATGCATTCACCTTGTGCTTCAATTGCCTGCGTATCAGGAAAATTATATTCAACGTCGCAAATTTTGAAACATACCACATGCAACGACGGTACCACAATTACCTCCGATATGGTCTTCGCAAATACTGCAACGTCACGAGATGGGCTGTCAGCATGAAGATTATCCATAAAACAGCCAGGTTTCGAGGACAATAAGCGCGGGTGACATGTACTGGTTGTGGGGGGTACGACCCGGCAACCGTGTATGTCACCTATTGATTGCAAACCCTGTAACTTCTTGGTCACAGCTTCTTTGGTCCACCTTCCACATGAGGGAAGAATATCACATGTGGTTTCATCGCCGACTAAAATGCAGTCAAGAAAGTGTATCTGCATTAATGACAATATATGTCAAATAGTTTAAGAAACAAAAAAAAGTTTCATCAAAAAATCAAGAAACATGACAAAGGCAACAGATCAATGAGGAATAACAGTTGCATGGGATGCAGTAGTGGTCGGTCTGTTCTGTTTGGACTTACAAACAGAAAATGTATGTCCCCCCTGATCAATGGGCTGCCACCCTTTGAGCTGTTATCAGCATATCTGTCCAAACCGCTAATCAAAACATCCGACACATGCTGACACCAGTTGTAGCTTGTAACATGCTCAATGTCATACATGAAACTCCGCGTAATTAAGGTTTACCAGGCTAACTGACACAGAGGACAGCAGAACGCCCAGGGCGTACAGCACAAACATCTCACGATGTTTTCAGGGTCTTGTGACCGCATGATGTTATCATACACATCTTTGACTGACGAAAACATGGCACTGCTGTGTGAAAGACCCAGCTCTTTGCCAAGTTTTTTAGCCAATCCAGTACCACACCCTTCCAACCTGATCGCAATTTACCAGCCGGAAGACCGTAGACTCTCTTGACATCGTTAGGACCAATTCCCAGTTCCTGTCCGTTACCCAAACGGAATGTCTTCGATTTCTTATCGTACAGTTGGAGCACACTGTCTAGGAATCCTCGGTCCAAACGGGTAATATTTACCTTCATTAACCCGCTGAAACCAATTTGGCGTAGCAATCCTCTGACTGATGACATCAAATTGTCGTTACAACGGAATAAACCATCTAGCATGTTGGTAAACCTTTTAGGAGAACATCTATTCTGGAAGGTATACGGATGGACCTTGCCGTATGCATCCACGCAGTCAACATCATCGTGATTATCACCATGGTGATGACCATCGTGCTTATCACATTGCTGTCGCACTTCATTATCATACTCTGTTGCTTGTGGGATATCAGATTTCTGATGCGATCCAGACGTCATCTATTAATGTGAACCTAGATTTTAGATAACAGATGTTGCTGCAACAACATTTGGAATGAGCAAGACCGTATAAGGTGAAGACGTATGATAGTCAAACATATTTATACATAGATGTAAGGGTTGCATCTTTCTGTAATTCATTGGAAGCTGTGGAATTTTTTCCCATTGCTATATACATTACTTGCGGATGGGCTGTTCATTGATAATCAACTTGTCCACAACATGTCATAATTGTTCTGAATGTGGTAGCGTCAAGTCACGATATTTAATTCCAAGAATGACCAATCAATAGGCGACTACAGAGAAGAGCACATATCTTAAGTCGGGGATTACCAGTTCAAAACAGTATATTTACGTCAAATGCCCTAATGGATAACCACCATAGTTGATCCAGTGAGAGGCGTTCCATTAGACTACTCCTACTGCATTTGTACGACATAAAATGAAAGAAGGTGCCTAAAGCTTATAAATCAAGCAATTACCATTTATAGTTCGCCCATGTAAATCCACCCCCAATACGAGTATTAGCTGTCGACCTATTAGACCAGGGTATTTGCCATTTTACGCTTGTAAGAAGTTAAATCAAAGAGAACATTACAGACCTAGATAACAGTATAGTTAAAATGAAGCCCGAGGGGTCAACGGACAACCAAACCAAACATAGTCAAGTTTTGGGACACATCGCAAAAGCCGTAATGTACTCAGCGAAAATACCAACATACGGGCGCGCGTACACCAAATGGTCGACTCATTAGATAAGCTTACCTTCAGACGAGAGAATCTGGTGATTATTACCAGTATTCAACAACCTGGAAATACCCGGCGAACGCACCGTCAAATCCCCGACGAAGGACTGGAATTAAGATGGTCTGGACGGACAGCGCTGCGCAGTTAATGATAGACCATTAATTTACGCCGGTGACGAAGTGGGAGACCATAAATATACCTAGCCGGGTTCGGTGGTGAAGGGACAAAGTTTGCAATCCAAGTTTATTTCGAATGGCAAAAGTTCCGAAACGAAGGGTTTTAATTAAAAAATGGTATCTGGAGTAATTGTTTCCGAGTATCCTACCTACCAAGCTGGACCCACGAATCTGCCCTACAATTTGTTTTAGGAAAATTCACAATATACCCCTATTATCTTTCTTAATTCACAATATATCCTGTTAGTTTTCGAAATTGAACATTGAACATGCTTCAATGTTGTCCAAAATTGATGTAACATTACATGTACGATGATACAGTGTTGTATCTTTGTCCAATATCCAATATGCCACTATATTCAGCGTGCATGTGACTTGTGGGACCCATAGAAAATTGTGACATGTCCATGGGTCCTAAATGTCACATATGAGCTTACAAAACTTCAATACGATGATGGACCAAAATATAACAATTTAGCATGGTCCATGTAAAGTTTCATCAATCTTGGACAACATTTAAGCATGTTCAATGTTGAATTACGAAAACTAGCGGAGGTCTATTGTGAATTATGAAAGGAAAAAGGGGTAGATTGTGAATTTTATAACTTTCATTTTGGGTTACATCGAAGGGGGTCTAGTAAAGTTCATCCTGTTGATCAACTTAGGGGTCGTTACAGGTTCGCCTAAGTCGGGTAAGGTTAAATTGTGCCTTGTTCTTGACAATGTCTAACAGAATTTGGTTTGGGTCAGTTCGGATGAAGGAGATCATTTTAAATAAATAGAGTAATTACTCGGAACCCCCTTGAGGGTTTGGGCGTAATACAGTTAACCCCATTGTGTTTATCATAATTATTGGTAACGGTTTTGCGTTTACGGTACTTTGAGCCTTTGACTCTTGGCCCCCGAACTATAATTCTGTTATCGAAATGATAACTACGTGATGTCCCATCAGCTTAATCACATTATTAATGACATGTTGGACACGGCTCAAACCACACACCTTAACCAGCATTTTCTTGTCCGAAAATGTCAACCCTACCGTGTAAAATGCATATGGATTGGGATTAGAGAAGTTAGATGATGTTGATTAACTATTTTTGTCGTCCGAGCTGGCTTTAATAATGTGATTAAGCTGACAGTGAGCATGTAGTTAACGGTTTGATAAAGAGTTATAATTCCGGGGCTCATAGTCACCCAATGTTACTCAAAATAGTGTTTTCACATTGAGTCTATGACATAATATGACATTGAGGTAATTGTAACGGTTGTATTTAAAATTAATACAGCGGAATAAAATCTCTAATGGCGAGTACAAATCACCGGGTTCCAAACATCCGGTACAAAACCTCACAAACTACTACTACAAATGTTACAGTTGGAACTCGAGAGAACATAACATAACTACAATAATAGCAAAACACAACAGTTCTTCACAAATCCTAATTCCCATCCCAATCACTCATACTGTTCGTTGCCACCTGTATAACAATCAGCACCTACAAGTAGGGGTGTCCATTAGGTCGGTCAATTCGGTTTTGACCAAAAACCGTATTTTTTTCAGTTATTTTTGACCGAATTTTTTAACCGTATTTTATATTTCGGTTATACGATTAACCGAATAGTAATTCGGTTCGGTTATCGGTCTTCACACAGACACTATTCGGTAACCGTATAACCGAATTTTTCTTTTACTACAAAACACATCGTTTAGTTTAGGGTTACAGGAGGTACTATATTCTCAGTAGTCAGTCAGTCACTCTCGATCTCGACATTTTTTTCTCGCCTCTTGGTCTTGAAGACTCGAAGTCGAATCCCTCAATCCCGTCTTCTTCTCCCACCACGGCACCACTTTCCCAATTCCCATCACCGGTCACCGCCACAACACATCACCACCACCGCCGCACCGCACCATATTCAACCCCTATCATCAGCCCTCCCTCACATTTGCTGCCACTTGCTTTCGTGGGGACCAGGCGAATCCTTCACAGAAGATGGGTTTGTTAACTGGCGAATATAGAACTCTTGTTACTCTTCGATAATTCTCATTCATCGGCCCTCCTCCTCTCCAACCTCTGCATCTGCAGTTCGCACGAGTAGACTTCCTTCTGAGCGATACATAAATTGGTGAGTGCATAGTTACTCTTCGGATGGGGGTTTTTATGGTTTCGTTTTTAGTTTCTCTTTCGGTTATCACAGATTTTTTGATAATTTATGTTAAGTGATTCTTTCATTTATAATTATAACGTTGATTACTTTAATCTTCGTGATTGCTCTAATCTGAAATTACCTACCTGATTGCTCTAATCTATCGTGATTCTTTCATCTGTAATCAAAGCGTTGAGTTTCTGAATGAGCAATCTTTGGGTTTTTTTTCTCACGGAATGGTGATGGCATTGACATTCAATTCTAGATTTCATCGTGAATTTTTGTTGTTACCTATTTGAAGATCTCTATTGCTACTGTTATCTCTCTTAAATTGATTTGTCGAGGATGATACATCTTAAGCTTGTTTCTCTGAAACATTCGCAGTTGCCGCCTAAGTGCTTTCACCCTGCCAAGGCTTGAGAGCGTATGCTGCCTGAACTCCTTCCTTGGATGTCTGAGACATGCTTTGATTGTTTTTAACGTTTCCCATTTTTTGTTTCTTTTTAACTAAATGATGCAAGGGGGTTCTAGCTACGTATTTTTGATACTTTTTTGGTATTGAAAATCTGTTGCTGGTGATGCTTAATTCCTTGGATATGTGAGATATTGTTTTGTTGTGATTTATAATTTCTGTATTTCGTTATTGTTTTCGTCGTCTTAACTCAAAAGCAAATGTCCTGTCATTTGATACTTTTGATCTGGGACTTCAAACGTCTACCCCAACTGCAAACTAAATTGGATTGCTTTTGAGACGAAGTATTTGCTTTGGGACTTCAAACGTCTACCCCAAATGTCCTGTCATTTGATACATGTCCCCTTGCTTCCTTTTCAGGTTCTTTGTTTACATCAAAAGAACATATCAGTATTTGCTTTAAAACCATGATTACCAACTGGCAAACTGCTGCCTATTTCGGCATTATAATACAAAAACTAGTCTATTGATGGGTTGTTCTTCTCCTGCTTTGTTTTTGTTGGCTATTGTTCTTTGCTTATGACATAGTAATAATTCTTAGTTCCATTTATACAGCTCCATTTACAAAACTGGTCTTTTGATGGGTTTGTTCTTGTTCTGCCTATATTTATAAAGCTCCATTTCAAAGCAGTTTAGAGCTCTCTTTATTGTTGTTGTACTGATTAATTACAACTATTTTGTATGTCCTGGTGTGTTCAGCGAACTTATATCCCAAATTGCGGCCAAGCAGCAGAGCTTCATTTCTCCTCATCTTATCCTCTCCCTTAATCGGTGAGGTTTCTAAAAAAAAATGTAATGTTGGCTTATATGGTTGTTAATTAAGAAGACTAGGATCTCTTTTTATGTGTATCTTCCTCTGCCTATGTTATTGTCGCTCTTAATATCCTGCTGTAATGAAGAGGGGAGGAGTGTGGTAGTAGTAAATGGCATATCAGAAACTTTGTTACTCTTGTTTAGGTCTTGGATGGTGAGCATCACTAGTGAGTCTAATGGAGTGGCTTCTCAAGCGGAAGATTGAGGAAAGCATTTGAAAATAAAAATGGATGCAGAGTTCATGTGATAACTATAAAGATTGAACAAGAATTGTGGAAGTATCATTTTGGAATTGTTCCTCTTGTTTGTGGTTTTTTTATAATTTTTTTTTTAAGTCAGAACTCTTGACTGGATGCGATCAATTTTGAATGTGTGATCTGTTTCTATTCTCATCATCAAGCTGGCACAAGAGAGGATAGGTCATGTATGTTCATTTTAGGATACTTCGGTTTTTTTTTGTAATTTCGGGTTTTTCAGTTTCTGTTCAGTTATTCGGTTTTTTATTATTTCGTTATTTCAGTTTTTTCGGTTTTTTTTCGGTTTTTCGGTTAAACCGAATAACCGAACAATAAATCGGTTCGGTTTCGGTTACACAGGGTTATAAAATTTCGGTTCGGTTAATTCGGTTTTCGTTAAATCGGTTATAATGTTGTAATTCGGTAATAACCGAAAAACCGAACGGTTTTAGCTTATTCGGTTTTCGGTAACCGAATTAACCGAATGGACAGCCCTACCTACAAGATAAAACCAAGAAGCCCACCCCAGCTGGTGAATCATACAAGTTCCTGGAATGGAACTAGTACGATCCTCCAAAACAAAACCTTTAAGCATATCTCTTAAATAAACAATAATACAAATAAAACTATTAAAACAATAAGAGGAACAAGGCACTTTAAAAAACACCAAGTCATAGATAACAAGTTAGAATAGAGATAAATAATAGGAAGGTAAAGGTACTCACTTAAAAGATCCGACACCATAAGTTAGTGAACACCCGTTGGTTGTGTTAGATTCAGTTCCAGTTAGGAGTTGAAAGACCCAGGAAAATTTTCGCCGAAATACCCGTTGAAAAAAAAGATTACTTGCGGTGGCTTTTTTTCAAAAAAATTACGCGGAAATACCAAAACGATGCAAATAAACCGCACTGGGCTGATCCATATTGCGGTAAACCCCATCGGGTCAACGCCATTACGGTTATTTATGTCATAAACCGCATCAGCCAAACGCATCTTTGCGATAAACCGCATCAGGCTGATGCGGTTTATTTGCAAACCGTTGCTACTGAAAAAAAAATCTCGGATAAATTTAAGCGTCGGTCTCCACGATTTCCGCGATTTTGTCGGATAATCTTATCCAAACATTGTAAACTAACACCAAGTTAATAAATTAGTGAATTAATTAATTACAAGTTAAATTTTTAATTATTCAACTGAAACTACCAAGATTAACTTTTTCATATAACATAATAATACCTACTTAATTTTTTGGAAAATTTATACACCATTTAAATAAACAACAAGTTAATATATTAGTGCATCAATTAATAACGAATTAAATTAATAATTAAACAATTAAAACTACCAAGATTATAAAATTGGTGCATTAATTAATTACGAATTAAATAATAACTAAACAACTAAAAATAGTTCCTCATTTTTAGTTAACTAGTCTTTATGTGGATTTGTTGTTATAACTAAAATGTAATTTAATTTATTTATTTTATTGTTTAATTATTATGCTAATTTGTAATTAATTAATGAACTAATATAATAACTTGTTTTTAATTTATAATGGTGTATAAATTAGCAAAATAATTAAGTTGGTATTATTATGTTATAGACAAAAATAATCTGACAGTTGTTTTAATTATTATTTTAATTCGTAATAATTAATGCACTAATTTTATAACTTTTTTAAATTTAGAATGGGTATAAATTAGCCAAATGTTAATAGTAGGAATTATTATGTTATAGACCAAAATTAATCTTGGTATTATAGTTGTTTATTTATTATTTTAATTTGTAATTATTAATGCACCAATTTTATAACTTGTTTTTAATTTATAATGGTGTAATATTAGCCAATAATTAAGTTGGTATTATTATGTTATAGACAAAAATTAATCTTGAGTAGTTTTAGTTGCTTATAATTTAATTTGTAAATAATTAATTCTCTTAATTTTATTAACTTGTTAGTTACAAATGTTTGGATAAGATTATCCGACAAAATCGCGGAAATCGTGGAATACCGGCGGCTCAAATTTAATTCCGATATTTTTTCGAGAGTAACAACGGTTTGGAAATAAACCGCATCAGCCTGATGCGGTTATCGCAAAGATGCATTTGCTTGATGCGGTTTATAACATAAATAACCGATAATGGCGTTGACCCGATGCGGTTTACCGCAATTGCATCGTTTTGGTACTTCCCGTAATTCTTTTGAAAAAAACCACCGCAACTAATTTTTTTTTCCAAATTGTATTTCGGCGAAAATTTCCCGAAAAGAACCAAGTAGTCACAAGGACTAGGAATGAATGAAGAACGACAAATTGAGAAAGAAAAGCCAAAACCAATAATCAGAGCATAAATATAAAAGAAACATAAAATAATATGGATAACATTAAAAAATTTCTAATAACTATTATTGAAAAATGTAGAAAGTAAAACTTAAAACAGGTAATCATAACTTACAAATATTAGAATGCTTTTAAAATTAACATTAAATAATTTGTTAGTAGAAATTTTGCAATTTTAAATCTTCGGCCTTATTTTTTTTTTTTTTTGGAAAAGCAAGATATATATTATATTATATAAGAAGGGATACATGCAAAGAGACACATGTAGGACATGTGTCAACTTCCCTAACCAGCAAATTACATATGTCATTTCTAAAAAGAGTGTGCTGGATTGCCTTCTCCACGCTGACAGTGTGAACGCACCATCACCATGGCTACCGCCATCGGCACCACCGTTGGTGCTAGCGGCACAACCGGCTTTTACGGTATCATCTGCTACGCAGACTTCATTGACAGATATTGCTCCATGGAGCAAAGATTAGACACTTCGCCCCTGGCAACAACGTTGAAGATGGAAGCTGTCAGCCTTATTTATTTTTGATAGTAAGTAAATATCGGTCTCCTCCTCTCTTCCTCCACAGCAAATATCGGCATTAGTCTTCCTCAAATTGTTGTCATCTTCCCAGTTCTCATTGGCGTTCTATCCAAACTGTCATTTTCCCACAGTTCATCCCTGGGATTTCAGTCACTCAAACCGTCATCCTCCCACACTTTTTTCTTGACGAGCGGCTATACAGGTCGAAACAAAGACCAGATTCAAGGCGTCGGTTTAATCGGTATGCAATTGCAGGCTTCTAAATTTCCCGTAATTTTAAGATTAGGGATTACGTTATTCACTTGTATATGGATTTTTGCACACTTGTTTGTCAATTACAACAATTGGAGGTAAGACTCAACTCACTCGACGCGCGTATTTCCCCAGGCAATGAGAATTCGTTTTTTTCAACTAGGATGGTTAATGAGTTCCGGCGCTTCTGGTGGTTTCAGTTTTAACTGGCGTAGAAGTTGAAACAGAAGAAGCCTCCAACTACTCGTTCTTCTATTGGATGATTTGTTTATTTTTGTCAAATTATGCATCTACGTTACTATAATTTGTTTGCAGTGACTGCAGTACTAACTTAAAAGACTGTTGAAATAGGTGATTCTGCAGTACTAATTAAAAAGACCCCTGAAATAGGGACCTTGCTTTACCAGAGTCACGGTGTGATTGCCACACAGTCTTTGAGTTGTGAGATTAACCTACATCAGACGAGTGATTCAAATCACTAGAATGGTAGAATGGATTTAGTTGTCTTTTATGCCTTAGTCTGAATGGTGTCTTACACTTGCGTCAATCATTTATTAATTTTACTGGGTAAGCGACCTTGCTAGTGGTACAAATCGTTCATCCGGTGTACATAAATCAGTTGCTTCGAATGGAGGAGTGGCCTAGGTAACAAATTTCTATCCTATACTTTTTATTTTAAGTGAAAATCAAGGTATTTATTACCTTGAAGTGCTTAATCTACTTGCTGAATTGCTGGTGTTTGCTGTGATTGTTGTTGTTATTTTCACTGCTGCTGCTGCTTTCAATGCTGCTTCATTGTCTTATACATTCTGCTTCACTGCGTCAGTGATGTCATTTCTTGTTCGCTACTAGTATTTGCCATACATCCATCTTTCTTTACTTCTTGAAGATAAACAAGTTTTTTTTTTCCAATAATTTCTTGTTTTCTTTTCCAACTGAAATGATGAAACCTATGCTGTATCTTTACCTCCATGATGCTTATATTAATTGAAGCAGGAAACTGTTGTGGTCTTTCCAATTAAAGTTGATGTTGTCGTGGCTTCATTGTGTAATCTGTATCATCAGTTTCAATAAAGTTGTTGCTGCTTATATAAGTGATGCTGCTTCATTGTGTAACCCCTTGTTGTACTTAAGTTGCTCCTGCTTATAGTATTTCCCTTGGTTGGGTTGCTCCTTTTGAAAACAGAGGGGCGGCTGGTTGGTCTTACTTGCACGCTTGGGGTGCTCATTCTTGCAATTTTTGCGGTGGAATTGATAATTGAACAGAGCGTCTGCTGCTCTGATTTTTTTTTTTTTTGTGAAATTAACATTTTCAGCATCAGAAATCACTTAACTCAAGTTGGTTTGCTCATTCTTTCCACTTCATCACTTCAGCCATGTTTCTATCATTTGGAGGGACAACTTCATCGGTAGCACTAAACGGATCACCATTTTGAAAATGATGAGGGCAGGATTTTAGAAATTAACCTCGATTTTCCTTGCTGAATTGATGGTCTGGTGCTTTGAATTGCTAATGTTTTTAAGTTGTTTGTTGCAGTTATTCGGTATGAAGTTGCTGCTATACTTTAATTTTTTTGTAGCTGCTGCTTAAATTTTCAGTATTCATCTGATTGCATAACTATGTACTCATTTGCTAAAGTGTTTGCAAAGAACATTGAAGGTTCTTCACAGACGAAACTATTGGGGGTAATGGATGAAGCCGAGTCGAGTCTGGACAATTCTCCATTTTTGGATGGAAATCAATTAGTTTTACATTCAGAGTATGCTACATATTCTGTAATGCGTAGTACTTTTATATTTTTAAACCAGTAAGAGTATAAGGTTTTTCAACATACTTTAAACATCGAAGTTAATATGTGGACTATTCTTCTTTGTTGATGCTTTTGTAGCAGATGTTCATTTTTTGTTTCAAATTTTAACTGTAATGAAGAAGTGGTGAAACATTTTCTTATTGAAGTAAATGTGTATATGCTCACGCTTTAGTACAATTAAAAATTATGGGTATAATGTGTATTGACTTATTAATATGATTTTCATTTACACTTTTAGTCATTACGAAAAGTCAAAACAATCTTTTATAGTTAGAAAAAAGCGTTAACCAAATTATGACTATGAGTCACTAAGGCTTTTACAAGCACACAATTGAATTCACTGACACAACAATAACTGTCACTAAAGCTTACTAAAGTCTAAGTTTGACATCTCATCAATATGACAAAAAAGGGTATACTGACATATAGTTAAGTGTCAGTAAAGATGAAAATCTTACCGACTTCTCCATTTTGTTAGTAAAAACCTTTAGTAACTGCGGTGCTGCGGACACCTTGTTTGTGTGCCTGTAAATCCCAATGGTCTTATACTGACACTTTTTAAGGTTTTTTTGACACACTTTGAGTGTCACTCAATGATGTATTTTTTGTAGTGGACATGGAGCGAGGAGCAAGGATAGATGAAACCGTCTTGAGTAGAAAGCTGATCCGGTGATCGTCCTTTCTGTTCCTGTTCCTTCCCAATACGCCAACTCCCAGTTACTCATTCCAAGTTCGACTGCATATCCTACCTTGGCGCGCCGCGGCCCACAAGACCCCGACCAACATTATCTAAAACTGGTGTTCACCGTGCTCAACTAGGTAGTAATCACAGCGCGGAATGGAAGATAGACCTGAGCTCATCAAAAAGGATGATCCAAATCCAAATGCCCAGCCACCTCATACAGGGATCCACTACACGTACAGGTACAAGTCTGCCTGTAACTACTGCCGAATTTACATTTTTGTAACCCGAAAATACATTTGAATTCAAATACTGTCAATGATTTTGGGTTTTTGTATTCTACTACATCCGCCGACTCCCTCGCTGATGGTTGTACTGCATGTGCGATTAATTCGTCATCTGAGGTAGTGTTAACCGTGGATTTACCATCTTCACTGTCACGAAACAGCCGGAAGAAGGATGTGCATCGGACGTGCACTGACTTCACCGGAACAAGTGCTAATTTACCCTCGTCCACTGCGGATGAACAACAACCTCCAAATCGTAAGCAACAAGGGAACTCCACCAAACGCGGGGCCGAGGATATTGAAGATTCAACAACGGATTGGTGGTGGCCAAGAAAAAAAAAGACAAACCGACCTTTCACCAGCAAAATGTCGATTGCTGCTTTGAGAAGGGGCATCAAGGGTCTCAAACCAGAACAGCGCGCAGCCCTGCAAGAGACTGGGTTTGCTCATTCTTGAATCTAGGGGTGGATTCGATCTGTTACAGCCTGGGGTTTGGTGGCAACAAATTTTAATTGGCGTAGCTGTCAGTTGATACTGCTGATAACACAAGAGTTGACGTAACAGAGGATGATGTTCATGACATACTAGGGTTTGCCCCCGTGGCGTTGAGATCACAGAAGCATCAATAAACTCAAGTCTGATGAGTACAAGGAATGGAAGTTACAGTGGGATGCTGTCTTTGAGGTAAACACAGCAGAACACTAGATATCATAAGTAAATGGCCGACAATGGGGCGACAGATCTATTCAAGACCAGTTTTGTAGTGTGTTGTGTCTCCACTTGCGTCAGCGGCAAGTGCGACCTAAGGTGCAACGACATGATTCTGCCATTAATACGAGACCCGTCAAATACATCTAGGCTGAACTGGTGTAGATACACAATTGACAAGTTGGTAGAGTCTGTTCGTAAGTATCAGCAAAGTACATTCAAAACCCACTACTTCACAGGCTCTCTGTTGTTCCTTAACCTGTTCTATTTTGACAAAACGGCTCTTGTTGGCCGTCTCGAGCAGCACGGTTATCCATCGATATCCAAATGGAACAACGACATGTACAATGACAGGCTAATCAGAGAGAGAGATGTAGGAAAATTTGGAGCGGGTAGGATTGTAAACATCAGGAGTGGTGGCAGTACAAATATCGTCTTGCCCACTTTAGAGGCGGTACAGGTTAGTGTCACTCTATGAGTCTTTTTTCCTTGTTCAATATTTAACTATGTACGTTGTTAGGGCTGGCAAAACGGGTTGGCGGGTCGGGTTGAGCTTAACCCGAACACGACACGATTAATAAACGGGTCGACACGAACGCGACCCATTTAATTAATCGGGTCATGTGCATCAACCCGAACACGAATATACTTCAACCCGACCCGACCCGTTTGACACGATTAGTTTTTCGTGTCAACCCGATTAACCTAGTAAAACTTGACTAATCTGATATTGATGTGCGGCTATTCTCTCAATTCAAAATTCAAAATCCAAATATGTTTGGATTTTGACATATTATTTTTCCTTGCCATAAAGATTAAAGAGCACTATTACAACAATATAATTCAAAATTCAATGGGTTGAGTAAAAAAATTAAAATTCGATGGGAATTGGGATGTCATCATGTGCCGATTTGGGTGTTTGGCTGTGTGGTTGGATAAAAGAGGAGAGTAGGTGTTGTAATTTTAATCGGTAATGGGTTTGGATATATATATATTCAACTTAAAAGTTAAACGGGTTGGCGGGTTACACTAGTTCGACCCGAACCCGACCCGATTATTAAACGGGTCAACCCGGACACGACCCGTTTATTTAATCGTGTCAAATTATAAAACCCAAACCCGCAAATTTCGTATCGGGTTCGTGTTGGTCAAACGGGTCGTGTTGAAATTGCCAGCCCTATACGTTGTTGACTACAATCTTGGAGATGCAAATTTTGCAGCCTTCAGACCATGCTGCTGTTCAGGAACGTTTGCTAGAAACAGAGGAAGCGATCGTATCTGCTCCTGACCAGAAGTCTGATACTATCAGACTGCTTGACGATTTTAGGATGTGGATGGTGGTTGACGTAGACGGGCTCATGTCTGGAATCATGATGAAGTTGGACGAAAAGGTTGGAACATTATGCAAGCTAATAGACAACGTCAGAGATTTGACTGTCAAAATAGGGGAAGAGAGAAAGTTAATTGAATCCAGGTTGAACGACTTGTCGATTGAGAGAGATAATGCCGAAAGACGTTGGAACGAACTGTTGGCAAAGGAAAGATACCTTGCAGACGAGCAGAGTTTGGTAGAGGAGCAGAAGTACAAGCTTAGATTTGTTGAAAAGGAATTAATGGACAAGCATAAAGCATCGTCTGGTGAGGTGGAGCAAGCGGCCAAGTCTGGAGGGGAGGCAGTGGGTAGTTCCGGGGTCGGTGATACATGTGTTCGTCCATGTTCGTCCGAAAATGAGGTGTGTTTGGGGACGCATGTGTCGCCATATGCCGACAAACCTGTCGATCCGGTGAGAGCGGCGTATAATATAGAGAACGTTTTGTTCAGTTTTGTGATGTTATTGCATGATAAGACGTGAGTTGTGTACTCTGCAACCAAAACTGTTGTTCACAATGAAATATTATTGTTGCCATCATAGATGAAATATGTTAATACTGTTTCATTTGTTGAAGTTTGCCACTCTACAAGCAAGGAGACTTCATGCTCACGCAGGAGGACTTCTCTACTTTCGCATACGACACAGACCTGTACAGTTGCATTGTAGATTTGCAATCGAGGGTGCTCAACTTCGAAAACACGCGAAGAAGTGAAGGAAGCCCTAACCGTTTTTTCTGCAGCACCACGTTAAGTGTACGTACACTAAGTTGATACACTATTTTAGAGTGATCTCACTTATTTTACCATAGCCTGAAGCTGATAATCTACCTGTACAGCTTTTCACCACTGATATTACATCAACGGAAATCAGAGATGTCAACGACAGTCGAGCGGCAACTGCGAAGGTGGGTATAATAAAGCAACTTTACAAGGAGTTCCACAACGCGGGGCTTGGGCCTAAGGACATCATGAAGGTCGATATGGTATTCGTACCAGTGCAAGCCCATGGACACGTGTATGTGTGTGTACTCGACTATAAGAACGGAGTAAACTGGGTGATCGACAATATGCCTGCTCCGTTCGAGGGATTCAACATGGTTGACAAGTACGGGATAGTCCCATTTCTGCTGGTATGCTCACCCATTTAGTTTTTCATATGTTGTGTGTTAGATCATTGCTTCAATTAGTATGGACTCCTACATGGTTAACTGGCATGTTTTTCCCGCGTGCTGCTAAACAAGGTGTACTGCGTGAATACTTTCATCACTGCGGCCTTCACTTCTCAAGGTGACTTCAGGCTTAGAGGAGTTCCAAATCTCATAGTAATGCAAAAGGACTGGCAGTCTAGGCGTAACCCTTCGGACTGCGGTATATTTGCCTTGCGACATATGGAGACGTACATGGGAGATATGGCTGGATGGGATCCCGGACTACAGAAAGACAATGTGTGCCTCTTTACTATGAGTGTCTTGCAAGCAGACAATGCTTTTGTAATGGACACATTATGCTCAGGACAAGTACCATCATCCAGACTAACAATCTATACTTCCATGTTTTCCAAACAGGTGCACCAAATGAGATTATTGCGCAAGCGATATTTGTGTAAGTTTTTGCTTCACAAGCTGAATGCCCGTAGACCCTATATGCTCCATGAATTGATGAAATTCGAGCAGCTAACGTCTAAGGTATATGCAACTCCTCTACGATAACTGAACAAAACGACACACACTGATCATAGCAACTTCTACTCGTCATTATGTAATGTGTGCAGGTGAAAAGACCATGACCAATTGTGAGCATACACGGACCTGGACAGAATCACCTTTTTATTGGACCGTCACTTGGATAACGGGATTATAGTCTGACGTAAGTTGCGGTTGGATGGCTGTATGTTTAAGTTGCGGTGAGCAAGGTTTCATGTCGTGTTTTTGTAGGCTGTCTTCGCTACTTATCTCCCATGCATATCAATTACAGAGTCTCAAATTTACAAAACGTCTCAGCGCAAATGTAGTTGCTCCTCACAGTATTCAATGTCCGCAGGGTCTAGTATGCACAGTATACCATTCTGGTAATATATTCGCGTTTACTACGAATAGACATGTTGGTACGCATGTCGGCGTTCGTCTCATGGGTGGGTACATCTGTTTAAGTTCATGAACACCCCGAGTAAGTGTACCCACTGTCTGTTACTGGCCGTACTAATGCTGCATTCCCCGGTCTAACTCCCCCCACTCACTGTGTTTTGATAATAACTAGTAGGGTTTTACAATAAAAGCAAAGCAGAAGTACCTAATACACACCCTTTAATTAGAGAGTCTTGCGACGCATGTCGACGTATATAGGAATTATGACTGGAATGGATCGTGGTCTACGAAAAGACAATGTGAGCATGTTAAATAAATGGTGTCTTGCAAGCAGATAAGGAATGATGTTTTGGTCACATTAGCTTCATGGCAGGTAGCGTCAACCACACTAACCATCTGCATTTCCCCGTTTTCTAAGCGGGAGTGACAAATGACATCATTGGGCAAGAGATATTCGTGTAAATTGTCGCTTCACCGGAAGTCCAAACGTTGGAGCCTGTAATTTGTGGAAATTGATGAAAACATGGCGGCAACTGTGTAACGTATATGCGCCGCCCACGCTAATCGTGCATAACGACACATACAGAATACAACATCTCAATCATCGTTATGTAATACGCGCAGGTGAAAAGATGACGATCAGTTGTGAGCGTATATGGACCTGGGAAGACTCACCTTCAGATTCGACCCTCGCATGGATAACTGGATTACAGTCTGTTATCAGTTGCATCCGGGATGACTGTCTATTTAAGTTGCGGTAAGCAAGGTACGTGTTCGAGTTTTTGCTGGTTGTCTTTCAAACTTATCTCTCATGTAGGGCCATTTCGGAGACTCAAATCAAAAAAATCATGGGTGCGCAAGTTTTCTAGCACCTCACGGTATTTAATTTGTGGTAGGTGTGTACATATAATAGTGGTTGCACCGAAATCCTTTATGAGGCTACCCAACATCGCATAGAGCAATTGCCTTAGTGTGTCCAGTATACCATTTAGTAATATATTTGCCTTCTCACACCAGGCTTCGCATGTACAAATGCAAATAGCATTCCCTCGCCGTAGTCTCCCCATTCAGTCCCAATATTAAACGGTTCTGGACGGGCTGGGAATCATTCTTGGTGCTTACATTATATAGTAATTACGCATGACCCTGGGGACTGGAGTAATTAAACTTAGGCGTACGTTGTTCGCACTTTACTTTAGTAAATAACGGTAAGGATGTTACTTTAGAACTTGTAAATGAGAATGTGGTTGCGTTATCGTTATGGAATACACTTGGTATATGGAATTGGGAGTTGTCTGGGTTCCTCCCTCCTATCTGTCATGACTTGCGGTGGAGGATCAAGGCAGTGCCTGATGAGGTGCCTGATTTTTTGAATTGTGAATATATTGAAGGTGTTTTTATTAATTAGAATTTTTCAAGCCTTTATCTAATCTTGTGAATACTTCTCGCTCATTAGCAATTTAGCATAAATGGTTAATATACTTGAAGGCTTCTACCTATGTTGCAAAATTCTCATGCTTCTGAATAGTTCTTCATCATTAACAGTTTTTAACTACCATAAAAAAAGTCATCAATACTTATTAACTAATTCCATTCGCTAATTGTTCATAGATTGAAAATACAAGTTACTACACTTTGATACAATTTTAATAATTATCCACAAACATATTGTATTTATACACCTCTCAAAATAATGAAACTATTAGCTAATCTAAAGTTACATCAATAATTTTGATAAGTTCGGAGTTAGTTGCTAAATTATAACATGATTAGTTCAGAATCGGTTATATACATTTATACGTGTTGAGATTGATTGAACTCAAATTTGCATATCATGACGATTTAGTTGCGGGATTCTGTAATGGCAACTGTATTTAACCCATTAATTGACCCGTATTTCAGCCATAACCCGAAAAAACCTGAACAAACCAGAGGCTAAGCTGAACTGTAACTTAGCCAATCTGAAGTCACCCTGACCGAAAGGCATCCAAACCAAAAATCACCCAAACCAATCCAACCCGGCCCGAAATTTCAACAAACCGAACGCAACCTGAACAAACCGAATTCAACCGACCCGATCCAACCCGAACCAAATATTGAACGATTTGAAATCAACCCTAACCAAACCGAACCCAACCGAACCCGATCTGATTGACCCGAACTGCCACCTCTGTATTTCTTTCCCCCTTTTCTCAACCCCTATCCATGTCGATGGGCAAATTCTACTATACAACCGGAAGCACGATGCTCTGTGCTTCCAGTGTAGAAGGGAAATAAAAGTAAATGTGGATGCGTGATGTTTCTATTTTTTATTTTTATAATTTAAAATTTAATTATTAATTAATTAAATAAATAAATGTAGTAACTATTAAGTAAAAAAATCTTGGATTTAGAGGAAAATCTGCAAATTCAAAACAAATAATTCTAAAAATGTATTAATTGTTGAGTAAAAAATCTTAGTTTTAGAGGAAAATTGTACTAATAATCCTTTATTATATAATGTCAATAAAAAACTAGTTTGGAATTTAAATCTAAGCAAATTTCATAAACATGATTTGATAAATGTTGAACAAATGGTTTAAAATGTTGAACAACGTGTGTTTGATAATATTAGCATTTAACTAATATTTAAAAATGGTAAAAAATAGAAATTGTATAATTACATTAACAAGATATTTAAGAGATATAAATTTTTTAAAACTGTCAATTATTGAAATAATTTTTAAATCAATAGAGAAACTAAAATGATTTGTTTTATATAATTAAAAAAACAAAATATAAAAACAAAAACTACCATATAATTAAAAATCACAGACTTGAAGCACGCTGCTATGTGCTTCCGGTTGTATAATAGACGCTTTGCGATGGAGTGTTCTCCGTTTTCCGCTTGCTAACTACTAGCTCCGCAGTGAGCTCTGACCCCATGATTATCCCTGGTGATCCCCCTACTCTCTCGCCGCAGAAGAAGTCAGGTTGCAGGCTGCATGCAGATCCACCGCACCAGACTGAAAAGGTAAACATTTGTAATCTGTCTGAGATAACAAAAGTCATTCTTGTTCCCCCGGATGTATTTTTAGCTTCGCTTAATCTTCTAAGTGTAGCTCTCAAAAATACGAAACTTGAAAATAGAGATACAAAATCTAAACCTAACCTAATCAGCTTCTTCATCGACCGTACTCCTCCCTCGATCTATTTCGCCCCTCCGATGGACTCGATCATCTCCAACTGCAAGAAAATGCAACTTCACCCCGCGGAAACGAATTTCTTTGACGAATCTAGCCTCTCAAACTCCTACTCTCTCATCGATATCCAAAAAGCCCTCTTTGCTAGAATATGGAGCCCTAAACGTGTTTCAGCTAAGCTGCTACAGAGTGTGCTCTTTCAAATGTGGAAACCAAGGCCTGGGTTCAACGTAGCGGAAGTAGCCACCAATCGCTTCTCTATCGAGTTTGGTACTGAGGCGGAGAAGGGGAACATTCTTATGAATGGACCTTGGCACTTCCAAAATCGGCTCCTAGCAGTCTCGGATATAAACCCCTACATCAGTATTGCAGAGCATGAAACCACGTCTGTCAACATCTGGGTAGGCATTCATAAAATTCCCATAGCCTTCTTCCCCTACATCAGTATAGCTAATCGTCTAGGGAGATTTGTTGAATGCGCTGAAAGAATGAACCCGTTATCTGCTAAAATTCTCAGAGTCAAGGTAGAAATCAAAATTGCTGAGCCACTGTGTAGGATGATAGTGCTTAAGACTTCCCAAGGAAACAAAGTCTGTAGAGTTTCCTATGAAAACTTACCAAGCTTCTGCTGCAGATGCGGTAGAATTAGTCACACAATGCCTGAGTGTATTTTCTATAGTGAAGCATCAGGCTGTAATGAGAGATATGGTCCCTGGATCCGTTCCGAATTCGCCAGAGCAATGGATATTGCTAATGATTGTAAGCTGCTTAACCAGTGGAAAGAAGAAGGGGTCCTTGACAGCCTCACTGTGATGGCTACTCAAGGTGATCTTCTCCCTGATAACACCCCTACTAATGTTAATGTTAACCTATCTCTAGCAACCCTGCCCTCTGTCACAGTTCCTTCTGTTGCTATCCCACAAAGATCCACCTGTCTGGAGATTCAAAATTTGAATTCCCCATCCACTTTACATGACCTAGGTAATTCCCTTTCAGATAATCCCCCTGGTTTTAACCTCCCCCTGCAATCTCAGATAACACCTCAAATAAATACCAGTTCCCCTGTCCAGACTGTTAACATGGACATTACCCCCCCTTCAAAACCCCAATCTCATACATTAGATGTTCATCTTCTACCTTGGGAAGCTGCTGTCTCAGCTTTCGCCACAGAATTCAACAACAGACAGCCCACCGTCCCTCCTATATCTGTTTCTGGCCCTAGCAATTCCCTTTTTATGGCCCCCAGTGGAGGGAAGACTAACCCCTGGGCTACAGAAATCCCTGACAACTCTGGTGAGCACACTTTGTGGATGGAAGCTCAAGATCCTCTGTGTATTCAGTCAAGTTCAAAAGGAAAAGGGAAACTTTTCCTTGAGACATCTTTGAACCCTAGACACTCACAATCTTTCAAAACTAAGAAAAGGAAAGTCTACAACATTGGACCTCTGGTGATTACCTCCTCTATTCCCACAGAGGAGGTGGAGGAGTCTGACTATTATGAGGTCATCCTTGAAAGGGCAGACCCTGAGCAGGATCAGGGCTGCCTGCAGAAATGAGTTGTGTAATGCTTAACTGCAAGGGGTTGGGTCGCCCCTGTGCAGTAGTTTGGGTCTCTTCCCTGTTGAAGAAATTTAATCCCAAACTTGTGTTTTTAATGGAGACCCATAAGACTGATTCTGATATAGATAATCTTATCCAGAAGTGGAAAGATTTTGATGGGCTGGCTATTAGTAGTGTTGGTAGAAGTGGAGGACTTCTTCTTCTTTGGTCAAAGGATAGCAACACTTCCATTATCAGTACTTCAAACCATCACATCTCGGCAACTGTCAAACTCCCAGGTATGAATCTCTTCAATTTTACTGGTTTCTATGGGTGGTCTAAGTGGCACCAAAAACATTTGTCTTGGAAGTTGCTAGATTCTTTAAGAGATCAGATTAACCTTCCTTGGTTAGTGGGAGGTGATTTCAATCAGATTATGTATAATTGTGAAAAAAAGGAGGGAAATTTAGAGATGAAAGATTACTGGAGGTTTTTAGAGATGAGATGATGATAATTCTAATAATGATACCTGGCTTTGGAAAGGAAACAAAACTGGCAACTATTCTGTGCGATCTCGTTACTCGGAACTCACTGAAGATCATAGGAAGGAAGGACCTTCTTCTCCCACGACTCACTTATCTGCGACTAAAAGGAAAATACAAAACAATCTGTCCCCTCCTAGATCTCAACTGTTTGCCTGGAATTTTTTTAGCAAAATCACCCCTTGCCTTGCAAACATATAAATAGAATGGGGGGGTCTGAGGCTTGTTTCCTGTGGCGAGAGTGATTAGTCAAATGTGGGCTGTCTATGATGCTAGGATTAAAGTAAGACACAATCCTGAGATGGCTACCTTGGAATGCATTTAATCTTATCTGGGATTTACGGAGGCCTACCAGCAGAAGATGGCTAAGATCAATGTTTATTAGAATAGATGGCTCTCCAACTCTACTCATAATGAAGAGTTCTTGTTGTCAACTTGTTGTAAAAGAAGATTGGGTTCTAATATGTCTTTGAATGGTATTATTATGCATCATACTGGTAATCTGGAGATAGCTTTCAACAGGAAATGCAGGAGTGCTGTTCCAGATAATGTGGCGGAGGTGGAGACTATCATCCATGGACCCCCGCATTTGAACAACATGGGTAGGAAGATGAAGCTTTTGGTGTCTGTCAACAACCATAACCTGATGCAGAGTATGCAACATCACAACCACGGGCCAGAAGAAGAAGTTCTACACTTAGTTAGCAACATTACTAATGGTTCTTGCAATTTGACAATCTCCTTGCGTTTATGTAAAGATTCTCACACTAATTTCTTAGCTGATCTAGTTAGCAGATGTTCAAATATGTCTTTTGATTGGAAAATGTGGGATAGCTCAAATGCCCCTCTTACTATCATTCAAGCTTGTAAGCTTCAAGCTGATATGCTACTCTCTTATCCTCCTAACTTTTGTAATAGATTAGGAAGTGTAAGTCTCCCTTGATCATTTATATATGGTAAGAAACAAGCTGTTATACTACTTATTTTTGTTTTTCGGATGTTGTTTTAAATATTGGTAGGGTAGCTGATCAATATCGTGACAGAAGGGGAGCAGCTGCTTACCAGGAACATTAGTTCTAGAAAAAATAATTACGTGTCTAAATAACCACAGAAACTATCAACGTGGCAATTTAACCGGCCAGCACTGCTCTGGGATTTGTCTAAAAAACTGAGCACACTTTATTTTTATTGAAAACTATTTTGCTAAACTATACTCTTTGGTGTTTGTTTTAATGACACAGTCCTTCTCTCTTCTTACATCATAGTTCATGGTCTATTTTGTACTATTAAGTTACACTTTTTAATTGGTCAATAGACTGAGCATCATATGAATAATTAAGTGTGCAATTGATAATGAGTTCATGGTCTGTTTAATTGGTCAATAAACTGAGTTCATTGTCTGTTTTGCGGTTTGAGTATTTCTGGTGCTACTTTTCTGTCCAAGTACAGTCATAATTAGATCCTGGTTAGTGTTGCATTCTTTGGGTTGTTCCGTTATTCTTTCATCGTTTATTGTAAGTTTGTGGTAATTAAACTCAGCATCATTTGAATAATTAGGTGTGCAATTAATAATAAGTTCACGGTCTGTTTAATTGGTCAATAAATTGAGTTCAAGGTCTGTTTAGCAGTTTGAGTATTTCTGGTGCTAGTTTTGTGTTCAAGAACAATCATAATTAGATCCTTGTTTCTTGCTTCGCATTCTTTGGATTGTTCCGTTTTTCTTTTGTCGTTTATTCTGGACATAGTCCTTCTCTCTTCTTACGTTATAGGTCATGGTCTATTCTGTTGTCTTTTAGTTACACTGTTTAATTGGTAAATAAATTGAGCATCATATGTATAATTAAGTGTACTGTTAGTAATGAGTTCATGGTCTGTTTAATTGGTTAATGAACTGAGTTCATGGTCTGTTTTGCGTTTTGAGTATTTCTGGTGGTAGTTTTCTGTTCAAGAACAATCATAGTTAGTTCCTTGTTTCTTCTCTTGCAATCTTTGGGTTATTCTGTTGTTCTTTCTTCGTTTATTGTTAGTTTGTAACTAACCAGCTTGTTTCTTTTGCTGTCTATTAGGCTACAATTAGTGAATTCTTTGGATGAATTTGATTGAATTTGTGTGATAGTAAAATATTATTATGTGATGATGAAGAAACTTTGATCTACCTCTTGCAAGGAATGGCTTTAAAGGAACGCTGAAGAAGATAAAGGTACCTTTCTAACTATAGAGATTGATCATAAATGTAGATAGTCACTTGACAGAGTTATCACCATTATGATTGACGCTTGTTAGTTGTTAATGACTACTATGAGCTGCTGCTGCTGCATATCAAACCTATGGATCTGTCAA
The DNA here is from genome assembly GCA_023374045.1 of Limonium bicolor. Classification (NCBI taxonomy): domain Eukaryota; kingdom Viridiplantae; phylum Streptophyta; class Magnoliopsida; order Caryophyllales; family Plumbaginaceae; genus Limonium; species Limonium bicolor. The sequence goes on along the minus strand of CM041776.1, from coordinate 409,962,102 downwards.
TTGTGGTTTTTTATATCTTGTTGGTAGTGTGAGTGTGTACATGTTGCTGCAACCGATATTCTATTGTACTTAATTTGTGTGTTTTTGTCTGTACATGATAGTATGATACTACATGCAGCTACATTGCTAGTGCTACTGCTGCTGCTGTTGCTCCTCCATCTCATTTCTGCTACATTGCTACTTTTGCTGCTCCTACATTGCTACTGCTGTTACTTGAGTTGTCTTCCCATGTTCCTCCTCTGTTAGATTTGTTCTCAGATAAGTGAGGCTCTGCTTGCAGCCAGGTTTACATCTTTCAGCTGTCTTACAAGATTTAAAGGTTTTTTTGCACTTTGTTTTCATTTCGGCTGTAGGAACTTTGGACAAGGGCTGGAGCCTGGAAGAAGCTCAAATCGGCAGCAAAAAACTAGAGCTCTGTTGCTGCTTTTACTAGATGTTGTATTTTTTAAGAAACTAATATGTGTTGATTGCCTCATGTTGGATCTCTCTTGCTGCTGTACAACCGAATCGTAAGGCAGTCCTGTCTCGTGTCACCCCTATGTAACCAAAGCATGATCTAGTCACGTGTCACTCATCAGTTCCAGTACTTTGGCCGACCTACATAATTCTATACTGTGTAGAGCTACCCGAGCGCACAGTGCTGAGCTACTTTCCCGTCCTGTGATGCAGCTACCCGAAATCTAATATTTTGCCAAACCCTGTCCATGCTTGACTTATCGTACAAGTGTATCAACATCTAGTAATAAAAATCAACTATGTGGTCATACCAAAGTGTGATCTAGTTACGTTGTCCACATGAAATTCGTTATTTGTACATAAATACAAATATTTATAATTATTCTATTATTCAAAGCAGTTTATGATATATATTTAACATATGTCGGAAATAACATTACCTATATATATCACGTATGAATTATTTTCTTTCACAAATTTTACCACCGATACAATACCCCCAACAAGTTTTAAAAATGCGCTGTCAGACAGGATAACTTTTACTCTCTTAACCTTTTAATACATGACCTATTGCGGAGGTCTGCCACCATCTTATCACAACTCTTAACTCACTGGTCATGCCAAAGCATGATCTAGTCACGTGTCAGTCATCAGTTCCAGTCTTTTGTCCGACATACAGAAATAAATATCTGTCTAGAGCTACCCGACCTGACAGTGCTCAGCTACTTTCCCGTCCACTGATGCAGCTACCCGAAATCTCATATTTTGCCAAACCCTCTCCATGCTTGACTTATAGTCGAAGTGTATCACCATAGTCATAAAAATCTACTATGTGGTCATACCAAAGTGTGATCTAGTGACGTTGTGCCGGTTCTATTCAAAACCTATGGCACCATTTGTTGATTTCTTCTCTATTTTTTCTTGAATTAAAATTTCTTTGCTCTTTATTTATATAGACGTATATATTAAAATCCTTATACTTAATGTTACATATACTGTAATCGTTCGGTTAACCCAGTTTCCACTTCATGTTATTTACAATATTTCTCTACTATAGCCCAATCGCATTAATAGTACCTACATTAAATCGATCACCGTACCTCTGCAAATCAAGTCCAACCTCAACTATCTAATTCGAAGGTTAAAACCCATCATTTCCTGTTAGCGTACAAACCACAATTTGTGTAACACCCGTTTGTGTAAACCACAATTTGTCTACATACTTATAATTACTTATGTATAGCAAACCAGTTAACAGTCCCCACAAATGATACAGTGCAATTATAGTAGAGAATACAGAAGTTTCATCACGTTTCAAAAGTCACACCATAGTCCAAAGGCAAAATGGAGTGAATGCAAAACAAAGTCTTGATTAACAGCTACATTACCGGCGCAAAATAACTAATACAGTTACAGAAAATGCTATACATTGTGACAACATGGTGGCAAGATCTGCAGTCTTCATTGTCACTGTCATAACACACAAACATAAGGGGACCAGCATTGAGCCCATTCGGAACAGAAATCTGTTGAATTCAGTTTGAAGGCATTTAGATAATTAAGGGTATGTTGTTAACGTTAACAAAAAAGTTTCAGCCTTACGTTGGTGTATCCTCGTCAGCATCGTCGGTGGAAGGGGTGATTGTCGCAGTGTTCTCGAGGTGGAGAGGAATCCGAGGAATCGGAGGAACTTCAATCCTATCACCAGATGGGAACATGTCCGGGTATGGAGGAGGATTCCAGGGTAGGCGCCATTCAAAAGGGATACTAACAGTATTAAATTCCTCGTTCAAAGCTCTACTATCAACGTCGTAGGAACATTCTTCACTGTTCCAACGCATCCAAGGACCGAATCCGTCGCGATTATTGACAGTGACACGTTTCTTTTTACATTCATTGAGGGAGTGATCAAGCATACCACAATTATAGCAAAATATGGGAAGTTCCTCATATAAAAGAGTCACCTGAAAATCTAATTCCCATGCCTGCACCGATAGTTTAGTCGCCAGCGGTTCAAGCGTGTTCATTCTGACGCAAGCGCGGCATCGACGGTTGTTTAACCCTTCTCCGCCCAGAACTTCACACCTTATTGCTTTACCAATCTTCATGGCGAGATAACATGCATTCGTCTCTGTCTCTTTATCACGGGGGACGTCAGCAAATCGAACCCACGCGTTCATGGAGGTAGGGATTTGAGCATCGAGTTTTGTTGACGATACTGCTTTCTGAACCAACATCGCTCGCTGATGGTAGTGCCACCGACCCATTTCTATTGTTTTCTTGAACTCGGTTGGATCGTAAAACCGTATGGTGAATCTATTTTTGGAAATCTCTGTCACCTCTACCTTGGCAAGTAACTTCCATTGTATATATATATACAATTTAAGTTTAGTGGCTTCAATTCTTGTGGGGCAAAGAATTCGCGCGATAGCCATTGGGAACTCATCGTCACCGAGATCATTCATTCGATTACCTCGGTTCATCATTCTATTCCCTGGTCCTGGAGTGGTCAAAACGCGATGACGACGGTCGGCCATGGTTGCAAATACAGAGAAAAATGGTTAGACTTAGGGACTTAGTTGTGAATTGTGATACGAGGGAGAAGAGAAGACAGAAGAGGGGTGAGTCAATGACTGACTACTTAACAATTGTTATAAAAGAGCCGCTTCAAGTTTAACCGCAATTAAGTATTGTTACATAATCTTTTTTTTTACAGAAACATATAATAAGAAAGAAATTCACCACATAACTCTAGTTTTTTCTTGGTATTCTCGTAAAAATGCATAGTTGATGCTACGGGAATGCATGTATTTTTCAATATACCGAGTTGGGGTTTATATTGTTGTTCACAATAGTGTTCACATCAGACAATCACTCCCAACCAGCTATTGTTTAAAAATATAAGGGCCCTCTACACCAAAATTGGGGGCAGTTACATTGTCCCATTTAAATTATACATAGTTAATATAATTTTCAACCAGTTCTGTGTGATTTTCCTGTGTGTGTTTTTTCTAATTCCAGTAGTTTCATAATATTTGTTCACAAGTTTAACACTAATTATTCAGAATAAAATTAATTGTTTGCAAGAATGAAAAAATTGGGCCTGCAGGTCCATGTACCGGCCCAACCCAAAGACGAAAAATGTAGCCCCCCGCCTCAGCCCCACTGTAGAGAACTTTAATCAAAAGTAGTTAACTAGGAGTACTAATACATCTGTAGTTTCGTTTGCTTCCATTTATTAAGGGGGCGCCTCAGTGACGGTGAATTGACTGCTGGAATGTCAGGAACAGTGATATCTAGGGCGGCTTCGAACAGACAAAAGTGCAGACATTAAATTGATATGACACGCTTACTAATCCAATAAAATTGAGTACTATTTTGCCCATCATGACAAGAAATCGTCGCAGTTTCCCCATAAAAACGTCTGGCAGATTATTAAACTGAAATGACACGGTTACTAATCCAAGAAAAGTGAATACCAGTATTTTATTTCAAGTTCAGCACATTTTCATTATGACAACAAATTGTCACGCTTACCAATTCAACGAGTTTTTTTTAAACGAAACAGGGAAATTTCAAGAGATACGAGTATATTTTTGGCAAAATCTTGAAATGCCACTGTAAAAATAACTAGTAAAAATTTCAATGAGTTTTTTCCACATTTCCAAAAATTTAACAGTAGTAAATATATGAACTATGTAATTTTTTTTACAAAAGGTAAATATATTTTATATTTGTTTAAAAATTATTCACTACCATCAATTTACAACAATCTTGTTAAAGTTATAGTAGTATTTCTTCTCCCTGTGTCAGTAGATTATCCAAAGTAAACTAAATTACATTTTAAACTAACAACGATACAAATATTTTATACATTTGCAATATGTTTTGTATTAACTTTATTACATAGTACCTTTTGCCATCCACAAAATATTATTTCATATAATATCATTTTCATGAGTATTCTAAATGTCTTAAGATAGGAAATTTTTCATTAAGACGTAATATAATTAAATAATTTAAATTAGTAGACCTAATTTGAAAAATGCCTGGCAGCTAAATGGTACTATGAATTAACAGAAGGGTCGCTAGAACTTACGTGTTCAAAGGTCAAACGGTAAATTTATATTTTGCTGTTGAAGTATCTAAAAAAATTAAAAATATTGGTTTTCACACTATTTCGTAACTTTCTTTTACAAAGGCATTTCATGAATAAGCAAAAAATTCTAGTGCCATTCCATGAAATTTTCCAACAATACAAAATAACTTAGGTCACGCAAGCGATTTTGTAAACTGTCTGTATCCATAAGTATTTCGTACAGGTACGGTGCTACATATCAATTACCCAATTAATAGGCAGGGGCCCGCATACTGACATGATGTACCAATCATATTTATAAAACTCATAATTACAACTACATAACCATACTTCTGCCCTACCTACTACCTTCGCTTTGCTTTCGTCTCCTGTTGCTAACCAGGTTATTTTTTATTTTATTTCTTTTCTTTCAGTACTTCTAAGTGTGTTGCGATAACAGTACCCAATTTCGGGTCCCCGCTCATTTTACAAAATAATACTACTACTATTAATCTCATTTTGTATTCATCTCACTGCCACATGTCAAATAGATAGAACCATGGAACACTTTTCAAACTTTTTTTCTTAACTACAGCAAGATTACTCCCATCATAAAGCTTGTTTTACAAGATTTATGAACAAAGCTCGAAGGGGCCCAGTGTCTGTTCTGTTGGGGTTCTTTTTTTTTTTTTTGAAAACGTGTTCTGTTGGGGTTCTGTTGCTAGCTTTGTGGACATTAATCTCATTCTCTATACCTCTCACTGCCACATGTCAAGTAGATAGAATAACAACATCAAACCATGGTACACTCGTCAAACTTGTATTCCTTAACTATAGTTACATTAATCATAAAGCTTGGTGAAGAAAGTTCGAACAGCCCCTTATGGATTCGGGTCAACCGACCATTGCTACCTACTTGCATAGAGAGAGTACCTGTCCTTCTAGAGATACATCTACCTGCGCTGTCAAACCTTATGAAAAAGGTGTCTAAGCTTAAATCGTCGTTACTTGACTACGGCTACCTACTTGCATAGAGGCGGACTACCGGGCATACAAGAGATACGACTACCTGAGCAGTCAAACCCTGTAAACACGTGTCTAAGTCGTCGTTACTTGACTATGGGATGACGAGTCTGGTATCAGTTTAGGTTAACAATTTTTAACAAAGGGCATTGTGCAAATTTGTCTTTTTGTGTTTTAATCTCACTATGTTTACGAACACATAACCCTGAAGATGATGAGAATTACACCAACATACGATACAAGACGTCGGGAATTTTTTCCAAAGTTGTAGTTGCTACCTCCTTGCAATACTTGATTCGAGTTCAACTGCTGTTAGGGTTGCCCAAAAAAACCTGTTACCGCGGTACCGCAACGAAACCTGTTTACACCGTACCGTGTAACCGGTTAACCGTACTGGTTAACGAGCCTACCGTTATTATTAGAGAAATGCGGTTAACGTAACAGTATGTAACTTTATACCGTGGTTAACCGCGGTTATTTCCGATAATATACACTCCCTCCGTCCTGAATTGACCGTCCTGTTTACTTTATGGCACATGTCGTTTGACTTTAATTTTTAACATATAAGATAAATTAATTTTAAAAATTTAAGTTTTGCATATGATTCCTTACATGATAAACTATATGTTACAAAATTTAGTTTTATAAAATTATTTTATCTTATATGCTTAATATTGAAGTGGAAAAACGTGTCATAAAGTAAACAGGACGGTCAATTCAGGACGGAGGGAGTATGTATAGCTATATATATATATACATATTAGTCATCAATTTTGGTTTTTCATACATTAATATTATTTGCTGTGTGCTAGTCTTTGTATATCCTTTAACTTTATTTTGATAACTTGAACACAAATAACCTAGAATCTTGAAAAAGGACACTCCTTATGTATGACGTAATATTATTTGCATTGAAGAGCAAGTAAGCATTATAGATAATGTATATTGTAATTATGTTCTGTTACATCTTCTGAGATGTATTTTACTATCATTAGTTGATAAAGTAGCTTGTAAAATGAGTCGTGTGAATCTACATGAATTGATTTTGTCTTGTATTCTTGTATTGTTTTGTGTCATTGCGATTATAAATGTGCAGTTTAAATATTTATAATGAATTCATTAGATGGTTGAGCATTGTATAATGGTGGAACAATATTTGTGTTAATATAAACTAATGCTTGGACATGATATAAAATCCTTGATGCTTTCTTGTTTTTTTAACTGTTTTTATTTGCACACTTTTATCTAGTTCGTTATCATTACTCAATGTTATTTACATATAACACAATCTACACCGGTTTCGGTTTACCTAAGTTACTGTACCGCTTCGAATGGTTAACCTGAATACGGTTAACCGATCGATGTAAATGGAATGGTAACTATCAAATTTTAAAAACCCGTATTACCGGGTTAACCTTAACATTGACCCCCTAACTGCTGTATTTGTCCAGACATGGCCAATCTTCTTATCTGTAGTAAAAATTAAAGGGAATATGTACTAGCGTTAAAAAATAATAATTGTACAGCAAATATCTAACATCGTCACTTTGTTGGAGAAGATCAATCCCGCTTAGTTGTTGTTCCATGATTCAGTAAATAACTAAGCAAATAATATATTACAAAACCAGTTAATCACTAAGTTCACATGGTATTTAGTCAATAGTCCCACAGTCCCAGTCATGAACAGCCATTGACGTTACATTGCTGAATTGCATATTTCCAAAATATTAACCACCTACAAATGACAAATTATCATCAATTACACTCAGGGAATTGTAATTGACGAAGTGCCTCCTGTGAAAAGACTTGTACCCACATACAAACCCGAGTTTAGACCTTGACGAGTCATGGTCCAACTCTGCCCTTTTCTGAGTTCCAACGCTGAATAATGAGACCTCTTGTTGACATAGTGAAGATGGGACGCCGTCTGCACATAATCGTAAACGGTTGTCCATGACTGGTTGGAATCCAGTTACCAGAAGTGCAAACAGGCGTCGAACAACACTCGCCTCATGAAACATAAGTTCTTGTGCTCGTATGGGCCATGCCAAGGAGGAGGTTTGCCAACTGAACCTGCAGCCGTGTTGCGCTTTTTTATTCTCATTCCACCATGAACAATGACATCTTCACCTTTTTTCCGGACAGGACCTTCTCTTCTAAGTACCTGTCAAATTCCTCAAATGGGGATAGTGTTTCTGGCTCAGCATGTAAGCCTATCGATGCATGGGTACGCTTCCTTGAAGCCATGATGGAGCTGGTCAACCTGATCACAGCCTATGTTGTTAGAGAGACCATGAATGAGACAATAAGAAACACTAACAGTTAAGAAATATGCAATTACTTAGAGGAGTGTAATTAAGTAGATAGTCTGGCTGGGGAAGTGGTTAGACTTACACAGGAATCTCAAATTCGCGGGGTTTTTGGTAATAGTAAGCAAACTTGTGGTATTTATAGACAAATATGAAAGTACAAAATTTTGGCGGTGGGCTTAACTACATTATGGGCCATACCCGATAAGGGTTGTACAGATATCCCACCAAAACCCGACCGAAATCATTAGCGGCTTAGCACTGTATCTATAATTGCATTAGCTCCCGGAATAACCGTATTGTTATTTTGCACTTTACAAAAATATAAATTGTATAAATATTATGACAGGCAGGACGTCCGTAGTTGTCATCATTTTTGTTGGATAATGAAGCGATATAAGTAGTACCACCGAGGACTAGTTATCCTATATGACTACTAGTTTTAAAACTCGGTGGGGGTATTATATCCATGGTAACATCATGCGGAAAACAAAATAATCGTCATATTTGTTATTTAGATAGCTAATTGATGTAATTTCCAAAATATTTACATATTTATATATCATAAAATGGTTTGAATAATAGAATAATTATAAACAGTGTATTTAAGTACTAATAACGAACGTCATGTAAACAACGTGATTAGATCGCACTTTGGTATGACCACATAGTAGATTTTTATGACTATATAGTGAGACACTTCGACTACAAGTCAAGCATCGAGATGGTTTGGTAAAAAAAAAATTGGCTGGGGGGGATGCGGGTAGCTGCATCAAAGCACGGGAAAGTAGCTCATCATTGTACGGTCGGGTAGATCTACACAGTATAGAATTCTGTATGTCGGCCAAAACCAGACCGAATTAGTACCACATGACTACCTCACAATTTCGTATGACCACATAATAAATTTTTATGACTCTTGGTGGTAAGTGATATTACCCTTGAAGTAAAGATGCCGTTTTTGAAGTCTTATAATCTCTTTAACAATAACGAATTTTAGAATTTGTTTTTACTATCTTTGATATTGTTTTATGGTATGTTTGTATATTATGTTTACGATCTGTTCCACTATGTTGATGCATATATATACATACACACGCATATATAATATATATAATTTTGTATATATTAACACCTCGATGAACTAGGGATTGTTATATATATATATGTATATATATATATATAATTTTGTATATATTAACACCTCGATGAACTAGGGATTGTTGATTTTGTTTTTTTTTTCCACAATGTTTTGTTTCCCTTTTGTAAACTATCCAAAATAACCCCATCATCTACATCTACTTCGCCATTCCGACTTACAACATTGACCACTTCCAAACTTCACTATACACAGAAAAACCAACATTTCCAAATCACTGCAATTATGCAGAGCAATATTCTTAGCCATTGCTTCCGCCACCTGTGTAAAACAATTTGGAGGTTGTACACATCATAGAAGAAGCCACCAACTTTTTAGCATTGTTGTGGGAAACAAACCCCCAATCCGACCCCCCCCCCCCCCCAAAAAAAAAAAAAAAAATTCTAGACATCTTCAACTGGGTGAACAGCCATGTACGAACCTAGGCTTCCTACTCATATACATAATTTACAACATTGGGGTGTCCACAATCCATTAAATATGACACAGTCAAAATTAAGTGGTGCCCTCGCAACCAAGAACCTATTTGCCCCCTCCACTAAGTAAAGAACTACTCGTTCGTTTGGCATCCTCCACAACAACATGGTACTGATTTATCAGCTGACGATGATGCTTCAACGATTTGTTCCTTCAGCCTATTCTCAGGCTGTAATAATATAAGGAGAGATATTCTTGCCCTATGGTAGGAAATACACTCTTTGTTGGTCCACTCAGACCACGCATTTTGATCAACACGGGCCGTACGGGATTTGATTACTGCGTGGTAGTTTTCCATCATCCTCATACAATGTAGGCCACAGCTCACCTCATCAACCTGATCAAACAACGTGGAGATGTCCCACTTCCATTCAAACACCCCATTGTCCACTAATTCATGGTGGATGAGCCAGCATAATACATATTTCAACTGCAGTGGTCGACAATGAAGACGAAAAAATGTTAATGGATCACAAGATTAAACCATTACGCAAAATATGCAGAATCATGGTTACGCCATCGCATATAATTACCAGTGTGGAGAGATGAACTTTGGCACGCTTGAAGTTCACTGTTGACTGAGGTAAACTGTCTACCCAGTGAAATTGTTTGTTCTCCATGTTAATGATTATAACGACGTAGTGTGACTCATATAACGCTGGGAAAACAAACTGAATAAAACAAACCCTTAACAATGTCAGTATCAGTGATTAGAACATTTCAAACAATAAGCATACCCACCAAATTGGAATTAAGGTGCCATGTACGTACGTATTTACATTTTTTGACACTGTCCGCTTCAATGCAAAGATTTTTGAGAAGACTATCAAAACGCTTTATAAAGAACTGGTCATCACACGATACATCTTTCAGTACTGAAGACTGGGACTGTCATGCGCAAGATAATAAGATCATGCTTCAGATCAGATACTAGGAACGAAAATTTGAAATGATGAGTTGTAGGATTGAACCGACATTACCAACAAAACGGGCATGAATATGGCATCGAAGACACTCTTAGTTTGTTGATCACGGTTTAAATAGTAGACAAAACTGTTCACAACATTGGTACTTATCCACCGGTCACCACTCATTGTTAACATGTCATGCTGAGTCAGTATATTGAAATCATCACAGAAGACCTGCATACTGCTGCAAAGCAAGATTGTTTATTAACCAGACAATATGTCAATGTAATTTCATCATTAATATGGAAGTAAGCAGCAAATTGTGTTTAAGCTTGTACTTCGGGTGATCACACACGGCTCCCCTGACATACTCCAAGATTTGGATTTCAGTCCCACTTAGCTTGGGTGTTCGCTTTCTCCCGCCGTTATTGACATATGGTGAACACAGGCAGCGTCCTTTCTTCACTTGCCTGGGCATGTTGGAACTGGTGTTGATAAATTTTACATTATTTTCGGGAAAACTCTCCTTCGAAATAATAGTCTCCACTGTCGTATCAACTGAGGCCGGAGGTTCAGATTGATCACCCGCCAGATCTCCAGCATGCGTATTCACACGGCTCTCTGCTAGAGTTTGATCTATTCCTGCACCAACAACAACATCTTTAACGGTCCGCCCATCACCCCACTCAGCTCTGTCGACAACCTCCACAATACACTGTACAGATAAATCCTTTGATCTTTCCTCTACCGCAGGACATAAAGCACCCCCATCCTCTCCATCCATACCAGCCTGCAAAGAATCCATAGTCTAAGAGAAGACATTGAAAGACCCTCATTATACTAGAAATGAGTGACGGTTACCTGACTAGCACCAGATACGCTTGGCACCGACTGGTTAATGTGTACAACATCATACGCGCCAGTTGGTTGGCTCTCATCTCCATCGCCTGGGATCATTGAAGACTGTAGCAACAATTTGGTTCCAACCGATTAAAGTAACGCCATTAATTATCACAAAAATCATCAGTGTGTCGAACTGCACGGCACACAAAAAAGAATGACATAGAGGATGGCTGGGATATCATACCTGTGCTACAACAATGGTTTTAGCTATTTTCCATACACCCGTCGTAATTAGCTTTTCTTTTGAATTGACCCTCTGTCCCACCATCGGCTTCTGCTTTACCCTCAGTCCTGAGCAACGTACCGATGAAATTGTTTAACATTTCAACCCTTCGATTCCATCTGTTGGACTCTAATACAGCTTCAGCGTGTGCTGCAGTGGCCTGCAGATGGACCAAATTTAAAATTACAGATATACATAACAGAGTTCGGCAAATACCAGTCGTCCACTGCAAGACTCGTTTACCTCCGATAGAGTCATGTCAAATTCCATTTCAACCAAATCCTCACAACCAGTAGAATGATGATGTGCAGGGTATTGGGGTTTTCCGATGACGGTTCCCACATTACAACTGGATGTACCCGGACACTTAACCCTGCCTCTGCTTATCCCTTCAATCGTCTTCCGATTTCGTAACTTGTCTTTTATTAGTTCTGTTGACCACAGTCCACATGTTGGGACAACATTACGAGGTATTTCGTCATCAAACAGTACACTGTCAAGAAAATGTACCTGTGTTGTGTGTACTACTGTTATGGCATCATGGATCTCACATAAACAACATAGAATGAATGTATAAATGTGTTAAGGAGTAACTTACAAACAGAAAATGGAAATCCCCTTTGAGCAGAGGGCTTGCATCCTTGGAATCAGCATATTTGTCTAAACCATCGATCAGGGTGTCTGAAATGTGCTGACACCAGTTATATTTTGGAATCAGATCCAGATCATGTAAAAAGTCAGCGTAGTTGAGATTGACTCTGTTGTTGGGGGACGGGTTGAGTACACATCCTAATGAGTACAAGATAAACAGCTTGGTACGTTTTTCAGGATCCTTTTCACAAAGGATCCTACTGTACACAGATGCCAATGGAGCCAGCGTGGTGGACCGCAGTCCCATCTCAGCACCAAGTTGCTTAGCCCTACTCGTACGATTAGGACTTAATTTGATTGGTAAGTTGCCCGATGGAAGATTGTACACCCTCTTCACGTCATCAGGGCCCACCGTGAGCAAATTTCCTTCACCGATACGGAATGACTTTGACTCCTTGTCATACAACTGTAACAGATTGTGTATGATACCTCGATCCATACGATCGACTGATATCTTGGTCAGACCGATAATATACCACCGTTGACAAGATTATTGACCATCTCAATCATCTTCTTGGGCGCGCACTTGTTCTGGTAGCTGTCGGGATGCCGGTCCTCAGCGCCCTGCTGCTTCCCATCTTGGGGTTCAACATCATCATGAACCGATTGATGATGCGCAACCTTCTTCCTTTTAAGCTTACGTTCGGCTGCTGCCGTATGGTATGGTTTAGGACCCATTTGACCAAGTAAGGCTGAGTGGACTAATAATCGTTCCTACTAAGGAAAACACAGGGAAACGACAAACAACTCAACCATAACAGTATATTGAGGTCCTTGAAAAAAAGAAAGGAATGATGTAAAAGACTACGACCTTGGGTCAAGAGTGGCTCAGTGGACATATATGATATAACCGTTCTTATTAAGGACCACACATGTAAACGTCAAGCATCTGATACATAGTCTGAACTTCCAAGAGTTGGAAAAAGGAATGGGTTGATGAGAAAGACAACAACCATAGGTCCGTAATAAGTCAGTGGACTAGTTTAACCAATTGTTCACCAATCTAACAAGTCAAAGTGGTGGAAAACAGTGTAAAATCATTCGCACGCAAAGTTAATGGACAGTGATAAAGTGCCTTAGTCAGGGCGGAGAAGATTTACGAAGTTAGACATTTTACTGTACCTGTGACGCTGAGCAACAGACTGGACGTCCACAGCCCAGTAGCGAGATCGCCGAAGGTGGGGCGAAATTACTAACTACCGAAACGACCAGAGATCAAAAATAACAACGCATTGAAAGCAAAGATAGCTGCAAGGAGAGGGACTGGATTAGGCGGGGAGACGACGGAACTCAGCGCGCAGGCATAGAGTGGGAGATTGAAATTTGGGGGGAAGTAAAGCGAAGGGTAAGTCGTGTCGGTGACGGCTGTTTTAAAATTGGGAAATTTAACCAAATTCCATTCAGTTTTTGATTAATTCACCATATACCATTGTTTTCTTAAAATTACTCAGGATAACATTGAGTTTTTACTTATTTCAGCAGATAACACTCTATCATATCTTGTGTTAACTTCTTAGCTTAACTGATAATAGGGCAGTTTAGTCCTTTTTTTTCTAGGAATATTAACGGAGAAGTTAACGAAATATGTCAGTGTTTTTTGGGGAATAAGTGAAAACTCGGTGTTCCCGTATATAATTTTAGAAACACATTGGTATATCATGAATTAAGCAAAAACTTAGTGCTATTTTGTGAAATTTGCCTTTAAAATTACAACAAAGGTGCCGTTCGGTCCAGTACGTAGCTTAATCTTAGATGTCCAGGTAAAGCTTGATTTATTTTTTTGGAAAAAAAAGGTGTAATTAAAAACTTGCTTTATCTGGCAACATACCCAAAACTATACCTGGCAATTTTGACCCAATCCGAAACCCAACCCGAACCCAAACCCATACTTTTGCGCTTTATGGTCTTCATTATTGACCCATCTTTTTTGGGTTGGGGTAATAATGAGCTAATTTTGTTGTTTGGGTTAGGATAGAGGTGTAAACCCATGACCTAACCCGAAACCCGATAATACATTAGTTAATAATAAAAATAAAACGTTATTTCACTTAAGTACAAGTGCAGTTGGACTATCCAACCGTTACAAATATCATACAATCTTAGTTAAACAGACGGTCGAACCAGTTGCATGTCAATTTATTAACTATTTCTAACTTTACATGATCATCTTTAGTATATTTCTCTAATGCAAAACATAGATTATGTGGTCATACGAATTTCGTATGACCACATAATATATTTGTAACTTCACTGTGCGGTCAGGTAGATCTATACAGTATAGAATTCTGTACTCTGGCCAAAAAAACTGGAACTGATGAGTGACATGTGACTAGATCATGCCTTGGTATGACCAAAGAGTACATTTTTATAATAAGATGGTGGCAGACCTCCGCAATTGGTCATGTATTAAAAGCTTAAGAGAGTAAAAGTTATCCTGTCTGACAAGTCATTTTTAAAACTTGTTGGGGGTATTGTATGTGGTAAAATTTGTGAAAGAAAATAATTCATACGTGATATTTATCGGTGGTAGAATTGGAACCGATCTGAACCGGAGCCGGGCAGAACCCATCTGGATTCAAACGCCGGTCGGAACCGTTCCGGAATCGGTTCGCAACCGACATCGCGGCTGAACATATCAAATATGAATACACATTTTGGGATTCGGGACCGAACCAGTCCGAGAACCGGAACCATCAGTAACCGCCAATGTATTACAACTGTATAACCCGACCCTATGGAACCGACTCAGAACCGGTAAAACTAGTCGTTGGTCAAACGTCAAAATGGCATAATTTTGACCCAAAGTCGTGCACTTTTTTGAGGACCGGCCGGAACCGCCCCTGAACGGGAAGCAGAAACGCTCTGGAACCGGTCGGAACCGGTTATTTTAGCGAACCAAAAGCGAATGCAGTTTTCAGGAGCGAAGATTGTACATTTACATTTGCATAAAAGAGCTTGCTCAATTTTTGTAACAAATTAGGCCATGCTGTTGTTTAACTAAGGTCAATTTCTCTCAATACCAAATGGAGGTGAAATATATATGAGTGAGTAAGACGCATATAAACATATATATACATATATATATCCCTATTTGTTGACACATCTGCTTAAATGAGATAAGGATAGTGGAGAGATTACTCCGAAAAGCGGTAGAGTAATACAACGTTGTTATATTAGTTCCTAACAAAGGGAAATGATTATTAATGATAATTCCGGATTCGAATGTTCAAAAGTGATTACGGGGTCAATAACAAAAAATAAGTAGTTCGGGTTAACACATGGATAAGGGAATACAAGAGGCGCCGAAATGGTTTGACGGTTTTTATGGTATTTATTTTTGTTACATGATCTTCCTCAATAGCTAAGGAATTATAGGACTGGCACAGTTTTAGGACGCTAGGTCCCCCGATATCGTATGGTGTACTTTGTGTTATTCTGACATCTGATTCATCCCGAGGATTGTCTTGGTTTCTAATGTAGAAGAATTGGTGGATAAGACAATATGGATGGTGCACATTTAATATGTTCGTTTGTTACTGTTTGAATTCGTGCTCGATGGTATGTATTGATAAGAATATATCACTGATAAAAAAACACAGTGACATGAATTATATAATCTTATGGTAAACTAAGAGAACTTATGTATAGTAACGATACTACCGTTTGTCGAGTAAACCCAAAGTCAAAGATTATAACTAAAATACCCCAAACCTTGATATGTGGTTTAAATATCAAACTATGGTATGTAAAGGCTAAAAAGTGCCTTAGAAACATTAGTGAACAGTTTAAATCATAGTAAAATGCAATAAAGCACTAAGACACAGTTTGAGCAAAAACATGCTCTAAGCTATGAGTGAACTTGGTTAGGACCCAAAGAGCCTACCAAGACTAAATAATATTCGATTGTGATTTAATAAGGCTAATTAAGTCCTTAGGAAACTTTGGTAGACAGTTAAACCAAATAAAACACAAGAAAATACCTTAAAGGCAATATGGGCTAAAATGTGCTCTAAGCTTGGGATAAATTTGTATAAGACCTAATGGTCATACCTATACCATATAAATATGTTAATGAACATATTAAATCATTTACCAAAGAAAACCAAGCTTGAAAACAAGTTAAAACATAAAATGTGCTTTAAGGAGTCTTAAAGCACGTTTTTGAAAAATTGTCTTGTAAATGAGTTTTGAATGGCTAAATGTCCATCATTACTCTTTAATTAACATGTGTACTATAGTATCACATTTGGAAGTCTATATCAATGGGAAATCAAAAATTTCACTTCTATGTGTCTTGTTTTTATGAATAGTAACTTTTATAAGCTAGTTTGTAACATATGTTGTTATAAGTAATTAAATTGGCCAACAAAGACTATTATACCCTTCTAAGTATATGGGGGGCGATTTTTATGAAGGTGAGTCACCACCATGTAAAAATCAATTAAGGAAATGAAGGGTAGGAAGGTAAAAAGGAGAAAGTTACCTTATAATACAAATATCTTGTTAAAGCAAGTTCTATCTTCATTTCTCCTTTCCTTCTTCATTTCACACGTCTCCAACCTCCCTTCTTGCTCTCTTTTACGAGCTGCTACAGAAACACCAACACCACCATTGTTTTCCATCTTTGACCACTTGTAACTCCTAGCTCCATGGTCCAAATTCAATTCTAAGACCACCATTCTTCTAGTTGGAGCAAGCTCTACACTTCTACCTTTTCAAATCTTCAAGAGCTCAATTTCGGTGCCAAGGAGATTCACCATTGATGGAGCTTGAGCTCACCTTTTCACATATTATTGTTCTCCTTTGCTTCTAGGTAAGGAATCTCAAAGAAAAATCAAGTTTCCTCTCCTTTTAGTACATGGCCGAAAATTCACCTCACCATGGTGTCTTTACCTTGCTTGTTTTAGCTTCATTTGAATCTTCCAAGGGCTTGGTGGAGTCCTCTCTTGATATATATTCAAGCTCTCTTTCCATTCCAAGGTAAAACAATCATTTTAATACCTTAAGATAATATATGTAAACCTAGGGTTTACAATGAGCTGAAACATAAAGCTTGTATACTCATTTCAATGTTGGTATATTGTTTAGTAGTTGACAAGGAAAGAAATGCCTTACCGGTTTTATGAGGAAACAAGAAAGAAGTTGTGGGGGAAAAGAGGTAAATATGCTATCTCAATGTGGTTTAATGCCTTAGGAGAAATGAGCTTATAATGCTTGTTAAAACTACCTAAAGAGCAAATGGTGCATGACTTAGTAAAGTGTTCTTAAGAGACTAGTAAAAGAACATATGTCTTGGTGTGTGTATTTGCAGGTCAAAGGCATTATTTATGTGGGAAATTCAGTGTTTAAGGTTTATGCAATTTAAGGGCCTAAGAGCCATGTTATTTAAGGGCCTAAGTGCCAAGCAATTTAAGTTAAGCACTATATTGTGATGTAGTGCTAAATGTGTGAAGTTTGCGTATAAAGATGTGTTTGATGGATTTTAGGTGTTCTGAATGAAATAAGGTAAAAACCTAAGTGTTTGGATGTGAGTATACACAAGAGAAACTATGGCCAAATTTGGGAAAATGTGTAAGAAGTTCTAAGTGTTTTAAGTAAGTTTTGGTGAACTAGGAAGTGTTAAAGGTGAATAAATGTTTACTTGAGAAGAAAACGTGTATTAAGGTGATTTAGAGTGTAACAAGGACTTAGGCATGATCTTAAGGTTTTAGTATGTACCAAAGTCATTTTGGACTTAGGCAAAGACTTAGGCAAACTTTGGTAAAATAAGGAGTTGATGGTAAGAAATGATGCTTGAAAGATGATGTTAAAATGAAGAGAAAGTATTTTGAGATAGTAGTTATTATGGGTAAGAAACACCACTTGGAGACTAGGAGAAAACATTGTAAGTGTTAGGAATTTTGTGAAGATATAAGTAAAGGCTTAAGGAATTAGAAAATGAGTTTTATGAGTGTTTGAGGATGTCTTAAGGTGTGTTTGAAGTGCTCAAATGAGTTTAGGATGTACTAGGATATATGGGGTGAAGTTTGGAGTTGAATGTGAAAAGGAAAACAAAGGTCTAGGGCAGACCGAACTTGCGACCGAACTTGCAAGTTCGGTCGAGCCCAGTTTACCCTGCGAGAATTGGCTTCTGGAATGGACCGACCTTGGGGACCGGACTTGCAAGGTCGGTCGGGCTTGTATTTTGTGTACGGATTAAGTTTCTGGAACCGACCGAACATGGGACCGGACTTGGCAAGTTCGGTCGGGCTTGAATTTTTAAGGGGAAGAAACTCTCGGGAATAGACCGAACATGCGACCGAACTTACAAGGTCGGTCGGAGTAGAAAATTTTGACGGAAATGTGTTCTGGAATGGACCGAACTTGGACAAGTTCGGTCGGTAAGGTCGGTCGGACCAAAAATGTTGTTTGGTTCTCCCTGCTCTGTAATGCTGGGGATTGCTCGGTCCTGCTGTTCTCCGTTCTTCCGGCCCTGTTCGGTGCGTTTCCTGCGCCTTCCGTGGGTGCCCCGTTGTCCTCCCCTGTGCCCGTCCCTCCCGTTCCCCTTGTCCCGTTCTGTCCCTCCGTTCCCGGGGCCCGTTATCCGCCTTCGCCTTCCCTGCTCGTGCTCCCCCCGCTGTTATAAAAGTACCTGTAATGTTATCAGTTTTCGAGAATTGCTCGAGGAACGTAAGTGGACGTGATAAAGTGGACTCCGGTGACAGGTATGGTTTTCTTGCAACCTGTGTCCTACCGGATTACACCGGCTTGTATGCCAAAGTGTTTTCTGTGTGTTTGCCACGTTGTAAGATTAAAACATGTAATGAGTTTACAGTAATTCATATATGTGGCGTGGATTTTAACCTTAGTTAACTGAGTCTAGGATCACATGAGAGTTCGGTATTCGGATTAAACGGCCCGAACCATGGGACGTACTAACCACGGCTATGCGTGTGTTAAATGTGTGATATGTGTATGTGAATGTAGGGATCTCCCTTGTGTCTCTAACACAGTTGTAATACTGTATGATGTGTAGATGTGATAGACTCCATAGTGGGGTTCTAACTAATATCTAAAGTAAGTATGTACTAACAGTAGTGAGGAATCCGGTTTGGCCGGTCGCGCGTTGTTTGGGAGAGGGTATCCTTCTTAGCCTTACCCTTCTCTTTGTTATGGTTGTTTCCCTCACGGGTTATGATCTCCCATTAGCTTATTCCAAAGCTTAGCTATTCTGACTTATGATCGGTTTAGGGGGAACATGTGTTTGTGTGGTGTGTTCGGGCCTCCAAACCCGAACCGCCTTAACTTAAGTTACTCGTCCAACTATTAGGACGGTAATGAGTGTTGTTGTTATTGTATAACGAGCTTATCATGAGACTGGCAACATTCTCTAGGCTCACCGGTGTATAAACAGTGTTTGGGTCGGTTCCTAAGAGAACCATTCCCGTTATGTTATGTATTTTGTTCGTGATGCAATGACAATTGTGATGTTATGATGTGCACGTTGAAACGTGCCAAGTGTTGTTATGTTTTGTTTGTGAGGAATGTTATATGTTGTAAGATATGGAGTGTGTGGATCATGGAAATGAATCCCAGTGTGTGATAAGAGGCGTTTAAGGATAACCCGATTTAAGGGTAAGTGTCGTCTATTAAGGAAGTAGCTCCATTAAAGGAGGAACACTCTAGGGATAATGAATACCTTGAGTGACTTATCAAGTAAGGACGTATCATCCGTTTGTTGAGCCCATTGAGGCGAGATGTTATGTGTTGTGTGTTTATAGTTACATGCATGATTTAAATATAATCAACCGCATGCTAAGACGACAATTAGTTGTGCGTGGCCCGGTAGCATGTGGGCTGCGAGATTACCATACCAGCAAAGGTGCTGAGCCCCTTGGGGGCCACCCTTTCTCTCCTTTTCCTATTTCAGGTACAGAGAGCTGGAAACCGTTCGAGAGTAGGACAGGGTAGACATTGTACATGGGTATTCATTTAAGTGTATATATACAGTAGGTGTAGTAAGACCGATATTGTTGTCGGCAACAGTTTATAAATACTCGGTATATTTGAAAGGTGTATGTTGTTGTTGTTGATAATGGAAAGGGACAATAATGTGTAGTTGCTCGGGAATTTAGCCCATCAGACCGGTACAATGTATATGGATTAGCCTTGTTAGCCACGTGGGTGGCTAACGGCGTGTAACACCAACGAGTTAAGTAATGTGATGAGGTTTGTATTTCCGCTGCAGTTTATTGTAAGTGTGTTAATGTTGGATGGGGTGTTACAATAACCCCCCAAAAAAAATGGCGCAGCAAAGAGGTAAACAGTGAATGAACTAAACTGTGGGCTGAACCACCATACGAGACACCAATTACTTAGGCTGGAGCTTGGGGAGTGAACAAAACTGCTGAAGGCCAGAGAACGAGAAATGATAAAGTGGGAGGTGGCAAAACATGTATGGAACACTAAAATCCGAGTCGGTTCGACCCAAATCGGAACAGTTACCGGAAACCCACAATCAACCGGATCAAACCAAAGAACAACCACTATCCAAAATCATCCGAACCAAACAAACGATGATCAGACCGAAGCTGTCCAAAGAATAGTCAACCGAAACCCGATAATCACCTAAAATAAACCGATAATAATCCTAACTAAACCAAACCATAAAATAATATTATCATTTCTAATATATAGTTGTCTTTATCGATTCATAAGTAAAATTTCACTATTGTGTATGTATAAATTTTTTCTCGAACATGTGAAGTATTTCTATAAAATAAAATATATACACACTTTTATTAATATACTACATACGCAATATATTGACGTACTGTAAGATGGTTGATGATATTATTGTGTCAGACTATTTATCTTGTTAATACGAAAATTTGTGAAATATGAGACATTAGAATAAATGTTAAACAGTATGTGAAAATTATTACCACATGTATAATCAAAATTACATATTACAATTCATAAAATAGATAGTTGTGTTGCACTAGCAAGTTCTGAAACAAGTAGTAAAAGCACATTTGAATGCTTATGGGTAAACGTGTGCATGCCTCATAGATTTGCATCATATGATTATGTGTGTGTTTCAACTTTCACGTTATGCTTTTTCAGTATAACATAATAGTTATAATACAAGTTGATTGAGGAATGATTTTTTAAATGGTTATATAGGGAGTACGTTTACAAAATTAGATTTGAATTGGTGGATACAATTCTAGATCATACCCTACATACAAAATGTTCCTTCATTCCAACCCATGTTTACCTAATGAGTAGTAAACTTAGCGTAACATTATTCAGTTAAATGTGGTTGTTAATGAAAAAAAATGAGTGGTTCTAAAATGACATTTACAAATTTGAATCGGCACGTATCCCAACTCAAATAATTCACCCGAATTAGACTCCAGGTCCGAACAAACCAAATGCACCTTTGACTACCAAACCATAGGAAACCAAAAACAAAACCAACCTATTCATTGAAATCAACCAAACCAAAATACAATCGAATCGATGCAATCCGACCTGTAACTTCATAAACTCGGAAAACCGAATTCAACCGACACATTCCGACCCTAGCTGAATATTATATAGTTCAAAACTGGCACGAAACAATCCTAACCGAACCGAAACCCAATCATCAACCCGAATTGCCACCTCTAGACGAAGTAGCCCTTGTAACACTACATACCTACTAATTGTTGGATTGGTTGTGTGAATGTTATAGGTGTATTGCATGGATATGGAACACATTGACTTGAACTAGTAACTCGAGGGGGTTTCAGGACGGGTTGACGGTTGCATGATGACATAATAACAGATGTGCTTAGCCTTTTAAGTCCAACATGTTAAATGCACTTACTTGATAACAACATTTGGAGTGCGGGATTGCGTACTAAGCGATACACTACATTGGAGTGCGGGATTGGGTGGTGAGTGTTATACTGCCCTTACGGAATGTATTTTGGATTATGTTTAAGAATGTGTCGAGGGAAAATGTTAGTACAATTTAGAATGTTCACGGGATTTGTTAAAGTGTTGTAGATTGGATCAAACTATCTCTCAGATCTTGACACAATTGAGATTGTGTTGTATTTGGTAGCCTTGTAAATCACATGGGTGACTAATAACAATAACACCCATTTTAGTTGTTATGCAAGTTTAGTCCGCTGCATTGATATGTTCAAGTTTTAATCGACTAGGTCAAGTACGTGGCGAGTAACAACAACAGAGCCATGTTTTGATAATTCGAGGAGCCTACAGAATGTATTATAATACCGATTAACTATATTAACAATATTTGTCATTCTACTTTAACTTTAACCGTGCTAAAGAATTTCATAACAAAATAGTATTAAGTGTATAGCCCATGATAAAAAAATGTATTGATATCTAATTTGGTAATTATACTGATGTTACTATACTTTATTTAAAGGTAAATAGCAGGCTGATACCTATTGAACTATATATTGCTAAAATATGCTAAAACATAATTAAATACGTTTCATAATCCATTAGTATCTTATATTATTGTCAATATATATGCATACACTAATTGATTTTAAAGAACTCAAATACGTTAAATTATATTACTGTTGGTATACTGGTAAGATTATGTCTATTATCATTTACTCATAATAGAAAATGCATTAAGTTAAAAAAACACTATAAAATACAAGTATACAACACAACACATTATACAAAATTAATAGTAATGATATTGATAGTTAGAGGGTTGGGGGAGGGGGATGCGAAGCGGTTGGGTGGGTGGGTGTGTGTGGGGGGGGGGGGGGGGGGCTGGCAGGCCCAGTATAGACAAATTTTTTCTAGCGGGTATTTGTCAAAACATTAGCCCAGAAATTTTAATTCAACTATTTTTCCTTTTGTGCGGGCGCCAAAAAAACCCGCGCAAGTTTGGCTATCCCGCAACTGTAGTAATCTTACTCTCTTTCGTCTTTTCCTTTTAGACTCCATTGACCCCTTCGTCTACCAAAAACGAGCGAAGCGAGGTTCAGAGCCGAAGCGGCAAAACCCCGAAATTCTCCGAAGTCATAGCTACACCTACCACAACATCCAACCGAACATCCCATCTATGGAGGTTAACGACTATGTAATATCGTTTCTTCTGTTCATCTTTGGGCATTTTGTATTCATTTCACGCTGTTTAATTCATTAAACATAATATAATTAGTATGATGACTTGAACTGTCCTCCCAACAGCGATGGCGCGAGAGTCGGTGCCTGGATCGACCTAAACAGTCGTACATGATCATGTTGTCAACTTTATGGCCAAAAGTCGGTGGTGAGGCATGGTTAAATTTCTGCATTGGAAAGGTATAAGTAAACATTAATTCATTGTTTGCATCATCATGATTTAATCTGATTGACGGTTCGCAATCGATATAGAATTAATTTTTTATTAAGAGGTGGGTTAAACACTCGATATATTAATTTTTATTTGTTTTGATTTAAAATTAGTAATTAATAAGCCGTCGCTTTTTGTGTTGCAAACTCAAAACGTCTCGACTCGACACCCGCAGCGAAGCGAAGCCGAAGCGGCTCTCGTGCGAAGCGGCCACGGTGACGATTGACCTTCTCTCAATTGTACAAAACGAAGCGTTGCAGATGTTCTGGTCTTCTTAAAGGATTTACATACTGGCCGGCGGGGGCGTTATAAATTTCGATAACAACCACCCTAACCCTAACCCTAACCGTATCAAACTCCGTCCCCTTATAGGCAATCGTCGCTGTTGAGTTTCCCTCATTGAGTTCATGGTTTCTAATATGGCATGCAATCACAAAATGCCTAGAAACCATGCTGAGCAAGCGTTGACGATCGATAATTCTTTCGTGAGCGAGATTGATGCTTCGATCGGAAAAGAGGCGACTGTTGTTGCGCGGATTCTATGCCCATTCCAAATAGGCACTGAATACGTAAAGGTGTATGTACGTAGCAAGTGGTGTTTACTTGGCAAGGTAGACGTCAGAATTATTTCATTCAACCACTACGCAATAACATTCCATGAAATGCGAGATTTTATCAACACACTAGAGATGGGACGGTGGCATTACAGTCTACGGGCGATGCTGGTCCAGAGAGCGTTATCCTGTACACCACTTAAAAGCCAAGTTCCTATATCCCTGACCGTGTGGGTTCGATTTGTGGGTGTTCCAAAAGATGAGGAAACATTTGTAATGGCCGGCTGTTTAGGGGACATGATTGGTAGGCCAATAAAGTGGGAAGTTGTTGCTGGTGAAGAATTGGATAATCAGAGATGCCGTGCATGCGTGAAGTTGGACACAAGGAAACCTCTTGCCAGAAGAGTTAGGGTTCAGACATGGGAATTGGAGTTCGAGGTTGGAGTGTTGTATGAGGAACTGCCAATATTCTGCTACAACTGTGGTATGCTCGATCACTCATTCAGTGAGTGTGACGATACTGACAAATGTGAGAAAAAGCCGTACGAATTTGGTCCTTGGTTGCGATGGAACAGATGTGATGGTGTTGATGAAGATAAAAGAGTGATCGAGGAAGAGAGCAACACTGTAACTGCAGGCAACACATGGGTTTCGTTTGGAACAAAACTCCATTCCAGGACATGTTTCCAGGCGGGGGGATCGATTTAATGTACCTCGTCTTCCTAGGTTCCCTTGGGTACCCTAATTGGACATGCTGTATGTCTGCTTACTACAATTGTGTGTAATTTTGATGGAGTTTTGTCTATGTCTGTTATATGCCTCCTCTCTGGTGCTACTAGTGGTTGGGGATTTCGTGGATGCAACTCAATTTGGATATCTGTGTTATAAAACTTTTGTGTTTCGTTGAACTTTAACATTTGGTGGGAGGTTCTTCCTAACTGTTCATTATAATGCCAGCACTGTCATTATTACTATCTCTTTCTGTGATCAACATCACTTCTGTATATATGTTGTCTGTCTAGTTTGTTACAACTAGTATATTGTACGTGGGTATTGGGTCAATGTTTTCAAAGCAGTATATTGAAGTTTATCTGTTACATTGTGGGTTAATGTAAAACTGGGGTTTTGTGAATGACAGGGCAGCCATAGTACCTAAGTTCAGGCCATTTTTTGGCATTGACTGTGGTCATCGACATTACTTTTTTATCTATGTTATTGTCTGTTTATGTTTTGGTATTTGGTAAATGAATTCAAACCAGCATCAAATTTCAGCTGTTACACCATTGGTTAATGTAAAACTGGGTATTTATGATTGACAGTAATGCCACAGTACCTAATCTGAGGCCACCCATTTTTTGGGGATTGACTGTGCACTCG
Organism: Limonium bicolor; assembly: GCA_023374045.1. Taxonomy (NCBI): domain Eukaryota; kingdom Viridiplantae; phylum Streptophyta; class Magnoliopsida; order Caryophyllales; family Plumbaginaceae; genus Limonium; species Limonium bicolor. Next base: position 409,936,628 of record CM041776.1, on the reverse strand, counting down.
TTGATTATAATGCCAGCACGGTAATTAATACTATCTCTTGTCCGGTGATTGACATCACTTCTATATTTATGTTGTAGTTTTGTCTAGTTTCACAGCTAGTGGACAATGTGGGCATTTTCAAAGCAGTATGTCAAAGTTTATCTGTTACACTGTTGGTTAATGTAAAACTGGGTGTTTTGTGAATGACAGCAATCCTATAGTACCAAACTTAGTATCTCTCATACGGTCATCAACATCACTTCTATATGTATGTTATTGTCTGTTTAAGTTTATAACTAGTGGACAATGTGGGTATTTGGTAAATGAATTCAAACCAGAGTATCGATTTTCATCTGTTACACCATTGGTTAATGTAAAACTGGGTATTTATGATTGACAGTAATGCCACAGTACCTAAGTTGAGGCCACCCATTTTTTGGGGATTTACTATGCACTCTCTCGTTTGGTCATCGTCATTACTTCTATATCTATGTTGTTGTCTGTTTATTTTAACAACTAGTGGACAATGTTGTGGGTATTTGGTCAATGTATTCAAAGCAATGCAGTACCTAACTTGAGCCCACCCATATTTTGGGCACTGGCTGTGCACTAGTGCACTTTAATGCCACCGCTGTAATTATTGCTATCTCTTGTTCTGTGATATACATCACTTCTATATCTGTGTTCTGTGTTGTTGTCTGTCCAGTATTACACAACTAGTGGACAATGTGGGTATTTGGTCAATGTTTTCAAAGCAGTAAATCGAAGTTTATCTATTACTACCCTATTGGTTAATGTAAAACTGGGGTTTTATAAACGACAGTAATGCCGCATTACCTAACTTAAGGCCATTCTATTGGCGAAGATTGTACTTTTTCATTTAACCAATTTATGAGAAATTCTACAAATCTTCCATGACATAGAGAGCTCCAATATAGTTCTTCCGGTGTGCTCCATGGACGGTAACATAACTACTTTAGTAATGTATGTACCCATCCTCAATCGACAGATGGATGGGATTAGATGTATCACTGTCTGTTGGCCACTTCACACTAATCGTACTCTGGTATGAATGTTGCTGAACACTCCGTATGGGCAGGGAATACTATTCAGCGGTCTCGTTGGGAGAGGGCCCTATATATTGGCATGGAACGTAATTTATTATATGGTTATAAAAATATTAAATAATAATATACTTAATAGTGTATTAGACTTCTATACTATACGGAACTTTGTTTATTTTTTAATTGACGAAACTTGAATTTTATATCTGGAATCAATGACTACGATGGGCCTCGTGTTATAGTTGAAACTGAGCCTCATTAATCTCTGCGAACGGCACATGCGTAGGGTCCGGCCCAAAACGACAATTCTCATTTTTTTAATTTTTTCAACTTCATGACGCCAAGTGTCGAAGCGGTGGAGAGGTAGCCCAACAAAATGTCTTGGCTGAATATGAGACAGGTAGCCACATCACAGGATGGGCAGGTGGCTCATTGTTGTGCTGTCGGGTAGCCCTGTAGGGGTATAATATACTTCGTACTTTGTAATGACCGCATAGTACATTTTAATGACAAGATGGTGGCAAAACTCGGGTGCTACTCAGGTCTGGTCAAAACAGCTTGGGTGGTGCGCCTAAGGGTAGTTGTATCACAGGACGGGCAGGTGGCTCAAAGTTGTTCGGTGGGGTAGCCCTGTGGGGGTATAAAATCATATATATTGGACAAAAAACGGAGCTGATGTGTGCAACTTTTGTGACTGACAATTCTCATTTTTTTAATTTTTTCGACATCATGACGCCAAGTGTCAAAGCGGTGGAGAGGTAGCCCAACAAAATGTCTTGGCTGAATATGAGACAGGTAGCCACATCACAGGATGGGCAGGTGGCTCATTGTTGTGCTGTCGGGTAGCCCTGTAGGGGTATAATATACTTCGTACTTTGTAATGACCGCATAGTACATTTTAATGACAAGATGGTGGCAAAACTCGGGTGCTACTCAGGTCTGGTCAAAACAGCTTGGGTGGTGCGCCTAAGGGTAGTTGTATCACAGGACGGGCAGGTGGCTCAAAGTTGTTCGGTGGGGTAGCCCTGTGGGGGTATAAAATCATATATATTGGACAAAAAACGGAGCTGATGTGTGCAACTTTTGTGACTGACAATTCTCATTTTTTTAATTTTTTCGACATCATGACGCCAAGTGTCGAAGCGGTGGAGAGGTAGCCCAACAAAATGTCTTGGCTGAATATGAGACAGGTAGCCACATCACAGGATGGGCAGGTGGCTCATTGTTCTGCTGTCGGGTAGCCCTGTAGGGGTATAATATAACTTCGTACTGTGTAATTACCGCATAGTACATTTTAATGACAAGATGGTGGCAAAACTCGGGTGCTACTCAGGGCTGGTCAAAACAGCTTGGGTGGTGCGCCTAAGGGTAGCTGTATCACAGGACGGGCAGGTGGCTCAAAGTTGTTCGGTGGGGTAGCCCTGTGGGGGTATAAAATCATATATATTGGACAAAAAACGGAGCTGATGTGTGCAACTTTTGTGACTGGATCATAAGTTTTCATGACGACGCAGTGTATTCTTATGAAAAGATGGTGGTAAAACTGGGCTGATAGTCAGTTATCTGGATGGTATGCTCAAAAGTGTTGAATACTGCTTTACATAGAGGAAAAATATAACTATTGTCAGTCCTAATGTTTTACTAGTTGGGATTAAAGAAGATTTGAAGCACTAAAGATGATGGTTGGAAAGATCTTATTGCTACTTGTCAAAGCTAGAGAAGGAATCATTTGGGTTCAAACAAGTCATGCCAAGATAATATTTGGAACGGAAAACAAGATTGAAGAGCTCAGTTTCCCACTATAGCAGACAAACCACGGGGCAGCATTTAGGTACACAGAAAGCGTCCTACCAGTACAAGGTGGCATCATAAATTAGGAGATGCGTTACAAAAACCCAGGAGTAGGGAGGTGAATGATGATTGGGGATTGGTGTATGATTGTGGTAACACATGGGCAGCCGAAGTAGTATCATTACACTGATTATCCGGGTTTACTTCTGACAATTTAAACCTCTTGTAAGCTGCCACATATCTTAGCCCAATTTTTTCCGTCATGGACCGCTGTCTTCTCTTTCGCCCCGGGTTGGGTTTAGGTCTTACTTTGATCCCAGCTGTAAAACGACTTGGCCCAATGTTGTCGTAGTCGTCGCATGGGTTTCTACCCCCACCATCCTGCGGTGTTCCGGCTTCGTGTCCAGATCGATAATGGTCTATGGCGTAATCTAACATCCCTTTCAGCTGATCAATGACATAATCATAAAGAGCAGAGTCTGAAGAAGCTGTAGATGCCAACCTAACAGCAGTTGAGGTTAAACGTTGATAGCGACATGTATAAGATAATGGTTCAGGTCCGGGAGATACAGAATCCGTGTCCGACCATTGTTTAAGAATGCTGGCCCTCGCATTTACTCGCCATCGGTCCTTTATGTAAGGAGGTGGTATTGTCCTCAGTTGAGTCTTGCCCATTGAGCCCAGTAAATCCATCATTTTAAGGATGTGTCGACAGAAGATACCAAATGAATCAAACAAAGAGCAGCTACAATTAAGAACCACATCACCCTCCAACCCAATGTAAACATTCCTTTCATCAATCTTCCGACTATCACCATCAAAGGAGTACACATTCCATTTCTCTAACCCAGAGTCGGTCAATCCAGAAATTCTCTCAACACAGTAAGCAACTGACTGTTCCCTCTCGTAGTGAAGTGACCTGAAAACAGTAGGTGTGTACACAGCAGCAGCGGATACCATTATCGGGCACATCGTGAATGTGTTCGCAGTTAACTTATCTTTAGCGTTAAACTCCGCAACTTTCTCTCGTTCTCTGACACAGTCAATCATATCATTAAAATGAGGAAAGAATTCTACCAGACTATGATCAGACTTGAGGAAGCCACGAACGGTACTGTTGATCGATTCGCTTGCTTGCGTTGTTCTCATACCAGCAGTGAAGTGCTTATTTACCCATGCGGCCGACCACTGCTGTCGTTTCTGTTTTATCTTAAGTAACCATTCCTTCGATTTACCATGGACATTATTACGACCAGAACGGGCCGGGAACAAATCCAACATATGGAGATCCCAGACAGTGTCAAAATCTCTTTCATCATCGATGGAGTACATAAGCAAAGTCAGTAGATTTGTGACAGCACCTACTATGGAGCTGTGCACTTTGCTCTTTGCATTCTGCAAAATGTGCCATGAACACAACCCATGGAATGTGTCGGGGAGCTGCGACTGCAGAGCGGCGGCCATAGCGGCATCCTGGTCTGTGAAGATGGTGGCTGGTGCCTTGTTGTCCATGCATTTGAGAAAAGCCTGAAATAGCCATTCAAATGAAGGTATCGTCTCATCGAATAACAGTGCAGCCCCGAACAAAATTATTTGGCGGTGGTGATTAAACCCCGCAAATATACCTAAAGAAGAAGTAAGTTAGTGACAAGGCAGGTGCAGAAATTTAGTAGTATGCAAAGAACTACCGACTGGATAGTTTATTTTTTAAACAAGCAACTGCACAGCTGCGAAAAGGCAATACTTAGGGATGGAAGCCATTCTCGCCTGAGTACAGAGTGTGTCGCCAGAATACAGAACATCAAAACAAGTAAATTCAGAAACAACATCTAATTGTAGTTTACCGACAGACAACAATTGTTTTAATTTTTCTATACACTTCACATTGAGCTGTTCGAGCAGGTGATTTCAGACAATATCAACATAATCGTGACTAAAGAACCTCAATGTTTAAACTATAGTCACACATGGACAGGATTTGGTCAAACTGTTTGACAGAACAGAAGCAGGTAGCTACAGCACAGAAGTGAATGTAGCCCACCTCAGTGACGCAGGTAGCTGAACCCCTAGATGTGCAGGATCGAAGCTTCCAGCATAGTTGCAGTTAGCACAAAACAGAACAGAGAGGTAGCTACGGCACAAAAAGTGCAGGTATCCCACCTTATTATTGCAGGTAGCTGTACCACTAAACGTGCAGGTAACTTTATGCTTTGTGGCAGGTAGGCCTGTACAGATTTATATATATGCTTACAAAGGGGACATTAAACCCCACAAATATCCAAAGTTACAGAATGTTGCACCATATCTCACATTCATTCATTCAAAGTTTCAACCACTTCAACAACCTGATATAACCACAAGAACCAAATTCATTACTGGGTAGATATTTCTTCCCTTATGATTGACCGCACGTTGTTCTCCTTCACCGCCAGTCTAACTAGATAATTCATAACAGCATTGTAAAGATCATCTCTTAATGCTTACACTATCAACAGGTGTCCCGATGATTAATATGTCTATACATTTTGACACTGATCAGGACATGATCAGTAGTCAAGACAAATTACAATTCACAATTCACATGAGTACATACGCCATCGCATAACCAAAGTTAATTACCTAGAGGCCTGTAAGCTTTGTTGGTTCGGAATGTTGTGTCGAATGTGACCGAATCACCGAACAACGAATAATCCATCTTCATTCTATGATCAGCCAAAAAATGTTTGCAATCAAACCGTGCGAGTCATATTGTACGTCGTAGTGAAATCCGGGACTTTGTATGGCAAAACGCCTGAAGTAATCTAGCAGACTCGCACCTTCCGTCGGATTCATATCCTTCTGTCTCTTTGCACGCAGATGGTTTTTGAGATCAACTCTGGAGCAACCGAGGTTCTGAAACCCACCAGCACTAGCAGCAAGAATTTTGTGTGAGGTCTGAAGGTTAACTCCAACACTAGCATTCAACTCAGCTTGCAAGCCGACTTCAAGGTTAACACATCTGTTAGACCGTTGTAGATAACGTAGTTCTTGGGGAATTAGTTCATGCCCACTGTGCTCACCCACCCATTCTGAGATTGAATAACTCACTTCATCAAACGAATATTTCAGCGTCAGCGAAGCCATGCATCCACACCTTTCCTCTGCATAATGCCTCTTCGCCTGACCTTCAGGTTCATTAACATCACAACCCGTCTGGTTAATATATTTAGGGTTCTTTCTGCTGTTTCTCTTGAAACCTTCTTGTTTTACACAAGTTTAATGTACGGTCGTACGGTGACAACCCTATTTCTAGACCGGAATTGGTTTGTATGTCTTATACGAACCTCAAATCCAACCCTTCGCGCATAATCGGAGTAGAAATTATGCCCTTCCTCCTCAGTATCAAACCTCAAGCTTGCCATACTGCAACGTCTGAAGGTTCGATTGGCACTACGCCATCAGACGAACTATAACCCGTAGACATCGTGCAGCAGAATGTAGAGCGGACGAACTAAACAGAGGCAAACATGGAAAAATAATATTAATGTCGAGAAGCATGAATTAAATGAGGTGTATTTGGGGGGTGAATGGCTACCGGACAAGATCAGACTTTTACGCCATATCTCGTCGATTTGGGGGAAGGTCGGAGTATGTCGCTTCCGTCCAATTCGAGAGGAAACCGTTGTTTAAAAAAAAATTGAGGGGAAAATAATCGCACGTGCATCGCTTTGGTGATAGGAGGTAAGTTTACGAACATACCCCTCTATGCTCCTGACAGACTTGTTAGATTACAAACATACCCCTAATTTTCCCATAGTGGGTCTACACCGTCAGATCAGAGAAAATGTCAATCCAGCGGCTGAGATGAGCGAAGGCACGGTGCCTTCGATCTCGTGCGAAGTCACGAGAGCCGCTTCGAAAATAGTTATTAATCGAAAGTTGCCAACGATATATTCTTCTTTCGTCTGCGCTGAAAATACACACATCCATATATATATGTTAATCTTCGTCCATCTACATTTTCTGTATACTCCTCAGTCCTGATTGACCGTCCTGTTTACTATCGGATATGTCGTTTGACTCAATTTTTAACATATAAGATAAATTATTTTGAAATTTAAGTTTATATATAATTCTTATATGATAAACTATATGTTACAAATTTAATTTTATAAAATTATTTTATTTTATATTTAAAATTGAAGTGAAAAACGTGCCATAAAACAAACAGGACGATGAATCCAGACGATCGGGAGTATAAATTTACAAAACGGAAATAAAAATTGGTGGATTAAAGCCTAAAGGTCGCGCGCGGTGGTGCAGAAGTCAGTCAGGGAAATCGAGAACTGTTGTTGGATCAGGCGTTGAGTGAGTCAGTCAGTCTGCTGACGCTACAACCCAGCTACATTTATCTGTCACACGAATCTAGCCATGTGTTGTTTGTCAATACCAATTACTTGTTTTTTTTTTGTGTTGTTCTTGTTCTCACTACTTACTTTCCCTCCCACAAATGCAAATTGTTGCCCATATGAGCTAGCTAGATTTAATTGGGCGGTTTGTGTCTTCCACTTTTCAAACAGTGTTTTTATTATTATTTATGACTTTATCTTTATTCAAACCTTCCTCTCATTTATATTATTCCCATATTTGATAACTCATCACAAACAGACTCAATATACATCTAATAATGCAAATATGTCTATTATAGTAAATTCATTTTTTATTCCCACACACAAATAGACAGAATATCACATGAAATTCATTCTCAAACTAATTAACTTGGCTACCTCAACAATTCTTTACTCTTCTTTTCGAAAAATTACATACTACAAATGGAAACTTTTAATTGGGATGAAACAGTATTGAGACACATACATCAGCCCCGTGTACGATCACCCCAGCCCAAATAGAAACACAGGCCACAAACATAACATCTGTAATCTTTAGTAAAACGATGAGTTTTGTCTACATACCCCTCATAACCCTACTATATATATATATATATACTTGTACAGCCGTCATGTAAAGCAGCAATCAGTAAATATCATTCTCGATACAAGAGCATTCTATCACTGCTCCTCATTCTCTTATATCTTCGTATGGTATTAGAGCCTTCCAGAGCGTTTTTTTTTCTGCTCCGATGTCATCTGTCTTCAGTCCTGGAGCTTCATCTCTGCGCAAATGTCATCAGGTACATCAGGCTTGACCCAGGCAAGCTCCCTGTCAATGACAATGCCATCTTTAATATCTCCAATTTCAAATTTCACCAAGTTAACATCAGATAACTATCCTACTTGGAAAACACAACTAGAACCTTACCTTAAGGGCCATGGGTTATTTGGTTGGATCGATGGATCCAAGCCATGTCCAGCGAAACTTATCGGCGGTGCCTTGAATCCTGAATACACCATCTGCAGCAGTATGGCAGATGGTTCTATCCATCATCAACACCTCTCTTTCAGACTCGATCATTGGTAATGTCGTGGCTGTGTAAATGCTTCAGAAACATGGAACACCCTTAAAGAAATGTTTGCTGCTCAATCTGCAGCACATGCAATGCAAATCAGAGTTCAGTTAGGAACACAAGAAAAGGGAATGATACTATGGCTGAATACTTTACAAATACGTGGCTATGCTACTTCTCTTTCTGCTGCTGGAGAACCTCTCGCTGATTCTCAATTTGTTCCTATGTTATATCTGGTTTAGGTCCTGAATATGAAAACATTCAGACAAATCTTACTCTAAGACCTGACCCCTTGTCCTCTACTCAGCTCTATGGAGCCTTATTAAGCTATGAGTCTATGCAAGCCCCTACTCCTGCTCCTTTACAGATCAGTGCAAATACTACCAGCACAGATCAAACTTCTACTTAGGGCAGAGGGAAACCTTCCAGCTCTGGCAGAGGCAGGGGCAGATCTGGTCGTGGTGGCAAAAACAACTATACTACCTTTTCAGGCAGGACAAACACAAGAATCAGGTGCTAGATTTGCAACAAACCTGGTCACAGTGCTGCTAATTGTTTTCAGCGCTTCAATTATGCTCAACAATTTGCTCCCCCTCGTACATTCAATGCAATTACACTAACTACAACTACACCAGTGCTCAATTACCAGATCTCAGCTGGTATCCAGATACAGCTGCCACAGACAACTTCATAAACAACTTCAACAATCTCAACCTAGACAACAAACCCTACACCGGTCCTGATGATGTAGTCCTTGGAAATGGTAATACTCTATGTAACACCCCTCTCCTTAAACACGTAATAATCTCTCACGTAGCAATAAATAAAACGTCTTACAGCGGAAGAAATAATAACAACAACAATACTCACTCGGGTGTCACCGGCCATTACTCGCCCATGCAAGTAACGAAGCCAAACTCTATCCAACTTCCAACATAAACAACTTCTAACCGCCGTGATAACGAGAAAACTCCTATACATCATACTAAGTCCATAAACCATAAACGTCGACAAGTGAGCGTCTACCCAATCCCAAATATACATAACCTTACCACAATACAACTCACCATCTTCATTGCTATACAAACAAACTCCATGTGCGGTAATTAAAGTAAACCCTAATTACCCTGATCCCGCACTTCGGCTTCTACAATAATCAACAACCTGCATAATGGTGTAGTATCAGCGATAGACGCTGAGTATGCCGGGCCTGGACCCTAATGGTCACTTAGTCATTTTAACCATCTTATATTAGATTGGTTTTATGCTTTACCATTTAAATTTATAAACAATACTGTAATTACATGTATAATATACATAATCATCCATCCAAACATTCATAACACTTAACCATCCATCCAATCCAAACATTCATTTAATATTACAAACAACAATTGTATATCGAACGTATCGAAATAATAGCAGTATAATGTACAATGTACAATCGCCGTAGCGTATAGTTTTCCATAGTTAATTTACCTTGGCCTTTAAGGCCCCATCCAACCATGTTTAATTTATACCAGTTGGGCGTCATGTTAAGACAACCCGATAACCTCACCATGGACAGTACGTAGTCCTCCCGTACACACAAAGGTGCTCATTTCGCCAGAGGTCCGGAGGCCCCTGACTATTCTCTTTGTCTCGTAAGACGTCCATATAATGGTCGTAGCCACCTGACCCACGATCCAAATAGGGCTCATTGGCCGGTATAAACCTGAGCGGAACCCAATCGGGAACCCCTAAGTGATCACAAATGCGCAACCAGATAGTTCGTAAACTACGCTGGATTCCTCACCTCAACTCACACCATCTCTCTCTCATAATGTTTAAGATCTGCTCTTAGTCTTATGGAGAATAATTATTAGTTAGCTGCCCAATGGGTCTCACGCATACCTAGAAGTAATCTAGGTTATATTCATGTTCGAGATCCATGCTCTAGAGACCGACAATGTCGTGACTCGTCCCTAAGTATTTTACTTAGGTTGTCATATACTTAATATTAATACTATGGTATTATATCAAGTAACCGTCTTGTCATCACAATAACGTATGTGTATGTTATATAAGTCGTTCAATAGTCGACGTAGTGTTATCCCGTAGGACGCTCGTGCATAAATAATTAATGTAGTAGCACACAATCACGTACATGTATCTAAAACACTTAACACACAAGTGATATCAACCAAATCCGAGCCCAAGGAGTTTCCTTAGGATAACTCGGATCAAACCCCTTTACATACCGTACACCTTAGACCAAGGATGCGCAGTGTAGACCACTAGCTCGCAAGCGCCTTCGTCTGAAGTATGATCTAAACGGTAATAAAACTATAAGTCAGTCTCCATGACTAACGACATCCGGTATTTCCGAATAACAAGTAACCCCGACAGTTCATCCCCGAATTTCTATAGTTATTTGTTACGGGTTTCTCTAAACTGGTCGGCTTTGTTACTAAAACTCGTATGTCAAACATTTCGACTGTTAAGTTTAATTCATTATATTTCTTTGATCTTATCCACCATTAAATTTAGGTATATAACCTATAGTTGCATGTATGCATGCATGACTATATATATTGTATTATTTTTCCACCATCCATTATAATACATTGTATTATATAATCCATTAACTTTAGCAAATTATATTTGCATTCAAAAACTTGTAACTTATAGTTTGTAACTATTTTTGTAATAACCACCACCATTATATTGTATGGTTTCCAACCATAATATATATTCATCCTTATATACATTATTCTTGCATATGTATATATTTACCATTTAGGTAAGTTTCATGAGTTATAAAACTCTTTATATTATATGTTACATTTTATCATCTTATATTAGATGATTATTCCCATTAGTTGTATTATATTATACAACTTATATTAAGATTATTGTCCTAATATTATGTAACATTTTATGTTGTATAATTACAACTCCTAAGGTTTATTCAATAATTACCTTAGTTATAAATCTTATTTATTTATAGTTTGTCACATTATTTAATGTGAATATCCTTACTTATAATTCCCTTTAAACCATATAATTGTTATAACATTGATAACATTATAGGCCATAGTCTAAAATTCATATTCCAACTCAATAATTCGGTACAGCCCTTTATTTACTTAAATTCCATTTTGACCCTATAACATTATGTAATGTTATACCATATACTAATATCATATAATATGATATTTGTATTCCTTTAATTTATAACCTATAGTTTTTATACAAAACTATATAATATTGCCACATGGGCATATACATTTATACCTTATTCTTTCCATAATCCATAGTTTCCTTTATTTACAAAATCACCCGTTATTTATACCATGTTATATATACCATATAATATAACATGTTTAACTTATAAAAGGTATAACCTATGGTTTATTTTTGTAAAATTTCCGAACAGACCAATGTGCTGTTCTAAATTATTTTTTAACCCACCAAGTTCTATAATTGCCATTTGGCCCAATTTATAACATATAGTTTTTATAATATCATTAAAACTATATATTATACACACATCTTAATAAATACTCTTATATAATTCTAAAAATCACCAAATTTCACCCAAGGGTTATAATTAACATTATTAACCCATATATACTCGGTTATTACAATTCCACCACATATATTTATCCAAAGTGTCATAATGACATAATAACTATATATTATACATATATAGTTTATTTTAATTCCAAAATCAACCCAATAAATTCCTAAAAAATCCTAATAGCCCATGGGTGTTTATAATACCATTTTACACCCTTAACTTTCGGTAATAACATATTTACCACATATGTTATAAAATTGTTACAATTAAATACTTATCTTACTATAAAACCTTAAATAAGTTATCTAACTTATTTAATTTGGTCATAACCTACCATATGGTCAAGGTTGACCACCTTAATATTTCCTTGACCATCAATAACCATATATTACGGTTTTGTACCCTTATTTTTCAGAAAATACCATTTAACCACAAAACTTTATAAAATCTAATAATTTTTATTTAAACTCCTTTAAACCTCTAATTTTCGGCCCCCAATTTAATTTAATTATACTTTAAAACCCTATACTAGCGGAATTATATATATATATATATATTATAGCTATATATATATATATAAATTACCTAAACTTAAACAACCTTATAAATACATAAATAAAATGGCCTAAAGTACATGACCTTATTACAAACATTAGCTTATAAAATGAATTACACATAAATGCCCAAAAATATACATTAAACTCTCGGCCTTACCCATATCTTTTCCATATTTACCAATTTTCCACATAATGTCTTAATTTGACAATTATGCTAATTAATTAGTTATAAAATTTACTAAACCATTCCTTAATCACCTAAGGTCAAAATAAGACCTTAATTAACCCATTCACTCACGGCATAAATATATACATATGTATAAACACATATTAATATACCAAGTGTAAGTTTAAGTGATTTATACCTTTTTATGCCAAGTTTAGGCCTTGTTTGGCCACGGCTGTTTGGAGATAAATTTTCCACAGCTTAGTTTACATGTTTTCAAACAGTAATTAAGGCATGATTAGTCTCCAAGCAAGATCTAACCATAAGAAGTGTTTAATGTATATTTTCAAGGTAAATTTTACCTTAAAATACCAAGGTAGCCAAGGTTGTCTTCGGCCTAATTTACAGATTAAAGAGCATCAAAAGAGCTACTAAAACCAAGCTTTAAACTGGTATAACTCAGATTAGAAATGGCTAATTTTTACCTTGATTAAAATGCCTAAAATGGTGTTTTTGGCTTGGATCTGGCTATACCTTGAAGCTCTTGATATACCAACTGAATAAGTATGTTAAGAAGAAGATTATAAGCCTAGGAACAAGGCTTTCAAACCGAACTGAGAAAATCAAAGGATAAGTGCTTAAAGCACATTTTTTACCTTAAAGAACAAGATTAGATTTCTCCACCTTCTTCCCTTGTTACAGCCGAGATTTGCTCTCCTTTTAACCTCCAAAACAACCTAGAAACATTGATGGAAATGGTTGATGCTTTGCTCCATGGAAAGGGGAAGAATTGTGAAGAGAATGGACATAAAATGGCTTAATAAGCTTACCTATGTCAATTGTGTTCTCTTCTGAACTTGGCATGTTATCCACGGTTTGGAGAAGCCAAAGAGAGGCTGGAGCAAGCTTGTGTCGGCAGGGATTGAAGGCAAATGAGAAAGGTAAGCCAATTTGCCTATAAGTTACTTTATGTTACTTTATCAATAGCAAATGGTGAGTCATTAGATTGGCTGAATAATTGATTAGAGATTGCTTAATGAGTGGGCATGACAGCCATAGGAGGTCGGCAATGATGGGTCTTGTCAATGGATGACACTTGACCATAGTTAAGACTTAGTAATTAAATGTTATTTTTGGGTACTAATCATACTAAATTGCCCATTTTGATTTTATTTTTAAACTTTGATTTAGACTTTATAATATATTCTATCATGTCACATTAATTTTATAAAGAATATAATCTAGTCTTTACAGTGACAAAAAGTCATTATCTTAGAGCTCATACACAAAAACGTGCTTTAAGGTATTTTAGTGCACACTTTGTGTCGCAAGGTGTTTCTGAGCTCAGTTTTCTTTGAGAACAGTTTTTTTTGTGTTCCTTACATGATATTTGATCATGTAATTCAATCTATATCAATTAGAGGTCATTAGACCTTTAAGGTTTTCTTAGAGCACATTTTTGCCCTACTTGACCTTGAAGCATGTAAATGCTTTTCTTTGTGTTGGAGTGTTGTCCAACAATTGTAATATGTTTAGTTATGTGTTAATAAGCTTATACCAAAGTTTTAGGTCCTAAGAAGTTCATTTGGGTATTTATTTACCCTAACAGTCAAAGGGTGCAATATCTTGCTTTGTGTTGACCACTGTTGTTCTCAGTTGACTTTTAAGGCATGTTTAGGCCTTAATTAATGTGATTAGATGTTTAATCCATGTTTTATTAGTTTGCGGTATTTCAATCTACCCCCCTTAAAAAGACTTCGTCCCGAAATCGCTTAATCAAATAGGTAAGTATACAAATATATAACTACCCATCATTCCCATAATGTATATCTATGTGATATATCATTTACATACATTGTATTGTGCTTATACAGCACATAGCCATCACTTTGTGGCGTTAGTTCAATCATATATGGATATAGGTGATCCATCAGCACCATTATTTCCTATCAATTCTACAAACCCTGACAACCTCCCCGAGGTGTCCATAACATACCATCGTTCCACATTCCATATCTAGTGATTCATTTCGTATCTAGGCGATACCATATGTAATCATTCTACAAAGCAATATAAATATATATATAATATAATATCACAAGTCATAAGAAAAGTACTACACACATGGGTGTAAATACAACATTCAAACAGGTATCTCATAAGATACATACATTCAAGTGCACATCACACACAAACAAACCAAACAACGTACGCCCCGCGTACCAAACATAACCAACAAAACTTTGTGTGCCCCGCACACCACCAATTCATTGTATGCCATGCATACGAAATAAACAATACTTAGTGCACACACGTGCACAGCCAAGAGGCTCTACCCCCCCTTAAAAAGGGTTACGCCCCTGTACCCCCAAGTATACAAAGACACAGCCGCTCAACAAGGAGCGCTGGATACTTGGCTCTCAAAGAGTTCTCCAACTCGTGGATTATCCTCATATCAGAGAGACGAGTATGACTCTAGCCCTTCTAGGCTCCACAATACATAAAGGGTGAGGCACTGAACTATTTGTGCTCTCTCCCAAGTTCGTTCTAATGGGCCCACTCGCTCCGTAGTGAGGTGCAGACCCATGAACATAGGCTCAGTTTGCCTCTTTTCATTGCTGTGTATCCTCTCGTTTGGATCACTAGCATACATGCGTGTGTCTTCTCTCACTGATATGCATTTGAGGTGTAATATGACATTGGCTATTGTTAGTACTTAGTGCTCTTTGCACCTGTCTTTGTAATACTAAGACGTACCAGCCAACATGTCCACGGAGATAATGCTTGTCATCCGTGTCTCCAGGTGGTTTTGTTTCGGAGTAACACACTATTGTAGTTCTTTGATACACACTCGTGTTGATATCCCTTTATCTTTCGGTATTCCCACTACTAGATAATAACTGCACAAGTGCAATACCAAAACACTCAGTCGTACAGAGTGCAGAGCCGTAAACTCTCAGCAGCTAATATCTAATGAGTCAACAACAATAAGGTGCGAATTATCCTGTGAGTGGTACTTTCCAAGTCCATTGTTCTTTGCTTAAGGTATCTGCTAATATATTAGCTTTGTCTCTCATTATTGCGTAGTCACGCGTTTCTATCCACGTCATCTGGTAGATTTCCTCTGGATTGCAAGAATTTGCTCGATCCTTGTGAGGATTCTACATAATATTCGTCCATAATGGGTTTTTTGTTTTCATGTTTCTTTCTTAGTGTTCACGTCCTTAAAAGGTTTCCTTGTCTTCACTGTATACTGTCTACTGCTCTGTGTTGAAGGTTCTTTATTTCACTAGCCCGTTGGTTTAAACTGCGGCTCTTCTCGTCCATCTTCGAGGTAATCTGTATCACTGTCCTTAGTATGGAGTTGACTACTTCTCGTGTTCCTAACACTACTTGTCTACTTGCATGGGGTACCATACTGATACATTACTACTTACCCCCGACTAACTCATAAATAAGTCTGTCAGGCCCACATGCTCCTATCGGAGTGCGGTCATCCCATGTCTTGTTTAGTAAACTGGTAATGTCTGTCACACGGTTATTGTGAAGTATTCTGTTGTCAATCTCCCTTTGATGGCTATCCTTTTTTTTGTTTATTGTTTCATGTTTCAGTTATCTTGTAATAAATGCTATTGCCTTAATGGCATCAGTGGTAATTGTGCCATAATAAGCTGGCGTTATTCAGCTTGGTGTAAATAAAATTCGTGCTATATTTAGCAAATGCTTCTCCTGTTCGATCTCATTGAGTACAACCATATTCCTTTTCTCCCTGTTTATCATGATCACATCTCATCCATAGTTCACATTCGATCCCTCATCCGTTTAATTGGATGTATTGCAGATTGCATAATAGCTTGAGCAACTTGGCTCTTCACTTCCCAACCATCCTCACTGACGGTGGTGCATCTACAAAGGGTATGCTTGTCCATAAGGACTAAACATTCATCACTGGTAGTGATTAACATTGAATGCGGGTATACACTGATGGTATTTGGCTAATAAGCCCTATCTGAAAATTCTCGAACAATTTAACCTGGTGTGGTTTACAATTACAGTGGCTGTATAATTCCTTCAGTTGTAGTGGTTGGACTAACGGTCTTCCCGAGGTTGCATAGGTTTCTAATCTTAAGGTTTATACGGAAAATATGAAAATTTTAGTATATTATAATAAGAAATATAATAATAATAATAATAATATAAAAAAAGTAGTAGTAGTAGTTGCAGTGGCAGCTGCAGTTGCAGCACTTGCTCTGTCAAGTGCGCAAGGCAGATGGAAATTTCAGTGGTTTACTTGTCATAGCCTGCTTGCAATAGCAAGTGCGCCATGCAGGGGAAATTTTGGTTCAGTAATTACTGTCTCATTGACTCTGCGTCGTCGAGTATGGGCTACATGATAATGTAAGCATTAACATCCTGTTCATATATATAATCCGTCAAGGTTCCAAGGTTACTCTCATCAAGTCCTTATAACTAGTCTCAAAAGTCATACATCAAAGGCGAGTGGTTACTAACACACTCCCATATACTAATAACATAAGTCTGTTTAACATCCAAGGTAAGTACATAACAAGATAAGTAAAAGTGTTCCACTAGCAGTATCTCGGAGTTCAGGGTACTCATGCCCTAACGACTCCCTTCCCTTTCTAGGCTCCAGCATCAGTAGATGTCTGGCCCTCCTGTCCGCCTCGTGGTACTCCAGATCCTCCAGTGAGGTGTTCTGAGTATTCCTTGGTGGCCTGTAATTACGGCTCTCAGGGTTCATCCAACACTCGAACTCCCGTGGCCCTCTTTCTTGCAACACCGACACTCAACTTTGCGGCCATTGCAGTCGACCCCAGGATGGTCCTTCCCACAACGCTTGTAATAGAAATGGCGCTGGGGCTGTCCGGTGCCTAATGGTAGTATTTAGTTTAAGTTAAAATCTGATGATATAAGGTTAAGGTTATAATTTAATTAAGAGGTAGGTGTTCTCACCCTTAGGAGGCGCAGATCTCAGAGGCTGAGCATCTATAACTAGGCCGGTCAACCGAAGGACGGGCTCTTTCCCTTTCGCTCCCTGATGACCCTGCTGCCCTTCTTCTGAAAGAATTTCCTGTTTAAGGTTTCGGGTCAGCATTCATAAGGTATTTAATATGGTAACAATTTAGAATGGAATAAGTCCTTACTTTCCCTTCTTCTGGCTATCGTCTGGAGATGCTCCTCCACCCTCAGACTCTCCCTCAGGGTTCTTTCTCTTCTTAGCCCCGAGAGTCACTTCCCGAGTCTGGAGAATTAGCTCCGTCCTCGAGGCAGCATCATAGCACTCCTGGAATCTCTTTGGTAAGTTCTCACAAAGTTAAACGGTAATGTAGTAAGTAACGAATTTATGGCTTTCATGTTAATACCTAATTGGATGTAGTGTAGAGGGTAGCACCCATCGCCATCTGGATGCGAAACAACAATCCCCCCCGGAACTTCTCGACCTTCACGGTCTCTGAGTAGTCCACACCGGGAATGAAGTCCAGCAGACCAATGAATCGAGCATAGTACTCATCCACGGTCAGACCTCCCTGGGACAATGTCTCGAACTCATGGCGCTTCTTCTGCTTGAGATGCGCCGGTAGTACTTCCCCCCTCAGCAACTCGACAAAGGTAGCCCACGAAAAGTCGGGTATAGCCAGGTGATGGTCCTTACCAACCTCCACCAAGTGCTGGCTGCATCCTTCAGATGGAAAGCAGCAATGACGACCTTCTGGCCGGCAGGTACTTGTAAGCTTCATAGGCCTTCTCATGTTCAACAATAAAACGCTCCAAGGCTACGGGGTCTGGCTCCCCTGAATATGTAGGAAGACAGGTCTCAGTAATTGACTTCAGCCAGTTCGTTTCCCCGGGCTGTGGCGGGTGGGCTGGTGCTCCTCCAATTTGAGTACCAAGCTGTGCGAGAACGGCAACAATCGTCTCAGCAACACAACTCCTTGAATCAACGGGTCATCACCGCCTCCACCTCTACCAGTAACCACGCCCTCTAGTTCCCCGCTCCTGCCAGACAATCTGTAGTACAGTATGTCACACAAATACTCGGTAATTTTACCGTTTACATAACCCAATAGATATGTGATTGCCTTTAAGGCTAATGTATCACGCAATTTGCATTACTAGCACAATATCTCTTAAGACGAATCGTCTCGTACCTCCAAAAACGTTTCCTGAAATTTCCAAGTCCTAAGCTCACTGGTCTTAACCTATTTCTCGTCATCAGAGGCGTAGTCTGATACCACTTTTGTAACACCCCTCTCCTTAAACACGTAATAATCTCTCGACGTAGCAATAAATAAAACGTCTGGACAGCGGAAGAAATATAACAACAACAATACTCACTCGGGTGTCACCGACCATTACTCGCCCATGCAGTAACGAAGCCAAACTCTATTCCAACTTCCAACGTAAACAACTGCTAACCGCCGTGATAACGAGAAAACTCCTATACATCATACTAAGTCCATAAACCATAAACGTCGACAAGTGAGCGTCTACCCAATCCCAAATATACATAACCTTACCATATACAACTCACCATCTTCATTGCTATACAAACAAACTCCATGTGCGGTAATTAAGTAAACCCTAATTACCCTGATCCCTGCACTTCGGCTTCGACAATAATCAACAACCTGCATAATGGTGTAGTATCAGCGATAGACGTGAGTATGCCGGGCCTGGACCCTAATGGTCACTTAGTCATTTTAACCATCTTATTATTAGATTGGTTTCATGCTTTACCATTTACATTTATAAACAATACTGTAATATACATGTATAATATACATAATCATCCATCCAAACATTCATAACACTTAACCATCCATCCAATCCAAACATTCATTTAATTACAAAACACATTGTATATCGAACGTATCGAAATAATAGCAGTATAATGTACAATGTACAATCGCCGTAGCGTACAGTTTCCAAGTTAATTTACCTTGGCCTTAAGGCCCCATCCAACCATGTTTATTTATACCAGTTGGGCGTCATGTTAAGACAACCCGATAACCTCACCATGGACAGTAGTCCTCCCGTACACACAAAGATGCTCATTTCGCCAAGGTCCGAGGCCCCTGACTATTCTCTTTTGTCTCGTAAGACGTCCATATAAAGGCATAGCCACCTGACCCACGATCCAAATAGGGCTCATTGGGTATAAACCTGGAGCGGAACCCAATCGGGAACCCCTCAGTGATCACAAATGCGCAACCAGATAGTTCGTAAACTACACTGGATTCCTCACCTCAACTCACACCATCTCTCTCTCATAATGTTTAAGATCTACTCTTAGTCTTATGGAGAATAATTATTAGTTAGCTGCCCAATGGGTCTCACGCATACCTAGAAGTAATCTAGGTTATATTCATGTTCGAGATCCATGCTCTAGAGACCGACAATGTCGTGACTCGTCCTAAGTATTTTACTTAGGTTGCCATATACTTAATATTAATACTATGGTATTATATTAAGTAACCGTCTTGTCATCACAATAACGTATATGTATGTTTATATAAGTCGATCTATAGTCGACGTAGTGTTAATCCCGTAGGACGCTCGTGCATAAATAATTAATGCAGTAGCACACAATCACATACATGTATCCAAAACACTTAACACACAAGTGATATCAACCAAATCCGAGCCCAAGGAGTTTCCTTAGGACAACTCGGATCAAACCCCTTTACATACCGTACACCTTAGACCAAGGATGCGCAGTGTAGACCACTAGCTCGTCAAGCGCCTTCGTCTGAAGTATGATCTAAACGGTAATAAAACTATAAGTCAGTCTCCATGACTAACTACATCCGGTATTTCCGAAAACAAGTAACCCCGACAGTTCATCCCCGAATTTCTACAGTTATTTGTTACGGGTTTCTCTAAACCGGTCGGCTTTGTTACTAAAACTCGTATGTCAAAACATTTCGACTGTTAAGTTTAATTCATTATATTTCTTTAATCTTATCCACCATTAAATTAGGTATATAACCTATAGTTGCATGTATGCATGCATGACTATATTATATTGTATTATTTTTCCACCATCCATTATAATACATTGTATTATATAATCCATTAACTTTAGCAAATTATATTTGCATTCAAAAACTTGTAACTTATAGTTTGTAACTATTTTTTGTAATAACCACCACCATTATTGTATGGTTTCCAACCATAATATATATTCATCCTTATATACATTATTCTCGCATATGTATATATTTACCATTTAGGTAAGTTTCATGAGTTATAAAACTCTTTATGTTATATGTTACATTTTATCATCTTATATTAGATGATTATTCCCATTAGTTTATTATATTATACAACTTATATTAAGATTATGTCCTAATATTATGTAACATTTTATGTTGTATAATTACAACTCCTAAGGTTTATTCAATATTACCTTAGTTATAAATCTTATTTATTTATAGTTTGTCACATTATTTAATGTGAATATCCTTACTTATTAATTCCCTTTAAACCATATAATTGTTATAACATTGATAACATTATAGACCATAGTCTAAAATTCATATTTCCAACTCCATAATTCGGTACAGCCCTTAATTTACTTAAATTCCATTTTGACCCATAACATTATGTAATGTTATACCATATACTAATATCATAATATGATATTTTTATTCCCTTAATTTATAACCTATAGTTTTTATACAAAACTATATAATATTGCCACATGGGCATATACATTTATACCTTATTCTTTTCCATAATCCATAGTTTCCTTTATTTACAAAATCACCCCATTATTTATACCATGTTATATATACCATATAATATACATTTTTAACTTATAAAAGGTATAACCTATGGTTTTATTTTGTAAAATTTCCGAACAGACCCATGTGCTGTTCTAAATTATTTTTCTAACCCACCAAGTTTCTATAATTGCCATTTGGCCCAATTTATAACATATAGTTTTATAATATCATTAAAACTATATATTATACACATATCTTAATAAATACTCTTATATAATTCTAAAATCACCAAATTTCACCAAGGGTTATAATTAACATTATTACCCATATACTCGATTATACAATTCCACCCATATATTTATCCAAAGTGTCATAATGACATAATAACTATATATTATACATATAGTTTATTTTAATTCCAAAATCAACCCAATAAATTCCTAAAATTCCTAATAGCCCATGGGTGTTTATAATACCATTTTACACCCTTAACTTTCGGTAATAACATATTTACCACATATTTTAAAATTGTTACAATTAAATACTTATCTTATATAAAACCTTAAATAAGTTATCTAACTTATTTAATTTGGTCAAAACCTACCATATGGTCAAGGTTGACCACCTTAATATTTCCTTGACCATCAATAACCATATATTACGGTTTGTACCCTTATTTTTCAGAAAATACCATTTAACCACAAAACTTTATAAAATCTTATAATTTTTATTTAAACTCCTTTAAACCTCTAATTTTCGGCTATATTATTATATAGCCCCAATTTAATTTAATTTACTTTAACCCCTTATACTATGCGGTAATATATACATATATATATATATATATTACCTAAACTTAATAAAACCTTATAAATACATAAATAAAATGGCCTAAAGTACATGGCCTTATTACAAACATTAGCTTATAAATGAATTACACATAAATGCCCAAAAATGCATTAAACTCTCGGCCTTACCCATATATTTTCCATATTTACCAATTTTCCACATAATGTCTTAAATTTGACAATTATGTAATTAATTAGTTATAAAATTTACTAAATCATTCCTTAATCACCTAAGGTCAAAATAAGACCTAATTAACCCATTCACTCATGGCATAAATATATACATATGTATAAACACATATTAATATACCAAGTGTAAGTTTAAGTGATTTATACCTTATTTTTGCCAAGTTTAGGCCTTGTTTGGCCACGGCTGTTTGGAGATAAATTTTCCACAGCTTATTTTACATGTTTTCAAACAGCAATTAAGGCATGATTAGTCTCCAAGCAAGATCTAACCATAAGAAGTGTTTAATGTATATTTTCAAGGTAAATTTTACCTTAAAATACCAAGGTAGCCAAGGTTGTATTCGGCCTAAATTTACAGAAGTTAAAGAGCATCAAAAGAGCTACTAAACCAAGCTTTAAACTGGTATAACTCATATTAGAAGATGGCTAATTTTCCTTGATTAAAATGCCTAAAATGGTGTTTTTTTGCTTGGATCTGGCTATACCTTGAAGCTCTTGATATACCAACTGAATAAGTATGTTAAGAAGAAGATTATAAGTCTAGGAAACAAGGCTTTCAAACCGGAATTGAAGAAATCAAAGGATAAGTGCTTAAAGCACATTTTTATACCTTAAGAACAAGATTAGATTTCTCCACCTTCTTCCCTTGTTACAGCTGAGATTTCTCTCCTTTTAACCTCCAAAAACCTAGAAACATGATGGAAATGGTTGATGCTTTGCTCCATGGAAAGAGGAAAGAATTGTGAAGAGAATGGACATAAAATGGCTTAATAAGCTTACCTATGTCAATTGTTGTTCTCTTCTGAACTTGGCATGTTATCCACGGTTTGGAGAATCCAAAGAGAGGCTTGAGCAGCTTGTGTCGGCAGGGATTGAAGGCAAATGAGAAAGGTAAGCCAATTTTGCCTTATAAGTTACTTTATGTTACTTTATCAAATAGTAAATGGTGAGTCATTAGATTGGCTGAATAATTGATTAGAGATTGCTTAGTGAGTGGGCATGACAGCCATAGAGGTCGGCAATGATGGGTCTTGGTCAATGGATGACACTTGACCATAGTTAAGACTTAGTAATTAAATGTTATTTTTGGGTACTATTCATACTAAATTGCCCATTTTGATTTTATTTTTAAACTTTGATTTAGACTTTATAATATAGTCTATCACATGTCACATTAATGTTATAAAGTATAATCTAGTCTTTACAGTGACAAAAAGTCATTATCTTAGAGCTCATACACAAAACGTGCTTTAAGGTATTTTAGTGCACATTTTGTGTCGCAAGGTGTTTTGAGCTCAGTTTTCTTTGAGAACAGTTTTTTTGTGTTCCTTACATGATATTTGATCATTGAATTCAATCTTATATCAATTAGAGGTCATTAGACCTTTAAGGTTTTCTTAGAGCACATTTTTGCCCTACTTGACCTTGAAGCATGTAAATGCTTGTTCTTTGTGTTGGAGTGTTGTCCAACAATTGTAATATGTTTAGTTATGTGTTAATAAGCTTATAACAAAGTTTTAGGTCCTAAGAAGTTCATTTGGGTATTTATTTACCCTAAACAGAAAGGGTGCAATATCTTGCTTTGTGTTGACCACTGTTGTTCTCAGTTGACTTTTAGGCATGTTTAGGCCTTAATTAATGTGATTAGATGTTTAATCCATGTTTTATTAGTTTGGGGTATTTCACTCTAACTATTGAAAGACATGGATCATGCAATTTACATATTCCCAATGGAGTTTACCACTTCAAATTTATTTTATGTGCCCACCTCACTCACAAGAACCTCATATCTATTCGACAGTTTGCCAAGACAATCAGGTTTATTTTGAATTTCACCTAGATTTTTTCTTGATTAAGGAACTGCGCAGCAAGAGAATCCTAGCTAGAGGAGGAGTTAAGATGGTATTTACCACCTGACTGCTTCAACAACTCTCAGCCCCAAGTTTCATCAGCTGCAAGGCAGCCTCTCCAGTGTGGCACTATAGGTTTGGTCATCCCTCCCCAAGGGTGACACAACTTACCATAAATAAATATATTTGCCTGTTCCGGTTCTCTTATCAGTTGGAAAGCTGTGTAGACTGTTTTAAAGGGAAAATGCACTCCCTTCCTCACTATCAATGTTCGACAGTTTACTCTCACCCCTTTGAATACTTTTTATTGATGTATGGGGACCTGCCCCTGTTTAACTGTTAATGGAGGCGTTATTGTCTATCCATTATCGATGCCTGCACTAAATTTGTTTGGATATATATTTTGCCTGCTAAATCTGCTGCTGCGACTGCTCTATACTTTTTGGAATTCATTGCCTATGTGAACAATCAGTTTGCCTTTAAGATTAAGGCAGTTCAAATGGATGTAGGGCGGATTGAACCCTCTTTTACTACACTCAAGGAAAAGGTATTTCCTCATCGTCTTTCCTGCCACAATCCATGCCAAAATGGCACAGTTGAAAGTCGACACAGCCAAATAGTGACAAAGGTTTAGCCCTTCTTTCTCACTTTCATTACCATATCATTTATGGGGCCCAGCTTTTCGTCACCAGTACCTATCTGATAAATAGAACTCCCACTCCCATTCTTCACAACAAAACTCCCTTTGAAGCCTTGTTTGGAGTTACTCCTGACTACTCGATCCTCCGTGTGTTTGGGTGTGCTTGCTGGCCAAACATGAGGCCATACAACACCCATAAGTTCTCCTACAGATCCACTCTATGTATTTTCCTTGGCTACAACAAAGATCATACATGATACATTTGTCTAGACCTCACCACAAATCATACTTATATTTCCCGTGATGTTAGATTTGATGAAACAGTGTTTCCCTCAGCTTTATCTACCACCCCTTCTTCACCTCAACCTCCCACAACCACCACTATTGTTGCAGCCCCCTTTTCTACCAGGAATTTTAGTTCCTCTTCCACCACCACAAATTTACCCAGCATAAGTCCTCCCTCTCCCTCTACTCCTCACAGCCCAGCATCACCTATACCTCTTTCCTCACCTATTCCCTTTCCCACACTGTCCTCACCCATCACAAACCATCTACAACAACCCACCCAACCCCCTCCTCCTATTAATCATCATCCCATGATAACTCGTGCCAAAAACAACATCTCCAAACCACTCATACGACATGACGGCACAGTTCCTTGGGCTCAGGCCAACTCCACCACCACAATTTCCACACCCATACCAGATGAACCCTCTTTTAAAGAAGCAATGCAACACCCTGAATGGCGTGCAGCAATTCTACAAGAATTCAAAGCTCTATTACACACAGAAACTTGGGACCTTGTCCCAAGAACCAACACAATCAGACCATTGGGGGTTAAATGCATTTTGAAAACCAAACGCAAGGCAGATGGCACAATTGAAAGGCGAAAAGCTTGACTTGTGGCCAAGGGGTTTACTCAAACAGCAGGTATTGATTTTCATGAGACTTTTAGTCCGGTGGTAAAACCCTCTACAATTCGCCTAGTCCTATCTCTAGCAGCTGGACAACATTGGCCAATACATCAAGTTGACATCAGTAATGCTTTTCTACAAGGTGAGTTAAATGAGACTGTTCATATGGTTCACCCCCCTGGCTTTGTTCACCCTCTGTTTCCCAATCATGTTTGCCGCTTAAAACGTTCCATCTATGGTCTAAAACAAGCTCCCAGAGCTTGGTTTTCTAAATTAAGTGAAGCTCTTGTTGTGCTATGGGCTTTCGAGAATCTAAGGCAGATTCGTCTCTGTTCATCTATCATAATGGTCTCGAAACCCTCCTTGCTCTCATTTATGTTGACGATATAGTCCTCACAGCCAACACTTCTACCCTAATTGCTCAGTTCATCACTCATCTATCCTCTCTGTTTCCTGTCAAAAACCTTGGTCCACTACACTATTTCTTGGGAGTTCAAGTCACCCGAACAAACATGGCCTATTTCTATCTCAGTCCCAGTACATACATAACCTGATTGCTCGGGAAAATCTCACCAAATCCAGACCGTCAGTACTCTTATGGCTTCTACCATAGATTTGGAAAATCCTAACTCTCCACCTTTCAATGATATCACTACC
The DNA here is from genome assembly GCA_023374045.1 of Limonium bicolor. Lineage (NCBI taxonomy): Eukaryota > Viridiplantae > Streptophyta > Magnoliopsida > Caryophyllales > Plumbaginaceae > Limonium > Limonium bicolor. The sequence continues at coordinate 409,910,218 of CM041776.1, read as the reverse complement.
TTTCGAAGTTTACTAGGAGGTCTACAATATTTGTCGCTAACTTGACCAGATATTAACTTCACTATAAATAGTTTATGCCAGTTTATGCATAATCCAAAAGAACAACACTGGAAAGCACTTAAGAGGGTATTATTGTACCTTATGCGACCAAAGATCAGTTCTTTTTTATCTCTGCCGACACCAACCTCCAACTTGAAGCCTTTGCTGATGCTGATTGGGCTGGGTCCCGTGAAGATCGTCATTCTACAACGGGTTTTTGCATATATCTGGGCCGCAATTTAATTTCCTGGCAGTCGAAGAAGCAGCCGACCGTTGCTAGATCCATGACCGAAGCAGAGTACCGCTCCCTTGCGCAAGCAACTTGCGAACTCGTCTGGCTCCAAAGCCTAATTACGGATCTGACTACATCTTGCCATCCTTGCCACCCCTCCCGTTCTGCGCTGTGACAATTTGGGAGCATTATATTTGTCTGCAAATCCCGTCTTCCACTCAAGAGCGAAACATATCGATTTGGATTTTCATTTCGTTAGAGAAAGAGTGATGAATAAAACCCTAACTATTTCCTTCATACACACGGGAGATCAGATTGCGGACATCCTGACGAAATCCTTACCTCGACGGCACTTTAAGTTTCTGCGTTCCAAACTACACTTGGTGTCGTTCAGAACGAGGGGAAGTATTGAGACACAGACATCAGCCCCGTGTACGATCACCCCAAGCCCAAATAGAAACACAGACTCACAAAATATAACATCTGTAATCTTTAGTAAAACGATGAGTTTTATCTACATACCCCTCATAACCCTTATATATATATATATATATATATATACTTGTACACCCCGTCATGTAAAGCAACAATCAGTAAATATCATTCTCGATACAAGAGCATTCTATCAGTGCTCCTCATCCTCTTATATCTTCCTATACAGAACTACAGGCAAATTAAGCTAGCTAGTAGGTCATATCTTTATTGCTGTCTTCATTGAAAATATCTACCATCTATTTTCATCACTGTTTCGCCGTTTCGCCGATCTGTTTGTTAAGTCGACATCTTCATTGTTTATAATACAGCTCAACTACTATCGACACACTTCCATCCCATTACCCATACTTGGAGTTGGAATTTTCCCTTCCCAGCTCTTCCCATCACATCTTATTGGCTGGCCAACACTAACTTTATATATGCACCTTTTTCAAAGGTCGGTCAGTCAGTAAGCAGACTAGTCGGCCGTGCTCGTGCCGTCAGTCACCGAATCAAACCGGGCCACCTCGAAAGTAGAATAACACAGCTTTTTACCGAGTTCTTTGTGCGTCGTGTCATCCATATAAACCACCCCTTGTTTTTCATTCCTACACATGCAAGGGTGCTGTACCGGTTATTGGGCAAATCAATACGGACGGATGTATTTCTTTAATCCTCAAAAATACTACTCCTCCATCCGGAATTGACCGTCTTGTTTGTTTTATGGTACGTTTTTCCATTTTAATATTAAACATATAAGATAAAATAATTTTATAAAACTAAAATTTGTATATATAGTTTATATCATATGTAAAACTTAAATTTTCAAAATTAATTTATTTTACATGTTAAAAATTGAAGTCAAACGAGATATCCAAAGAATAAACAGGACGGTCAATTCAGGACGGAGGGAGTACATACCTTATTGACTTCGAAAATAATATACTACATGCCTTTCAAAAAGAGCAATATATATTAAGATCAAACGTGTATGGAGATATGAACAACTTCTACTATTATATCACCACCAAGAACAGATATAAAATTACATTAAAAGAAAACTAACATTATTCCACTGAAGGCGACCTACAACGGACAAAACATAGACATAAAGTCCTTCATCTCCCTTTGGTGGGAGCTTCAGTGTTCTCTTTGACTTCTCCTCTTTCGCTTTACTTGTTCGTAGTTGTTTTTGACTTCATGATTTTCTTGCTTTTTTAGATCTCTTGTTCTTGGGTAAGATGAGTCCTTTCTCATATGAGATTCTCTTTGTCTTTTCTTTAGTTTTTTTGGTTCAACAATTGTTCTTTTGTTCTTCATATTTTAAGGTTGTTTCTATGTCTCTTTTATCTTTTAGTATCTTTTTTATGGCTTACTATTTGTTTGTTCTAGTTGTCACCTTTACATCGCTAAAAGCTTTACCTTTGAATATGGATATGAGAATGCTTCCGCACATGGTTCTAGGATATCACTTTACTACCGACCAACCCACGGGCCACGGGGTGGTTTGTTTTGCTGACTTTTTTGTTATGAAAAGGAAATGGTTGCCTGTTTTTGAAGGATGACACAACAGGAGGATACAGAACCGAATTAATCGAATGGCTCAAGAATGACAAAAGTATGGCTTTGCATGAGGCGACACTTTCCTCCTTCTCTCCAAGTTAGTTTGGAGGTGAGTCGGTGCGGTGGTGGAAATCTGATGTGTGGTCATGTGAGGTATTTTCATGCAAGGTTGATGACCCTTGATTCTCCTTTATGCACGCACCCCACCATACAATTTATGGCCTTATCTTTGCCTTCTGATGCTCTGGTGCATAGAACAACACCGAAGATAGTTGAGAACTGATTTATTAAAGATGGAAAGGGGAAATCTGGCTCTATTTTGAATCCAGACATATGATAGTATTGTAGATGTTTCACTAGTGTATGACGGAAGTAACTGCAGTCACTGTGGTAGTGATTGTGGTGAATGCGGATAACAGTTCAGGAATGGGAGGATTGATCGTGGAGTGCTTGTGAAAAGCCATGTACAATTGTTGTTGTCGCAAGTCAAAAGGGTCAGAAGGTAACCCACGTGGAGATGCTTCTGGACTATCATCAGCCAAATAGCTCTGCTTATGATAATGTAAGATATTTATTTAGGTTAGTGTTAGTTGGCTTAAATTTATATTTTGACTAAAATTTACCAATGTTTAGTAGTGTAAGTCTAGGTATGAAAACAAAATCTCTTAGGTTAGAATTAATAGCAAAGATGTTCGATGCTACGTCGGTCACTTATGATTTGACCTTCTTCAAAGCTACTATCGCAACGTTCCTTGGGATTCGGTTGCACATATAGTTCTTACCATGTTTCGACTTAGCCCCGTTTTGAGTTTTCCCCCATAAAGCTAGGTTTGGAAGCTTTATCATAAAGCTTGACGTGGTTAACCAATGTGAGGTTGACATGTTTACTTTTTTGTGTATTTGGTCAACACTTTAACCAATAAGGAGTTAACATGTGTCACATTAATCCCAAAGAATGGATTAATGTGCTGAAAGAATAGAGCCTTAGTTTAGTCTTTGTTTTGTAGATAAACCCCTATATACTCTATTATATATTTGATAAGTGAATGAAAGCTTGGTTAAAAAAATTATTTCAGTGTGGGTATCCCATCATCGGCTTTTGTATCTCTTTCATCATCATAGTCAGTTGATTTTCAGTCATCAGCTGTGCGTTGGATGCATCATCATCTAACACAAACCACAAAGTTCCGTTGATCCATGAGTAGGTGTGTTGTGATGAACTAGTAGGCTTTGAGGAGCTATTAACATGGGAAGCGGGGTGAGGTGATGTAATGACTAGTGTCATAGAAGTAGTTTGTTTGTTTGCTACAGATTTTGACCTCCCCTCCTGCTCCATGTGGAACCGACTGGATGATGTGACCCTCTTCTTATTGCATGTCCTAATCGTGCCGTCACAAGCAACTTGTTTATCCTACCTATTCATCTGTGAAAAAAGACTATTTAGAAAGAAAAAAACTGGATGTGGTCCTTTTTTTCTATTTAAAATGAACACAATGACTAGTTGTCCGTTCCAATTGGGGTACAAACAGACCGTAACCCATTCACTAAACAAAGATAAGGACTAAGTCCCTATTTGGTGACGAGGAAACATGGGTTGCGGGCCAAACATTAAGATTAATCTTTGAATTCATAATTTCACGCCCATGAAAAATGCCAACATTAATTGACAGCAGCCTGTCATCCTGGTGTGATCCGCTACAGCAACACTCAACAAAAAGAGCATGGAAATCTACTTATTGTTTTGCTGTTTATAACATCTGGATGGCCAGGAATAGGAAGGTGTTTGATGCAGCTGAACTGAAGTGGGACAGTGTTGCCATGTCTACTAAAATCCAGGTGCTAGAGTGGGTGAAGAAGGATCGATTACTGAGTGGTTCGGTGGTTTTGCTTGCAAGCGCTCAAAATCTGAAGGATATTTTGTAATCAGTGCACTCCTGCACTTCAGCTTAGTGGACGGTTCTGCTACCATGATTTTTGTCTCCTCTGCTGAGGGTCTATTTACTAGTACTTGCTTAGTTACTGATTTTCTTCCGGACAGGGATTTCCCTGTGCTGTTTGTAACCGTTACCGGTTAATTTTTGCTACAATGGTAGCTCCCCTGATCAAAAAAAAAAAAATGTTGGGCCATTTTCTGCCTTTAACCATAACCACATTATCTCCTACAATATTTGAGCTAAAAAACCTACAAGCTGCCTTTTTGCTGAGTTTCATTTACCAATTTACCCCTCATAAGTTTTACTACCCCCGAAGTCTGCCCTCTACCATCAATGTGACACTGAATTACCCATTATTTCACATGCATGTAAAACCCTATCCCCGCTATCTCACAATTATCACATTGATTACTGATATGAAATGAAAATCCGTAAATTACCGTCATCACCATTGTATCCGGGAAGGTAGATTCTCATTCCGCGTTCATTAATTACATCAAGCTACCATTCGATTTAGAAAGTTTAATGAAATCCAAAGTTCTTTAAATACATGTGATTGTCGTAGTTTTTTTATTAGAAGTGCTGTAAAGACAGGTTGATGATGATCAATACATCAGTGAAAGCATGATCAATACAGACCAGCGCAAAAGCCAGTCGTACAGCACAACATACCAGAGCAATCCCCAACAAAACAGAATACAAAAGCTGAAATCAGAAACTAAGAATAATAAAAAAACTACAGGTCAGCAAGGAATGAAAAATTGCTTGATATCCTTCATCAAGATTGTCATTCCAGTATGGGGATCGATACTCTCATCTTTGAATTCCATTCTAGGGCCATTCTTTTTTGCAGTTTCAACAGTAATGTACCAATCGGGTGAGCCCTCATTGAAACTTTTTGGTTGCGTGCATTTGAGATTGCCCATAAAGAATACAAAAGGACGACATCCACAAACTCTTTGCTGCTGGTGAAGGAGTTTCTTGTGCCCATCTGTCTAATGCGTTACCAATGTGACAATCCACGTCACACTAGTAGAATTTTTTTAAATGACGCACTTAAAAAACCACGGTTAACAATATAACCGTCATTTAAAAGTCATAAACCACGGTTATAGCAATACCGTCACAAAAAATTTCGGCAAGACATTATAAACCTCGGTTATAGAATAACCGTCACAAAAAATCTCGGCAGGACATTTTTATACCATGGTTTAGCATGGAACCGTCGTTTAATGCGAGACTATAAATGACGGTTACATAAGAACGTCGTATATAGCTTGACGTGTTATATTTTAAACCACGGTTCGGTCAAAAATGTCATTTTTTATCGTGGTCAAACAACTTTAAGCGACGGTTTCTTGGAAGAACCGTGGGATATAGTCTAAGCAGGAATTTTAATTTTCAGTCCAAATTAACGCGGCTCTTTCTCTTCTCTTATTATATTATCCGCTCACTGTTTTCAACCCAGACTGTCGAACAAGGAACACATATGCTCTGCAACTCTTCTTCATTCTTCTTCAACTCCCGGTAATTTTTGCAACCCACTGGCGAACATGCTCTGGGCCATCTCTTCAACTTCGCAACCCATACTGGAAAACAAGAAACACATGCTCTATGCCTCTTCCCCTCACTGTAACTTTTGCAAACCTAACCGGCGAACAAGCACATGCTCCGGCTCTCTCATTCTCTTGTTTTCACGGTAATTGTTGCAACCCACACTAGCGAACAAGGAACACATGCTCTGCTATGCGCCTCTTCTTCACTGTAATTTTTTGCAACCTTAATCGGCGAACAAGGACTTGCTCCGCCCTCTCTCATTCTCTTTCACGGTAATTTTGTAACCCACCGACAAACAAGGAACATAATGCGCATTCTTCACACTCATTTTGCAACCCTAATTCAAAAACAAGGGACATACATGTTCTGGCCATTCTCTTGTGTTTGCGCTCTATTGAGATTAATTGAAGCCGGCGCAAATCACCGGCGATTTGAAAAAATAATTCAAGAGACTATAAACCACGCTTTTATGTATAACCGTGGTTTATTCGTCGATTTTAAACATAAATACCACGGTTTTGATAATAACCGTCATTTATACGCACTTTATACCACGGTTCATACTTCCAACCGTCATATAAGTCAATGAATATCGCGAGAGAAGGGGTCTTAAACGACGGTTTCAACCAAACGTGGTTTTTTTTCTCTTATTTACAACGATGGTTACGAACGAGTCGTTTATAGCCATGTTTTTAATAATGACCGAGCATCACCAACCACGGTCTATAACCGTGGTTTTAAGCAAAACTAACCGTGGTATAAAACATTTTCTGCACTAGTGTCAACTAAGACTTCTCACCACTGCCTAATAACAGTCCAAACGATTCTTGCCTTTACACACATCAGAAACAAGTGCTTTGCATATTCTATGCCTCCTTTGCATAAGGGACACAAACTATCTGTAATGGTTATTGCCCCATTCCAGAACAATCTCTCTTTTGTGGCCGGTTTGTTTTGTTAATAAAACCACACAAACAGTTCTACACGGGGAGTAGCAAATTTGCTCCACATAAAACGGTGCCAGTTTGGTAAGGAAACATCTCTTTTCGAATGGACAACCTCATAAATTTTTAACTAAATAGCTGGATTTTTCTCTACAAAACCATATGAACAATCATTCCTAGCAGGTCTAGGGGCAGTAGCTTTGTTTAACACTAAGAAGAGTTCTCTTACTTCATGCGCTTCATATTGAAACATTTCTCTTCGCCATATGAGATTCCAAGACCAAACCTGACCATTCCAACTCCAACCTCATCTACCTTGGTAGACTTTTGTTTGCTTAGGATGAACAGCCATAGGAATATGTCCTTGAGTCTTTGATTTTCCAGCCAGGGGTCGGCCCAAAAACAAAAAAATTCATCATCCCCCATAATCCATTGCAGATTTTCATAAATAACTGTCATACTCTCCGAGTGCCATTCACAAATTGTGACAATAGTGTTCCAAATGGCCCTTTTGTTCTTTGTAATACTCGCATGATGCATTGGTAGTGCAACATTAATTCCATAGACTGAAGTTATGACGCGTTTCCACAGCTTACCTTCACATCCTTGTTATTGCCACCACCATTTGAACAGAAGAGCAGTGTTTTTTGCTTCAAGTTTAGAGTTTCCCCGTAGCAACTTGCGGTACCGTGTAATGTCCAAAGCTTGAAGAGAGCCGTTGAGAATGGTACGCGCGCCACGCGCCTGACATCCTCCTCCCCTGGCGATTCTCCCTCGCCCCGACGCTCTCCCTGCTCTGGTTCGCGGCTCCGACCGTCTTCTTCCCCTCCTCCCTCCGCGTGGTGGCCAAGCCCGTCGCTAGGCTACCGCCTGGTGGCGCCGGCCCCACCCGCCGGAGCTCCCCCCGCTGTCGCCTCCACCAGCCTCTCTCCCCTGTTCCCCGGGCACGACTTCAATGGGCCGTAAAAGACCATCCACCAGATCCACTCCGGTGGTATCCCCGTCGGGTTCTCCCAAGTCGCCGGTCTCAGGCCCTCCGTCGCCGTCTCTATGCCCGCCTTCTTCCTCTGTCGGTGGCAACCCCTTGCCAGTCTCAGTTGTTCCAGGCTCGCAGTCGTCTTCTCCTATCCCCCTCTTCCGTCTGTCGATGGTAGCCCCATGGTGCCTGCTACTTCGCCATCAGTTGCCGGTGATTGCCCTGTGGTCCAGGCCCCTCTTTCTGGCGCCTGCTCTTCCCAGAGCGAGGAGGGTGAGTCCTCGATTCCTTCGGAGGTCAACTCGGCTGCTGGACTTTCGACCTCCTATGCCTCGTTTGATGGACTTGTGGGAGGACCTTTGTGTGACTCTGTTGTGGGGACCGAATTGTCTAGAGAGTCTGGCAAGGAAGAATCAGTGCCTGGAGTTGCTTCTGTAGGCAACGAATCTGTGCCGGTTTGCCATGACAATTGCGATGGTCAATTTTTGTCCCAAATGGGGGTCCAAGATGTGGACCCAAATGCTCAGTCAACTCTATTGACTCAATCGGAGTCTTCTGCAGCGTGGACAGAATTGGGTAAAGACCCACTCTTGCAGCCAATTAATGTCTTGAAGGGAAGTTTGTCTGGTGGTACTCCTCTGCTGAATGGGGATGGCATCGGGAATCTTGCCATCAGTTCTGGAGGCTCGGGTACACCCGATAGGACCAACTCGGGTGTTATGTTTCACTCCAATGGATGTGTCCAATCTGTCCCAGCGGCTTCTTCCCCTGCCCTTGATCTAGTGGTTGAGCTCACCGGCCCCCCAGTCGATGCGGTGCTTCAAGAGTACCTAAATCAACCTATCAAGGACTTCCCGCCCCTTCCTAAAGCTTCTGGGGCCTCTGGAAAGAAGATTGCTTGGGCCAAAAGAACCCCTCGACCTAACCACTCGACTGAAGCGATGTCAGTAAAAACTCTAACCGTTCCTTTCTTGATACGCTTCTTGCTAAGCAGAAATCAAATTATGGCATGTCGTTACTCCTAGAGAACAATGATATTTTAGATACGGATAGCTCGTTTGTTACTATTGACGAAAATGACCTATTGCCTGAGATAAACTACTGGAGAAATGCCCTTGTTGGTCATATTTGGGGGAAAAAATTTGGTTTCAATATAGTTAGAGAATTTGTGAAGCGGGCATGGAACTTTGTAGCCACCCCCCAAATCCTGCTCCATGATGAGGGATGGTTCGTTTTCCGCTTTGATAGCGAAGAGGACCTCCAACAAGTTCTTGATAAAGGCCCCTGGCTCCTCTTCTCATCCCCCTTGGTCCTAAAGAGATGGTCCCCTGACTTTACTTTCAACCCGAAAGACCTGAATCGCATACCGGTTTGGATCCAGCTCCCTGGCCTCCATACTAGCCTCTGGTCCCAGTCCAGCCTTGCTAAGATATGCTCCAAATTAGGCTCTCCTCTTTATACCGATCAAGCGACATCATCTAAATCTAGGATCTCCTATGCTAGAGTCTTGGTCGAAGTTGATTTCAATCTTGAACTCGTTAGAGAAATCGAGATCCGTGCTCCTAGTGGCACTCGGTTTCAGAAAGTGGTCTATGAATGGGAGCCCATTTCTTGCTCTTCCTGCAATCTCCTAGGACATTCCTCTGCTCGTTGCCCTAAATCAGTTCGTCCTGTTCCTAGGCGTGCTCAGGGATCCGTGCCCTCTGATCCTAGCAATGCCCAGGGGTCCTTGTTAGGGGCCCCTTTCCCTTCGGAGAAGGTCCCCGCCAAGAAGTTAGGCCCCCCTATCCCTTCGGAGAAGGTCCCCGCCCCCTACGCAGTCTGTGATTCCCAGGTGGATAGGGAGTCTCCCCGACCAAACCATCATCCCCCGTCAGGCCAGGCTTTGGAGGTCCCGTCGCCTATTCCTTCTGCTACACCCCCAGTTGAGTCGATGTCGCCCTCCCTCAAGCTACTAATTGATCCCACCCTTGACCAAGCATGGCACGTGGTTCCTCCTAATGGTAAGAATCCAGGTAAGGCCCCTAGTAAGACTCTGAAGCCCCTCCCCGAGGATCTCTCGCTCCAGCTATCTAATACCTTTGATATTCTAGAGGAGAACTCTACTCTCACCACCCCCCTCCCCCACTCCACCCCATCTTTATGAATTTTGCAATTTGGAATGTAAGGGGATGTAATGACCACCCCAAACTCCTTGAGATCCAAAAGTTTGTCGCCAACAATAATCTCAGTTTGTTTGGCCTCCTCGAAACTCATGTTACTCTTAACAACCACCCCCCCATCCTTGCTCGTTTCTTCCCCTCCTGGAGTCTTGTCCATAACTATGATGCTAATCTGAGTGGCCGTATCTGGATTCTTTTCGATCCGTCCATCATCGCGCTCTCCATCATCCATTCCTCTGACCAAATCCTCACCTGTAAAGTTACTATTTTGGGCACCTTGAATTTCACCCTATCCGCAGTCTATGGGAGAAACAGCCAGGTCCTTAGGTCCCAGCTTTGGGAGGATATCTTGAATCTCAGCCAGAATACCATTGGCCCCTGGGTTGTTGCGGGGGATTTCAATAATATCCTATATGCTCAGGATAGGCTCAGTAGTCGCAACCCTCTCCCCAGAGACTACCGAGACTTTGCTGATTGTGTCTCTACGGCAGTTCTCCAAGACCTCCGCTTTTATGGGCGCTTTTTCACCTGGTGGAACAACCAATATGACCACCGTCGAGTTCATGGGAAAATTGATCGAGTTTTAGTGAACGAAGAATGGCTATTGGAGTTCCCGACTAGCTATGCTTCCTTCCTTCCTCCCCTGGTGTCGGATCATAGCCCCATGGTGATTTCCCTTCCTACTCCGTCTTACCGTAAGAGAAGCTTTAAATTTCTCAACCTATGGACTAATGTCCCCTCCTTTCTTCCCCTTGTTCGTGACGCATGGGTTCTTGCCCCGTGTGGGAGCCGTCTTTTCACTATCGTCCAAAGGCTTAAACATCTCAGAAAAGGGCTCATCAATCTTCATAAAACTGAATTTGGCTCCCTTGGGGACAAAGGGCAAAGAATCAGGGATCAGCTTAGTGACGTCCAGAGCCGCCTGGACCTTGACCCTTGGAATCCTACCTTAATCTCTCAGGAAAAATCGCTTAGGCACAACCTCATTGTTAGGGACTCCCAAGAGATTCTCTTTCTACGCCAGCTCTCGAAAACCCGCTGGCTTAAATGGGCGGACTCTAATACTTCCTTCTTTCACAGAGCCATTAAGGCCAGGAGAAATAAGAACTCCATTGCGTCCATTATGAATGACCTTGGGGAGACCCTCCAGTCCCCTTCCGACATCGAAAACTGCCTGGTTAGCCACTTCCGTCATACTTTAGGCTCTAGGACTCCCCTCCAGCGCACCTTGGCTGATTTTAACTTGGACAACGTTAGAACTCTTGACCGCTCTTCATGGACCTTATTAACCCAGCCAATTGAGAATAGCGACATTAGATCAGCCCTCTTTTCCATAGGGGATGATAAAGCCCCGGGCCCGGATGGCTATACGGCTAAATTCTTCAAAGCGGCATGGGACATCATTGGAGAGGACATTTGTGGAGCCGTAAAAAGTTTCTTCCATAGCGGTCGGATTCTTAAGGAAATTAATGCCACTCTTATCACCCTTATTCCCAAAACAGACAATGCCTCGTCCCCAGGAGACTATCGGCCCATCTCCTGTTGCAATACTCTGTATAAAATCATTAGCAAAATTGTGGCAGATAGACTTAAGAGCGTCCTCCCCTCTCTAGTAAATCCCAGCCAAGGGGCCTTTATCAAAGGGCGCCTCATCTCTGACAACATCCAGCTCTGCTCGTGCCTTATGAAAAACTACCAAAGGGCCAACATTTCTCCTCGGTGTACTATGAAAATGGACATCAGGAAGGCTTTTGACACTGTCGACTGGAAATTCCTCCAGGACACTCTCTCCTTCCTAAACTTCCCCCCGGATTTTAGCAACTGGATCTTACAATGTGTCACATCCACCTCCTTCTCGATCAACATTAATGGGACTCCCTCGGCATCTTTCAAAGGGGAAAGAGGACTGCGCCAAGGCGATCCCCTATCCCCCTACCTCTTTGCGATTATTATGGACATGCTGTCCCGGTTGCTCGACCAACTCCCTTCCAATCCAAATTTCCGCTATCACCCCTCTTGCAAACCCCTCAAAATCACCCACCTCTTCTTTGCGGATGATGCCCTCTTATTCTGTAGAGGTGACCAAAACTCCATAACTTCCATGCTCAACAAGGTCAATCTATTCTCTGAGGCCTCTGGGCTCATGCTCAACCCCTCCAAATCTGACTTATTCCTCGGAGGGGTCAACCCTGCCATTGCGGAATCCCTTGTGCACCTTACGGGATTTAATCTTGGCTCATTTCCATTCCGATATCTTGGCATCCCTATCACTGCAAGGAAGCCCAAAGCAGCGGATTTTAACCCCCTCATCGACAGTATCCGAAAAAAAATAACCTCTTGGGGGAGTAAATCCCTCTCTTTTGCAGGCAGACTCTCCCTCATCCAGAGTACTCTGTTTGGCGTTGTTGGCTTCTGGGCCTCCTGCATTACCATCCCTAAAAACGTCATCAAAAGAGTCACTAACTGTTTTCGATCCTTTCTTTGGTCAGGGGAGGCTGACACTAATGCCACCCCTCCAGTGGCCTGGAATGGCATCACAAATACCAAGAAAAGGGGGGGGGCTGGGCCTTAAGGATATTCATAAATGGAATATGTGCTTTATTCTCAAGACCATCTCAGCCATTGCTCACGACTCGGAGCGTCTATGGATTCAATGGATCCACAAGCTTTTCTTACCCTCTCCTAGTAGCATCTGGTCGGCTATGGCTAAAGGGAATGATCCCTGGACATGGAAAGCTATCCTTCATGCAAGGGACTGGTGGATAAAGCAATGTGGCTCACCTGAGGATGCCATATCTCTCTTCAGCTCCTTCCCTCCCAGGCCGAGAGTTAGCTTATTCTATAAGGACATCTCCACCCCTCCCCAGATCTTCCAATGGTACAAAATCTGTTGGGATAACTGGTCCATCCCTAAAGCCAAATTTATCTTATGGGTAACCTTGAAAGGTAGACTTAAAACTAGTGATAAGCTCCAATCATGGGGCATATGTCTTGCTAACAGATGCTGGCTCTGTGAGCATGCTCAAGAGACAAGCAACCATCTATTTTTCCAATGCAGGTACTCTTATAGGATCTGGCGGACGATCTGTGACTGGCTAGGGATCCCCACCTACCGGAGGAGTCTTCGTAGCTGCGCAACCTGGACTATTCGCTATTGCAAGAGGCATCGACCGGTGGATCTGGTGAAGAGAGCGGCGGTAGCCAACGTTGTCTACTATATCTGGATAGAAAGGTGCAAGCGAGCCATGGCCAACCAATCCAGAGAACCCAAGAGCATTATTGCTGACATCAAAGCGGCAACTAAAGCCACCATTTGTACTAAAATGAATCGTTCCAGCGCAGATTTCGGCTGGCTAGACAGGGTGCTCTGCTCCTAGACGCTTTTATCATGTATTAATTGTACTGGCTCTTTCTTTTGGTCTGCTTTCCTCCCTAGACGGGATAGTTTTTAATTAGCGCTATGCTATTTTGTTTCTTAACTAGGGTTGGGTTAATTAACCCACTTTGTATCAGATATATGGGGCTTCCATGTATCTAACATTTCTATTACTTCTTATTTAATATATACATATCCATTTATTCAAAAAAAAAAAGTTTAGAGTTTCCCAACCCACCCAACTGTTTTGGTGCTGTCAACTTGCTCCACTTTACCAAAGCCATACCTCTATTTCCACCGTGACTCCATAAGAACTTGCGTTGGAGTGAATTAATTTTTTAAATGAAGAGACTTACATAATAGATGGGTATGGAGTCTAACACTGCTCTTATCAGCACCAGCCTCCCCGCATGTTGATCTTGTGTAGTAACTTTGCTCTGGTACAATGTTCTAACTTCAGGAAAGAAATGAGAAAAAGAGAGCGTGGAGTGAAGGAGAATAAACTAGAGATTTTTATATCTTGGCATAGGAAAACCAAGGTTTGACATTTCAAATGAATAATCTTCGAAATAGTAAAACTGCCAGTTGCGGTGAAGATTAATGTGCAATAAAGCGTTGCTATAATCCCAAGATTAAGATTGACATTAATATCTCTACTATTTTTGAAGCAGCTACCGAACCCCAGCTATCTCTCCGCAACGAACTGATTAATGTGCAATTGCGTCCATAGTAATGGTGGCCATCGGGTCCGGTTCTACCCGGAACCGGCGGTTCTACCCGGAACCGATTGGAACCAGAACCGAACCGCCTCAGCCGGTTCCGAATACGAATACATGTTTTGAGATTCGGGTCCGAACCGGGCCCGGAACCGGCTGGAACCGCTTGGAACCGTCGTCGGATTCGGAACCGGGAACCGGAACCGGAACCGCAACCGATGGAACCGGAACCGGAACCGCCCCGGAACCGGTTGAAGTTACCGTTGGAATCGGGCCAAAATGACGTCGTTTTGGGTCTCGGGCGCGCGCTCCTCTGAAGAAAATAGTCGTTAGATCCCAAGCACGCGCATTGCAATATGAAGACCAACATCATGATTGGTATGAGATGAATGGGGATAACACCACTTAGGACTTCTATCTTCTAATATTTTAGAATGTATTAGTAATTTAGTATTACTTTCTTTCCATGTAATCTTTTTTTTAAGACTTGCAAATTGAAATCATGTAACCTCTTAGTAGCTGTACTCTTTTTCCTTATTAAGGTTTTCTCAAAGGGTTTTTACCTAATAAGCTTTTAATGAGGCAGTGAATCATATAATAAAATTCTCTTTGTTCCTTATTTTTTGTAAATTCAATAAAATTTCCTAAGTCTTTGTTTCTTACACATTTAAGATTATAAACTTGAAGAATAACCTATCTAGGAGTAAAGTGGATGAAAAGAGCAATGTGCGCTCAAACGGATCTCAAATCGGAGCTAAAACGAAGCAACTGGAGCCGGTCGAATCTTTCCGGAACCGCTCCGGAACCGGTCGGAACCGATTAGAACCGGAACCGAAACCGGAACCGGCCGAAACCGAGTTTTTGACCGAATCCGAAGCGAATCCAGATTTCAGAACCGGAACCGGAACCAGAACCGCCCAGACCGGTTCCGAATACGAATACACATTTTCCGGAACTGGAACCGGTGAAACCGGAACCAGAACCGGTGGAACCGAACCCGTGGCCACCATTAGTCCATAGCCCAACCACAAGGAAGAAAAGGGATGCCTTAGCGTCTCGTCCATCCGCAACAGACGAGAAAAGACGGAAGCCTACGCATCCGTTACAATTTACATATGGCCGCATGGAAAAAAAGGACACCTTGGCGTATCATTTTCTTCTCGGTATTATATATGATGAACCTGTTATTTATTATTATTGTATGTGCCAAACTGATTCAGGATTGAACTGTCAAATTTTGTCACGTGGTTCTTGAATATTTATACTCATTTTTCGAGATAATATACAAATTTTATACGTGTGGATATTATAATGAAATTTATTTTATGGTTCAGGTCGGGAATTAAGAAGGGGGAACATAACATTAAACCTGGATATGATCATTTATTTTCTTGCTATACATCCAAACAGACGTATCAAAGGGCCAATTCGAGGTCACATTACAGACATATTCTATCTCCATATATAATGAGCAACTCGTTGATATTTGAAATTTTTTGTAAGCAACTAATCGAATATTTCATGGATATATCTGTTTATTTAATTTAAATAGGGTCAACTTAAGATCAAAGAGGCATGCGTAGTACGTCTAGCTATTATTACAAAAACAAAGTCTAATAATGGAGGTGAGTGCTTTATAACTTCTGATTTAGCGCGTTGCATGACATTTTTGACTTTGATCTTCGTCTTATTGAGCTGACCTGGCTATATAATACAATACGTTCGACTTACAAACTTTATCAAGTATGTATATGTGTGTGTGTGTGTGACGTCTAGTTCATTATTCATATAATTAATCAATTAACAATATGAGGTATGTCGATAGATAATATGCATGCATCTTTGTTGTACGCCTCCCTTAAAGCCTTGGTGTTTAGTGTCCGAAAGTTGCAACTAAATAATAGAATTAAGTGTAAAACCTTCCTTTAAAAAGTAACTTATCTACGGTCACTCTTTCTATACATGAGAAATATAAATATAGGCAATTGTGTCACACAGTTAGCGTGATGATTAGTTTAATCATTTCGTTATTATTATGACTACTCGTACAAACCAATATTGTGTCACGCTACTGATCGATCCCATCCCATATACTACATGTTGTATGAAAAAAGACCTTAATTAATTAATTAGGCTATGGTATGTTGATCCTTAATTATTTTTTTTAAGAAATAGGATGTATTGCGGTGTTATAAAACATATCGCGGCGGCAAGAGGAAAGCAACATAATAACGTATTTTGAAAAGTTATTGCACAATGCATGCTATAAAAAACGTGAAATGCAATACTAGGGTTTCTGTTTGGTGATGAGACCACACTTTTCACTAAGGCTAGCTGCGGTCTCTAAACCCACTCCCTTAGTAATGATGTGCATTACATCTGAACCTAGCTAAGTGCGGACGAATGTACACTACACACCAGATCTGATGAGTATGTAAATCCGGGATATGGATATACTATATATTATAATGGATCCAATAATCACACTCCAGATAAAATGTAGGGCTTTACCCATCCGAAGACGGGAGCCCTTCCAGAAATTCTCTAATAATCACACTACAATCAAAAGCAACATGATTAATTTGTGATAGCGCCTATGCATATGCACTATGACATTATTATCAATTTCAAAAGCGTGCAAATTAATTAAGGAACGTATATATGGATATGATGAAGAGTCAAGGTCAGTAGTAAGTCTCATCAAGTGTTTGATTCATTAATCTCCTCCACAATCCACAGTCCGCATGCGCAATAATGTAGGGACGAAAAAGGTTCCACAACTTCCATCAGTTGAAACAAATTGTGGGCGGGCAAGGATGAAATTTTGACGCTACCCAATGTTAGAAAAATTGTGGGGAGTAATAGGTCCAATTATAGACTAGCAAAACCCAATAACCTATGAGGTTCCATCCCTCAAATATTGTGGGGGAGGAATAGGCCCAACGGAGGGAATTATATAAAATACCCATATAGACTAGCAAAATCCAATAATCTATGAGGTTCCATCCTAAAACCAATTGACATTAGGTGGAGTAGCTCTAGGCTATATAAGCTACTTGCTAGCTACATAATTTTTCAATGTGGGACTCACACTTGATCTCCAACACCTTCGCATTTAATTTAGTGTTTTAGCACTACCTTAAAAATGGGTTATGAAACGAAAAAAATTAATATTTAGGCTCACATTTTATTTTTTAGATAATTAGTTATTATATTAAGAGGATACTTGGGCAACAATGGGCCTCATTAAAACCCATCTTAGACAAAACCCAATAAGAAAAAGCACTAAGATAGAAAGAAGAGTGCCGCCCAACGTTCAATTACAACTTAACAGACAAGACTATAAAACTATATCATGCCACCTTGAAAGCAAACCTCAGTAGTTTCATAGTACTCAATTCTGCTCAACTACAACAATAATGCGCACCTTTAAAAAACTCTTAAGACTTCCTTTAGGTCCCCTGTATTAATGAACTGCCCACAAGTCATTGGTAGCTCCTTCCACCAGGATTACGTCCACCTCCAAATATTAAACTTGGTGATTCTAGCCACATTATCAACTGAAAATACTGCATCTCTGAACACCACATTGTTCCTTTCCTTCCAAACACCACTTATCCCATAACAGAAGGTGGTCTTTCAAACTATCCTTACTTTATATCTTAATTATTACTACCAAAATTAACAGTAATTATTGAATGATAATGATTTAAGGTATACCATAAATACCACATGAATCCGAACAAAACAAAAACAAACCAAAATCTTAAGCGAGTGTGTGTCAGTGTGTTGAACCGTTGAAGATTAAAATGAAACCAACACTCAAATATTGTGTCTTGAGAAAAGTTGGAAAACGAAATCCATTTTCCTAATACAATTTGAAAACTGCAACTTATTTTATATTTAGAAATAAATACTAAAATATGAGAGTCATATAAAAAGAAACCAAAAAAAAAATCTGAAGTAGTTTTTTACAGTATGCTCAAGTCAAATCTTTAGGCAGTTTTTTGTCAATTATTTTAATACACCTATGAGATAATATACTATTAAAGAATATATGATCTATATGATGATTCTACTATATGATTTAGTAAGTATAGAAAGTCTACAATAAAGTTGAACTATCAATTTTCTGGTTCTTACTTTTGAGCCTAGTCCTAATGATCTCTTTAGATGTGTCTTTCTTTATTTATTATAGCCTATTACATGCTATGGAAAATTCCTACTTTTTTATTATTGTTGTAGTAAGAAACGGTTGAATATGTCAAATAAAATTTTATACCGTTTTAGATAATATAAAACTTAAATAACATATAAAAATATAGATTAATTTATTATTGTAAATTTCTCAAATAAATTATTCTCTTCAATCATTATTATAACTTAAAATTAATGAATCTAATATGAATTTATCAGTAAAATAATTAATAATTATAACGAAAGCTGTATAAAAAGAAACTTCAACAAAAAGAGAGCAACGGAATTGTGTTTCTAACAGAGATGGCGGACTATTTTTTGGTACAATTTGAACATACAACTTATAGGGACAGATATTATTAAATCTGTAACTGTAACATATTGTGGGACTTTCACTTTTAACGAGGTGAGGGTAGTTATATTAATAAAGGTAATACGTACAAATTGTGTGGGTGCGCGAGATAGTAGAAGTCAGTCAAGGAAATCGACAACTTTGTTGGATCAGGCGTCGAAGGAGTCAGTCAGGCTACAGTTACCATTTGTCAGTCGAATGTCGCCTTGCTCAAAACGTTGCGTTTCTTGATTTCGTACAAACATTATAAAAGTAAAAGCAATCATCGTTTTATGCCAGAACGTCTTCCATTTTATCTAAACCATTTTTTAAACATCTTTATATTTGAATATTGGTATATATTTAAGTATTATTGCACTATATATAGCTCACTTAAAAAATATTTGGTCTATATTTAGTTGTACCTATATATAATGTAGATAAATAGTAATATTCTATTACACATTAAAATATATTTCAACTGTTAATTAATATCTGTTATTTAAAGATGTGATTCTTGTTTAAAAATGTGTCATTCTAGTTTTTTGACACACGTTTTCCCACTTTTAACTTTACTATTCAACACAAAAGTAATTATTATCTAGATAGAAAAGTAAAAAGCAGGGTACATGTGTCATTATTCTACTTTCCTTAATAAAAGTGTAAACTTCTAAAATGATAGATATTTTTTTGAACGGAAAAAATATTAAATAAGAATAGAAAAAACTATAAAATCTTCTTACAGAATTAAAAATTATAACAATTATGTTTCAAATATTAAGTTAAACTTATGTCAAAAAATAAATATTATATTTACACAAATACTAGTAAACAAATGATTATTTTGTTATTACCAGAGGCGGACAGAGAGGGGTAGGGGTTCCAGCCCTCAAAAATTTTGAAAATTTGTTTAATACTCTTATAATTTTTTTAAAAAATACAACATAATATAAAGTTTTAAAGAAAATTAATGTCAAAAAATTTGTTGATCCCTCTTAGACAAAATTTTTAGGTGTAAAAAATTGTTTTTAACCCCTCCTAAACAAAATTTCTGGGTCATCACTAGCTATTACCACTATCTCACACGTATAGGAAGTATCGCATATGCTATTGCCATATCTATAGTACTCTAGGAGTATTGAAATACTACTTTTTTTAGGTAATAGACTAATAATACTAACCATGTGCTATATAGTGTAATAACGTAATTCTGGACAATTGAGTCCAGATTCACACAATAAGGGTCTTGTAGAATAATGTCACGTACGAGAAAGACACGATTAGCAAGGGGAAGCTTTACAAAATATGATGAGCCTCTTTATTAAAGTCAGGTTAATTCACTTTTTTGTTCATATATAGTTTAAATGATGGTCGAATCCAAACTGCATATATAAGCGGACAACAAATTAAAGAGAATCGACCTCCACTCCTTACAATTGTGTTTGTGTCACTTGGGTTGCATTTGCTAACTCACTTTACTACTACGCCGCCCCGCACCTCACCTCACCAAACAGTGTCATCCCGCCGTTATGTCTGTCCGTTGTCAGTGTGTTCTCTGTCGTTTATATAAGTCGAACCTAGCTACAATCTACTACTACTATAAGTTGAAATAGCCCAATTTGGACATAAGCACAAACCGTCCATTCTACGAGTTTGGCTTCAACTTTTCCATCTCTTTGTATTGATCATGTCTGACTGGGGGTCGTTAGCTGTGGGCGAATTCAATTCGAAACAGACCACCTGGGAACAAACCAGCTAGCTCGTTCACCAGACAGAAAATTTTGCTTTTTACCTTCCCTTCTTTGTTTTTTGTGGGTGTTTCTCTTGTTTGTAATACCTAATCGAGTAGGCAAATCTCCACCGTTAATATATATTACGCTTGTATGTGGCCATTACTACATAATATATGCAAGTAATCGACAAACATTCACTTAATTGATTGGGCCGCTCTCTTTCCCCGGTATACAATACATATACACCGTTGTTCTTATTTATTTATTTTTTTCCTTTTGAGGGGAGCATATAATAGACCGTTGGTCATGATAATACACAACAAAATGAGAGGGGAAAACAAACAAGTTAATTAAGCTCGTATATGAAAATCAAGTACGCAGGCACCACATTACCAGCCAAATTTAATTTTCAAACATATGAAAATTAAACATGTGTCATCATTTTTTTTCTGTTGTTATAAAATTCCCATAAGTTCTTCATTCCTAATATTTTTCTTATGGAAGGTGTTATGAGCTCTGTGGCAGTGGCAGTCGCAGTCCGACAACACTTGTTCCCTGGTGTGGCGCGCCCACACCACTCCACTCCACATTAGGCTATGAGATTCGCTGATCATCATGCCAATAATTTGCAGTGCTGCTGGGTTGGGTCTAATATTCAAGCCAGCCAGCCATATCACAACCACTTGATGTGTGGTAGTAGTAGTAGGGCATATATGCAATGCATGTTACGCGCAATCATTAAGGGTATAGAAAAAGATTTCTACAAGTAAAATGATACTACTAGTGTTGGGCGGGCGATGTTGATTCTTTAAACCAAATGCATCTCCGTCTGTCTACCTACAGTGAAAGAGACAATATATATCAACTCACAGTTCGAGAAATCAATTAAGACATTGGAGAGGCCTTCAACTGAACCACCAGACTTAGAGGAATTTTTTTATTCCATCAACATTCCGTAGCTCGTAGCATCTATCCAAACACTCACATTAATTTCTTGACACTAATAATAAACACTCTATTTTTGTGGTTCCAAATAGTCTATTTTGTCGGTTATGAACCGCTGAGATGGAGTGCGCCGAGATAGCTACTAGTTTTAGAGGAGTGGTATACAGGAACCAATGATCCTGGTTTCGAAACCTATCCACTACTGTAACTATAAAAAAACAAGCTACCAGTTTTAGAACAAAAAAACACAACTATTTCGGTGATTTCTAACTAACAATCGCCAATAGCTTTTTTTTTTTAAAAAAAAAAAAATCCGATTTCCGCGTCGTCTTCAACCTCACAACAGCCGTTCCGGTGATTTTCAACACGGAGGCGCATACACGAGAATGAATAGAGGGGCAAAGATGTATGCAGTTCCAGTGATTTTCGACACAAAGGTGCATACACGAGAATAGGATAAGTTCGAGTATATTACCGGTTCGCCAGAGAATAAGATAAGTTAGAGTTAGATAATGAACACAGGCACATAGCATGTATGTTTGCCTACAAAATTACCATGAGATAAGAGGATGAAGAGAGGTGCGCAGAGCATGTTTGTTCGCCAGTTAGGGTTGCGAATTTACTGTGAGAGAAAGGGGATGAAGAGAGCCACCAGTTTGGGTTGCGAAATCACCGTGAGAGAAAGTGACCAAGAGAGGCGCAGACCATGTTCGTCAATTAGGGATGCGAGATTACAGTAGTGACAGAGCAGAGAGGAAGAAGAGATGAGGCCGACGAGCAAATATGTAACAAAATAGACTGAAATTTAAACAACATTTCGAGAATTTTGAAAAAAAAATCCCAGGAAACGCATGAAATAGGTGTCTTTGTTTTGACTACAGAAATCTTGGAGCTATATTTCAGCGGTTTTCTCTACAACCGCCGAAATGGGGGCGCTGAAATAGGCGTTTTTCGTACTAGTGTGATTTTTTGTCATGAGGACAAGGCTGATTCTGAAGGGATGGGTAATGTATGAACGTGGGTAGTGGGTTTAATAGTGGTGGTTAGTTTTTTATTTTTATAATTTGGGCTTATAGTCGTTTTATTCAGTGTAGAGCAACATTTCTTGGCAACGAGGCGGACTATAGTATAATGGCCTCATTAAAACCTTCTCAAGTAAACCCAATGGGAAAAAATTTGTGAAGGAAAAAGAGTGCCCACCACGTCCATATACAACTCTAATCTTCAAACTAACATTGATACAAACAAAGCAACCATATGTTATCCTTACATCACTTGCCTAGATTACAACCTTTCAATTTAGTAGACCATAATTAGTCCTCAAAAGATATCATATCCCTTTCCGACGGGATTAATACTTCGTTGGAGTCCCATGACTAGCAACTCAGGTGTCCAATCATCATCAAGCATGGCCTTCCTGTATCACATGGAACAAAGTTGCTTAACAAAAAATTTTAAAATAAAAATTATAATTTTTATTAATATTTATATATTTTAATTATATTTATTTTAGTAAAAAAATATTTTGATTATTCAGTTATTAAAAGTATTTCGATTATTCAGTTATTAAAATTATTTTTTGGATAATCGAAGCAAAATAAAACAACTAAAATTAACAATAATAGTTAAAAAAACGGTTAAAAAACAGAAAACAATTTGATTTTTAGTTATAATTGAATTAACTAAAACCTATGAACAAACCTACCTCAATCCCATGAGCACCCTATATCTTTCAATAATAGCATATAATCATATATAAAACATACAAAACAAAAGCAGCCAAAAAAATATCTTGACGAACAGAGCGCTATGAATTAGCAAAATTTGTTATAGTTACAAATTATAAATTAAATGCCTTAATTAAATTTCACTATATAAATAATCAATCACTTTATGACGATTGTTACAACTTCTAATTAGTCTTTTTTTTCGTTCATATAATAGATTGGGTTTTATTTGGAATTGTAAACAACAACACATTTTTTAATCATTTCTAGCAACTAGACACATCGGATGGTGATTTTTTTTTTTTTTTGTTGAGTAGGGTACGTAGGTCGTATCTTTTTATGCAATCCCTTAAAAAGATATCTCTCTTCACACGAATCCGATATGTGTGTTTGTCCGCATGCCTGTTGTCGTTTACAGCTCAACAGCCCGATGTGCACTGTGCACATAAACACAAACCGTCCCACGACTCGCCCCCATACTTCTTTCCTTCCTTTGACTGCTTATCATCAAACTGATGACAGACACCTTTCGCCGTCCCCGTGCCGTGGGTAATTCAAAACCGGCCACCTGGCTAGCTCTTTCCCTTTTTAGCTTCCCTTGTATTCATCTGTATGTTCCTCACAAAAACGTAGACGTAGGGGCGGCGGGATGAGTAAAATCACAGACGTCAAGCGCACGCAACATGCTCTAATTATGTCGAATGTCTACCTATAATCAAACACGTGTTCAGAACGGGAGCAGTTCAAGGCAGCTGAGGGCATCCACAATGGTTATGAGTTTATTAACATATTCCTATATGTCATGTCATCAGAAAATATTATTTTAATTGTATAAGCAACTTCACCTATTTATTCATGCTACAATAAGGGAGTTTCTTAACTTTCTCACCCCTCCTATCTTTTTCTCTCCTCTCTCTCTGGTAAAAGTAAAAGAAAATTGTAAATATTTATTTTTGTCAATGAATGCAGGGATACAACCAATCATAATTACTCTCCATACGTTCCTTAAATAAGCAACGAAGAAAGAGAAGGTGGGTGGATTCCACACCACTGCAGATCATTTTTTCATTTCTTGCTGACACTCTTGGGTGGAATCCACTCCACTGTGGATGCCCCTGATGCAGCAATGCTACAAACGAAAAGGAGTGTACACTGTACAGCAGTATGTGCACACAGCACACGACGTGCAAAGATCATGGGGCATGGTGCTCTGAATTATTTTTATCCTACTAGGACTATATGTGGAATCTTATTACTCCCTCCGTCACTCTCAGGGGCGGAGCCAGAAATACAAGTTGAGGGGGTCAAAGACAGAATTATAAAAAATTAGGGGGTGTTTTTACTAAATTTTTCTAAAAAAAAAATTTTACATTACAAATTTATGTAATTTAACAAAGTTAGGGGGTGTTTTGCTCCCTCCAGGCAGGCTTTGCCTCCGCCACTGGTCACTCTTACCTTCTGGTTTACTATTTGGATATGTCTTTTGACTTCAATATTTAACATATAAGATGATATAATTTTACAAATCTAATTTTTACAATGGAATCTTTATATCAAAAACTATATGTTGTAGAAATTTGTTTTATAAAATTATTTTATCTCATATGTTTAATATTAAAGTGGAAAAACATGCCAAAAAATAAATAGAAAGGTTAAAGTCGGACGGAGGTAGTATTATTTTACTTTTGAAATTTTATTAATTTTAACTTAAATTAAATATTTTATATCAATGATTATTATATATCAATAATGAGGATGTCCCTAAAATAGGAGATTGGTTTATCAGAAAACTCAGACAGGATGTTAGTTTTGGATAATCAGGAAAGGAAATCGAAATGATTTCTCATTACATTTTGACCGACGACTTATGATCAATGGACGATGATTAATGACCATTGATCGGTGACCGGTGAATGCTGACTGACAATTAATAGCTGTTGATCATTAAACGGCGGCTAGAGGTGATCAAACCCAACCCCATCCGATGACCCGGACCGGCCCGACCCGAAAAAAACCCCAAAAAACAGGGCTTGAAAAAAAATTCGGGCAGGCTAACAAAAAACTTGGTCATAATTGAAAATCCGACAAAATTTTGGGCAAAAAAATTTGGTCGGCCTGGCCCAAATTTAAATATTTATATTATTTTTACAAAATTATATATAATATAATCTATATTTAATCTTATATAATTTTTTATTAATTATTTATTAAAAAAAAAAGAAAAAATCGGGTCGGGGCGGGCGAGCCGGGTAGCCGCAGGCCCGCAGAGCCAGAAAAATACCGGGTCTGCCCAGCCCGAAAAGAAAAAACCTGGCTTGGACATTAGAAATAAGCCTAATGAACCTAAAATTCTTTCTAGGCCCGTCCGCCAATTTGATCACCTCTATCGGCGATCATAGACCGGTTATTTATTTCATTTTCCCCAGCTCAAACAAACAGCTATGAAAATCAAAGGGAATTCGTTTCCATTCCCCTTCATTCTCTTTCCTGATTCCATTTTATTTTCCGCGCTCAAAACAAATGCCCCCTAAATCTTTTATGGCATAACTCAGAGCAAATCCTACTGTTTTTTCGGTGATGTTAGCCTTCTTTAACAGTGAAATACCCCAAACCTTAATATATTGATGAACTATCTAATTATGATATACTAAGGCTATAGCATGCCTTAGAAACATTAGAAAAGAGTTAAACAACAATGTACACAAAAAACATGCCTTAAGCGTTTAAACCGAAACCGCACCTTAGAGCACAAAACGTGCTTTAAGGAAAAATGTGCCTTAAGCATGTATAAATGGAACGAAAAGACTAATGAGCCTAAATACCATAAAGAAACAATGAAACAACAATGAAATGGTCATAGGAACCATTACGTATACACACAAAACAAGTATACCAAGTCCACAGTAAAACAGGTACTAAACTGACGAAATCAAAGAGAAACCACTAAACGACTTGGTTTAAATTGGAATGAGCAACATGCTATTTCATGAACAAAGTATATAAAGGTTTTTAAATATATTAAGGACATATTTTAACTAGCAAAACAATTGTCTAATCAATGTGACCCGGAAGCACATAAAATTGTTTTAAGGCTGTTTCGGCTATGTAACATACCTAACACAAGGTATAAGTCCTTAGTACAACATTACTACATCTAATGTTACATAAATACAAGGAAGAAACAAAAAAAAATCGGTCAAAGGATACCTATGGCTGCCGACGATGGCGTGAGTCATTAGCTCACAAAAATTTTTCCCCCCCCCCATTGTTTATTGTGTTTTTTTTTTTTACTTACTATTACACCTACCATGACTTTCCATAAGTGCCTTATCACCTTGTCCCCTGATTAATTCATCAATGAGACACTTACCTATCATTATGAGAGCTCCCAAACTCGTAGCTCCTCCTCCCTTTGAAGAAACATCACAAAAGCTTCATTGTTCTTAGATTGGAACCTTAAAGAACACCTTGTCTTGTAGAAATCATAACTTTCTCATACTAACTCCAAATAACAAGCTTGATAGCTCGTTGGAATCCTCTTTCAAAGAGATTTACAACCATAGCTCATGCGCCTCTAGATTCTCATGAAAAACCATGAAGAAGCGCCTTTGATTCTTGAGGTAAAACATTGCCTTCTTGAAAACTTCTTGTTCTTTGGTTTTTAGTACAGCCGATTGGCATGGGATACTAACCCTTATTATTCTTAATCGTATTATATAATTTTGGGACAATTCCTCTAGCAAATTGCTGGCAAAATTTCTAAGGAATTCAAGCTTAGATATTAAGCGAAAAGGTTAATATACAAGGTAAATCCTACAACTACCTATTTCAAGGTTCTAAATATTGATCTATATATGATCTAACCTATTGTATACCTTGTTTATTATTTCCGAATTTATTAGGTGTTAGATTTAATTTTTGGCACCTTAAATGTTAATACTTTGTAAATCTAAAATTAGATTTATAACCCTTATGATATAAACTTCAATATAAGCTATCATAATATACAAGGGAAATTCATATACTATAATTTCTGGTGTAGCCAAAAATTAAGGGATTATATGTGAGTTAGAAAAATTATCTAACTAAGTTAAATTAAAGGAATTAGTGTAATTAAGAGTAATATGTAAAATTTGAGAAGTTTTGGTTATATATTGTCATTGCCGAAAGTATATAAGAGTTATTATGGAATTTATGAAGTTTAGGTGATGAGAAAATAAATGAATAATTAAGTTTACAATTTAAAGAGTTTATAAGTATTACTAGGATTTGTAAGGTTTTTGGTATATTTAAAGTTAATAAAAGATGGTATATATGTACTATAACATTAGATAACAAAATCTGGTGATTTGGTGATGTTTAAAATGATTTGTGATGTTCAAAAATCTGTAGGAAAATTAATTACGAAAATTAGAAATTAATTGGAGTTAATTTGGTTAACAAATGAGTTTGGATAAAAGAATAGACCACAAGGGTAAAATGGTAATTTTCCTGGTCAAACATGGTCAAACGTGGTCAGACTTGGTCAATGACAGTTTATAAAATGTTTAAAGGTGTTGGAGAAATATGTGACTACTTCTACAACTTAGGCAATGTACCTATCGTTTTGCGGATAGTGGATTTATGGGGTTGTGTTGGAGTATGAAGGTGTTGCTGAGATAGTCAACCAGATCAAACGAGTCAATCACACTTCTCAAAACAAGACAGAGTCTGTCAACCTTGAAAGATCGAATGAGTCTCTATCCTTACCGAAAGAGCGAGAGAGTCCATCCATGTGAATTCATCAATCGGTAACGAAATTCAAGGAGCAACGTCCACTAAACCATAACAGCCATCAACTATCATCCTTGGGCCGAAATTCATGCAAAATGTGAGCAAAATCCAAATCCTTGACTTTCTGGTAATTCGAGGAGTCTGTCGGTCAGTTGCGAAAATTAAGGAGCAAGTACAGCAACTACATTGACTTACAACGGTCATCAACGTTCAGACTTGGACCAAAATTCTCTCAACATGGCACTAATCAGAAGACTTGGCTTCAGCTTCCGAAATATGGCTCCAGCTTCCGAAATTCAAGGAAAGAGTCATTGGTTCCTGAAATTTCGGAACTGACAGAGTCAGTCTACTACATCAGACGTGAAAGTCATAATTGAACGTTGCCAAGTCGTCCAATGGATTGGTAATTGTCCGAAAATTAAGGGCCAAGGCTTAGCAACGTTCATAAAGAAGTTAGGACCGAATTTTAAGCAACTACAACGTTCAGATGGCAGAAATTTCGGAAGCAGACTCCCTCACCGGCTCCACTATATAAGAGAGTTGTCATTTCGTTTCTCATTGCAGCTTTCCAAAGAGAATCATTCAGAGCATTTGTTTAGAGAAAGCTTTGCCTATTTTAGAGAGAGAAAAAGAGAGAGAAGTACTAGATTCGTTTGTGCATATCGATAGAGTCTTTCTAGGTAGGACCTAGTTTTCACTACACTTATCATTGAGCTGATCAGAGATTGTATTGGGTGAGTGAGTGAAAACCACGAAGTAGATCTCATCTACTGAGTGGGCATTATAAGTTGTTTTGTTTTGACCAGGAAATAAAATAACTTATATTGTGTATCCTGCTGAGTTCGACAGAGTCCTCCACCTTTCGAGTGTTAATCCATTTAGCTCCGCTAAGTCTATCTTACTTCACTACCTTGAGCAACTGCTTCCGCGCACTTAGTTCGGCTAAGTGTTTCTACGTCTCAAGTGTTGTCACATACGAAGTTCGATTGAGTGCCTCTACATCACAGAGTGTTTCTTACTTTCAAAGACCGATTGAGTCAAACCAACTCTTAGACTCACACCTTGAGTTGGTTTGAGTCAGCCACCCGATCCTACATGTGGTATCAGAGCCTTGCTTAGGCTGACAGTCAATCAACGAGCTATGGCAGCTGTCGGTTGGGGTGATTCAGACTCTGACGATCCAGACACAGAGTCCAGCGGCTTGGTATGTCTCATGGCACATGATACGACGGAGTCCATGATCCCCGACAATGAGGTAACTCGTTCCCATCTTGAAACAGACCTTTATCGTATAACTCCTATGGGTTTTATGACTTTAATTGCTAAAATGGCTTCTGAAACTAACTCTCTTAAAGCTGATCTTAACAGAAAAATCTCCGAGTTAAGTGAGGAACTTGAGATCTCAAAAAGTCTTATGTATGCTTTGAGAGATGAAGCTGAGGAACATAAGACTATTTCCTGCTCACTTAGATTGGATTTGCGAGACTCTCGGCGTCGTGTTGACTCCCTTAAAAAGGAGCTCAACAAAACCAAGAGTCTTACTGATCCAACCAAAGGGAACAGGAAGAGTCACTCACTCAGATTGACTCTCTCAAACATGACCTCATTGTTTTCGCTGACAAGTGTTGTTCTTTGCAGAATGAGCTAAATAGTTCAGAATCTCAAGTTATCTCTCTAACCTCTTCTGTTGAGCAACTCTCTCGAAAATTGAAAGAAAAGGAACATGCACTCTCTCTCAAACCAGTCAATTTCATCAAACAGGTCACTCCATCAGAATTGCCCGAGTGGGCCAACTCCAAGATCAAGGAAGTTAGTCAAGATCGTGATAATCTTCGAAAGGAAGTTGAAAAACTCTCCCAAGAGATAGTCAATATACGATCTGGAGTTGGATCCACTCAATCGAAGCCCAAGTGGCATAAAGGTAAATTCGATATCCCTAAAAATATGTCCAAATCCAACAACAAACCCAAGCGCCAACAACAAAAAGAAAATTTTGATTCTTGGTGGAAAGGACAAGCAAAAATACGTCAATCTTCCTCCCACTAAGATTTGTGGTTATTGCGGGAGTCTTGGACATGAGTGCCTGTGAAAAGCTTCACAAGGATGTGTCATTTAATATCAAGCGACTCAATCTTATCCTTGAGGCACGAGAAAAGCTGAAAAAATCTGGTTCAAAAAGGGGACCCAAGTATATTTGGGTTCCCAAAAGTACCAAGTGATTTTTTTTGCAGGTGGAAGCGAGCGTGGAGATGGACTATGTGTACTTGGACAGAGGGTGCTCCACAACTGGAAATCCCGACAAATTCAGCTCGCTTTCATCCTACAAAGGAGGTAAGGTCACCTTTGGAAACAACAACCAAGGTGAAATCGTGGGAGTTGGCACCATAGGTAACCCCTCCAAGTTTAAGGTAGATGGAGTCCATCTGGTCACTGGACTTCAACCTAGTCTGTTAAGCATTTTTCAAATTTGTGAAAGATTCAATTTAGTACTTCTCTCATATGTCGTTTGCAAAGTTTTTGATGAACGTACAGGATCTCTAGAACCACAGGACGTAAAGAAGGAAATGTACAAGAAGTGTCTAAATGCCATCATTCTGACGACCAAGTCTGTCTATGTGCTCGCTTTCAAGCAGCACCCAAACAGTCCCATCTCAAGGCGGTCAAGCGAATCTTTCGACACTTAAAAGGAACCAGTCAACTTCATCTATGGTACATTCGTTCCCCTATATTACTTTATCTGGTTTTAGTGATTTTGACTGGATAGATTCCTCCATGATCGAAAGAGTACATCTAGCAATGCAAAATTCCTTTGTCTATGCTTAGACTCTTGGTCCTCTACAAAGCAAAATTTTGCTGAGATCAAATTGGTATTTTTGTGATAATAATTATGCATTTAAAATCTCTGGAAACACATTGATGAACCAAACATATTGAAATACGTTTCCATTTCTCGAAGGACTGTGTTGAGAAAAAGGTAATTCAACTTGACTTTGTTCCAATAGAGGATCAGCTAGCAGATATCTTTGCCAAGCCTCTTCCTACCACCAGATTCGAGGCACTCCGTTCAGCACTCGGAATGACTCAATCAACGGAAGACGGTAATCTCTCTTTCCCTTGGTTGTAATAATTAGTAGGTGTTGTTTGCATACTGTTTGAGTCAATCCGTGTTCTCATATCGATAGACTGTGTCTGTTCTTTGTATCCCTTAGCGATTTTCATTTAAAAAAAAAGAAGAAGGGAGAGGACAAAGGCAAGGTACTCCGCTAACTTGTTTCTCCTGAACCAAAACGGACCTCGTCCACTCGGTTATTAAGCCTTTAAGGGTGCTTTATCACCTAACTTCCTAAGGATGCGAAACCTGGGAAAGTTGGCCCAAAGCTGTTACATGGGTGGAGAGAAAAGTCTGGGGGATGGAGACAGTCCCTGTGTGCTCAAACTTGTTAAATATCTATGCATTGCAAATATAGAGCTATAAAGTCTTCAAAAATACAATGCAATGCAACAGGGATCATTACAAGTTATGAGTATGTGGCAATGAAAGGTTTTGTGGAATATGACAATACTTCTTGCCCCTTGTCGTCCATGAGTATGTTTGCGTTATGGATACAGTCTATTTGTTTTTTAATGTACGGATTGACTTAGACTCTGTTGCAAACTTCCCTTACTGATGACAGCAAAAAGGGGGAAGTAGTGAATCCCGTCTCTCACGAACGAGTCACTCTGGTATGTTCTGGATTGACTCTGTCTCTATGTGACTAGGTCTTAGGTGAAGTTTGGATATTCTGTTTCGTTTTTACTCTGTTGGTACTAGATCATGTTGGTTGCAGTTTTCTTAACTTAGTCATATATTCCCTTTTCCAATCTCTCTTAGTAGGTTGTGGTTTGCCAAATTGTACTCATCGATTCAGGGGGAACTCTAACAAGTTACTCAATCTATGCTGTGATTAAGGGGGAACTTGGACAGGGTCGGTTCCCCAAAATACTTTTTTCCCTTGTCTTGTTTTGCAGATTGACTCATTCGGGATTCACAAAAAGAGTTTTGCTATCATCAGCAACAAGGGGGAAACTGTTGGAGTATGAAGGTGTTGCTGAGATAGTCAACCAGATCAAACGAGTCAATCACACTTCTCAAAACAAGACAGAGTCTGTCAACCTTGAAAGATCGAATGAGTCTCTGTCCTTACCGAAAGAGCGAGAGAGTCCATCCATGTGAATTCATCAATCAGTAACGAAATTCAAGGAGCAACGTCCACTAAACCATAACAGTCATCAACTATCATCCTTGGGCCGAAATTCATGCAAAATGTGAGCAAAATCCAAAGCCTTGACTTTCTGGTAATTCGAGGAGTCTGTCGGTCAGTTGCGAAAATTAAGGAGCAAGTACAGCAACTACATTGACTTACAACGGTCATCAACGTTCAGACTTGGACCAAAATTCTCTCAACATGGCACTAATCAGAAGACTTGGCTTCAGCTTCCGAAATATGGCTCCAGCTTCCGAAATTCAAGGAAAGAGTCATTGGTTCCTGAAATTTCGGAACTGACAGAGTCAGTCTACTACATCAGACGTGAAAGTCATAATTGAACGTTGCCAAGTCGTCCAATGGATTGGTAATTGTCCGAAAATTAAGGGCCAAGGCTTAGCAACGTTCATAAAGAAGTTAGGACCGAATTTTAAGCAACTACAACGTTCAGATGGCAGAAATTTCGGAAGCAGACTCCCTCACCGGCTCCACTATATAAGAGAGTTGTCATTTCGTTTCTCATTGCAGCTTTCCAAAGAGAATCATTCAGAGCATTTGTTTAGAGAAAGCTTTGCCTATTTTAGAGAGAGAAAAAGAGAGAGAGAAGTACTAGATTCGTTTGTGCATATCGATAGAGTCTTTCTAGGTAGGACCTAGTTTTCACTACACTTATCATTGAGCTGATCAGAGATTGTATTGGGTGAGTGAGTGAAAACCACGAAGTAGATCTCATCTACTGAGTGGGCATTATAAGTTGTTTTGTTTTGACCAGGAAATAAAATAACTTATATTGTGTATCCTGCTGAGTTCGACAGAGTCCTCCACCTTTCGAGTGTTAATCCATTTAGCTCCGCTAAGTCTATCTTACTTCACTACCTTGAGCAACTGCTTCCGCGCACTTAGTTCGGCTAAGTGTTTCTACGTCTCAAGTGTTGTCACATACGAAGTTCGATTGAGTGCCTCTACATCACAGAGTGTTTCTTACTTTCAAAGACCGATTGAGTCAAACCAACTCTTAGACTCACACCTTGAGTTGGTTTGAGTCAGCCACCCGATCCTACAGGTTGTCGTACTCTTGGGGATCTCGCTGTGGATAACTGATAGTGTAGTAAATTGACTGTGATTTCTAGTAAACATATTTTATCATTTTTTTAGGAAATATGCGATTGAAAACTTAATCTAAACAAAACAGTAATAAAAACAATTAATCAAAACAGAATAAAAAATAGCAATTGTAAATCTTTTTGTTTTTAAAGAAACATCCTGGGTTGTTCTGCTCACCTATTTTATCCAATTATATCTGTAACACCCCCGCCTATTAATCCTAATTCTCACCGAAATTACCGGGTAATCGCAACAGAAATTAAAACGTTATAATCGCAGCGTAAAACACTCACTAACTAGGCGGGTGTCACAACCACCATTCCAAAGACTTAAACCAACCATCCGCCGTGATGATCGAGACTAATACAACTCATAATAAAACCACATAGCTCCAAGAACTAGTGAGCAGCTATCAAGATTCAATTATACACCGGACATCACTTGACATATCTATTACAATGACATAATCCATGATTCCTCCTACACATATTGTCTAGTCGAATTTAAAGCCATACCCAATCCTGCACTCCGGTGTCAATCAAGGTACACCTACAAAAATGTGGTTGCCAAAAGGCTCAGCACGAGGCTGAGTATGTTGAACTATATGATCCTAATTGCCTTTAATTAGGCCACATGAGTTAATTAGCCGTCTTGATTAGCATGCTATTCAATTTTCATGCTGCTCCAGTTTACAAGTATATATAAAAGACTGTAAAAGCGGAATGTAAACACGCAACAGTTCACCAAGTAATCACCACAAACAACATATGAATAACCATGCACAATAGTCGCCAGATCGAAATCGTAATCGCAAGTTTGTTATTCAATCGACTGGAGCCCCGCTCTACCACCTCTCTCATCATCCTTTGGGTGTCACGTTAGATGGACAACTCCCCATTAACACCTCACCAAGTTTTAGTTATTATTGGACAGTAGTCCCATTGCCAATGATTCGAGATCATTTGGCTTCCCCGACGTCTCGTGAGAAACGTCCGCGTGGCCCGAAGCCATGTACCTACGTTAGTACCCAACGCCAACGATCTAAGACGATCTTTGGATTCCTCAACGAGGGGCTCCATGACTGGACTCCCCTCTGGTGATCACACTGCGCAACCTGGTGGAACGAATGCAGACCAGGATTTCTCCGTACATATATCACACCACCTCACCATCCACCATTTCTCCATAGTTAAGTGTTTTAACCTACCCATCATCATTAGTTGTGAGTTTATTGGAGAATACTTTTTATTTATTCGATGCCCCATTGGGTCTTACACATACCTAGGAGAGGTCTCGGTTATATTCATGTTCTGTGCCAATGCTCTAAGGTTGGTAATACCGAACCTTTCTTCCTAAGTTTTAGGTCTTAGATAATTTGAGTATTTTTAACAGTGTCGTACTCATCGCGTTACCAACCTCGCTCGTATCGTCGTTAAATGATTATCAATATAGCCAAAGGCGTTCGCTCACAAATAATAAGACGCTAGATAGTCGAGCAGGTAATATATCATAAACACATGCATATTCATCCATATCATCTTAAGCAACTAGCACACAGATGTCTGAACTCAAAGAATCCATCAGGGTTCAGACCATAGAATCCAACATACCTTACACCGTTGTCGCCGCGTGATAACCCCCGTGTAGGCTCTAACACTCACAGTGCTCGTGTCTACCCACTCGTATCTCTGGTATACACATTGTTCTAATATCAGTACGTATATACGTATCTCGTATTTACTTAACTAACCTAGACCAACCCGTATTTCCAACCCGTGTCTAAGTCTTAATTGACCTCTTGTTTACCTCAATGGTTGTTAGCCTTAGGGATTCAATTTTAGCTACCCGTTATAGTTTACTAGTGCGTATTTGTTGCTACGGTAGTATTACTTACCACATAGAAGTTTTGTTCACGTTTTGTTTACGTAATTATCAATTTACATGCATACGGGAATAACGTTACGTTGTATGCATGATGTTTAAACATTCCGTTATACAAACTAATGCGCGTAGTTATATTTACGTAAGTGTGCGGCTTATCTATACATATATATATACAAACAATTACGTATATATTATAGTTGTAACTATACGTCATTGTTTACGTACTGTTCACGTGCATATAAAATATTACCCCACTGTAAACATTTACAATACGGTTGTCGTTACATTTACATTCCCACTCGTAGTAGCATAATCTCGTATGTGGCTCGTTATGCATGTTAAATCCTCGTGCTAGGTTACGAGTTCACATGATAAAATTAGTATAGAGCCCCCTCTTATAATATATTCTTTCATACTTAATATAATGTCTCATTACGTCACCCAAGACTTTATAATATATGTTATGTTCAAACTTTAAAATTCTCCAAACAGCCTATATATTGTCGGTAACGACAATCTCTTCCCCTCATAGTTTGATTATTTATGAGATTAACCCACATATTATAAGCATTACATTTCTAGTCTTATGAAGTTATAAATTAAAGTTTTCAAACATTATTATATACATATAATGTATATATAATTTCTGAATAGCCCAATACCCTTCCGGAAATTCCTATGTCATCTCACATGTTTGTCTATTTACAAAACCACCCCATATTTCATACTTATTATATTATTTAGCTCATTAATTTATAACATAATAAGGTATCTTAATGTTAGATATACATACATATGTATATTTATATTTACAGATAACCCCTCGGTTTATTCAAATTTGACTGTTCACCCACTACACTTTAACCCACCTTAATTTCATAAACTTACAATTTAATCCTTAAGCTTTATATCATACAATCTAATTATCTAAATACCAAACCAAC
Organism: Limonium bicolor; assembly: GCA_023374045.1. Taxonomy (NCBI): domain Eukaryota; kingdom Viridiplantae; phylum Streptophyta; class Magnoliopsida; order Caryophyllales; family Plumbaginaceae; genus Limonium; species Limonium bicolor. Next base: position 409,874,363 of record CM041776.1, on the reverse strand, counting down.
CCCTAAAATCCTCATTATTGCGAACAGCCCCCATAGGTACCATAAATTCATTTTGCATCCCCTAACTTTCGGTTATTTGCACATTAACCCCCAAAGTTTTGTAAATGTTACATTATGACATTTAAACTATAGATTATGCTCTTTGATTTATTTAATCACCAAAACTAACCCATAATTTCTCTAAAATCCCAAAGCAGCCCTTAAGGCTATTTAAATTTCATTTAGCCCCCAAACTTTCGGAAATCCCCGAAACACCATAAATACTTTTATAAATTTTTATTTTTAACTTAATAACTTATTAAATCATCATAATAATTAATCTTACTATTTTAAATTTGGTCTAACCTCATCTATGGTCAAGGTTGACCATCCAAACACTCCATCGACCCTATTTCCCAATATTTACGGTAATACCCTAACACTCACCATACTTATGTTTTTAACCCTTTATTCTTGTAAAATTTATATTCAACATTATAAGTTATTTCTAATACCCAAACCTTCGGCCTTAATATAGTTTGGCACCCCTATTTTATTTTAATTACACTTTGACCGTAATATTGGACCTTTTGTTCATAAATGACCTTTATAAGGTTCATAATTTATTTAAGTTATACTCCCTATAATTAATTTACTTAACACCTAAATTCGTTAATAATTTTCGTAAACATCCTTAGGTGATTATTTTCACAATAAGCTCACTTTTGCACTAGAATTTTATTTAATTCACATATTATCCCCAAAACATTATAATTAACATTTAAGGCTTTAAATAACCATAATTAAATAACATAATTCTAATACAACATGACATAACATAACATAAACCATCAAAAGACATTAAAATGTCCAAATCAACTACATACCCCACGACTTTCACTTGTCTTTACCCAAATCTTTTAAAATTAATTTTCTTTCACATTTAACCTATAAATATAGTTTTTATAAATCATTTATACTTAGATATATCAACTAAACATATCACCATAATTAATTAGAAATAATTAGGGCTTAATTAACCCATAACCCACATTAAGCTCTTGATTTTTGTACAGATTATCATAAATCTTTCTAAATCAATTTATAAATTTACTAATAATCATCTAAGACTCAAAATACCAATAATAACCTATCCTAATTATATGGCCTTAAAATAACATAATAATAATTTGGGAAAATTCACGAGATACCCCTGTTTTCTTTCGTAATTCACAATATACCCTTGTGATTTTCGTAATTTAACTTTAAACATGCTTAAATGTTGTCCAAAATTAATGAAACTTTACATGGATGATGCTAAAGTGTTATATTTTGGTCCAATATCAAATTTGAAGTTTTTTAAGCTCACATGTGACCTGTGGGACCCAATGAATAAGCTTAAAAAGCTTCAAAATTGATATTGGACCAAAATATAACACTTTAGCATCATCCATGTAAAGTTTCATCAATTTTGGACAACATTTAAGCATGTTTAAAGTTAAATTACTAAAATCACAGGGGTATATTGTGAATTACGAAAGAAAACAGGGGTATCTCGTGAATTTTCCCTAATAATTTTAAATGGCATTAAAATGTCCTCAAATTTTGTTATGATCACGGTTTGCAACAGAATTCTATAATTAACTTTTCCAAATCATTCTCTCCCATTCTCTCCCATCCTCTTTTAAAGATTACTTATAAACTAAATTTTTTTTAATAAGTCATAAGCATTCAGTCCCCACAAATCAAATACTTAGCCTTTAACTTTCCCCTCATATTTAGGATCTAAACAACCTCTATACATACTCTTGCCTACGGTTTATTTAGCATTATACCCACACGTATGTATTTCTATTTCCTTCTAGATTTAATATCTAATGCCATTAAGTCCTTTCCTTTTATCATTAACTTATAATTTTGACTTTTAACAAGTCATTAGCACTTGAGTTTACTTATTAAGCGCACAGTTTTTATTTCCCCCACTTGGTTCGGATCTAACGCTTACCTAACATACACCCATTTTTGGTTTTTTTTATAAATCTTCAGGATATTACTCATTAAGGTAGAAAGGTAATCAGCCTCATTACCTTAATTTAACGACCAGGAATCTCCCACTTGCTTCACACCTTCACGCTTAGTTATTTTTGGAGGCTTCATACAGCGGTTTACGATAGCTTAGGTGGGAGCTCTCCCCTGGTGAGTTCCTGGAGCACTTTTGGCTTGATGGAGAGGGCTGAAGACAGCCTCAAGCGTGAGCAGCCAGAGGTAAAAGAAGGGGTTAGATTCAGCACATTATTCGGACTGCACAAGGAGGGGATGGTGGGGTGTTTTGAGCATGAGTTTTCTCACCTTGGTGGGTGTAAATGAGCCTCATAGTGCCTTGGTTATTCCCAGCTGGTGTTGGATTTTTCACACTTGGTTCTAGTGGCTGCGTTCGGTCACGGTATAAATGTGGCATTTTTGAGTTTTGGCATTTTTGACAAAAATGTCAAACCGCCATCACCGAACACCATTTTTCAAAACAACCACAAATATACCAGCATAAAACAACCACAAAACACACAACAACCAACAATTTATGCTGCAAATATAATAAATACCGTAAACAGAGGCGAAGTCAGAAAACTCTAATTAAGGGGGCAAAAATATTTTAATAATATTAATTAATTTATTAAAAATTAATTTTTAATAAATTAATTTAAATTTTCAACATTTATAATTATATTTTAAAATGATATTATATATTAAATTTGACACAAAATTAAATTAAAATTGAAATATATAGATTAATATATTATAAATTAGTTTATTTTCCCTTTTTATTTTTAGTTTATTTTATAAAGATTGGTATACTAAATTATAAATTAATGAAAAAAATACAGAATAATAGTTTTAAACTAGTAGTGTTTTTTTAAATTGTTTATTTAGATACGAAAAAATAGTCTCTTAAAACTATTACTATCTATCAACTCTAATAAAATATTCTACAAGGAAAATAGCAAACTAATAAAAATTACGATGTAAACTTTCAATTATATCAAAATTATTAGAGTACAAACTATTTGTAGTATGATTCAGAAATATCAATTATAAGTATTCAACTTGCTAAGTAATAATTAATTACAAAAATGTTTGTACAAACTATTATGGTTTGTCAGTATATAAAAGTTATTATATGTTTTATACCGTGCTTAATAATTAAAGAATAATTTTATATGCAAATATACGTTATTTTTTCATTTCTTGACATATCCAGTATTAAATTTAAATTTATGTTTTTGAATTTCAATAAATAATATTTAATTGAATAGAATATATGTTTTAACTACAAATATATGTTTAAAATAAATATATATCACAATTAAACAATATATAATAAAAAAAAGTGATACCTATATATATATTCGCTTACAGTAAATTATTTTATTATTATAAAAAATTGCTTTTTCATTTAAATGATATTTTTTTGATTAAAAATTAAAATAATCTTAAGTATTAATACATTTGAAATGTTATATTAAATACTAATATAATCCGTAAAATTTTATTTTTATATATAACATCTAATATATTTACTCTAAATACAATGGTTTATTTCTTTATTTTTTCAAATATATGTAAAAACTTTATTTATAAATTAATATGTATACATTATAAATTAATTGTCACTAAAATATTAATAAAGAATAATAATTATAAAGACAATAATTGAATATCTACATATATTTTAACTTTATTAACAAAAAAATATTTTAAAATGTAATATAAATATTTTAATTGTAATAACGAAAACGGTAAACGCACCACACAAAACTAACTTATTCAAAACAGACAGACGAAACCGCCATCACCGAACACTATTTTTCAAAACAACCACAAAACAACCAACACAAAACAACCAACAAAACTACCATAAAATAACCAACCAAAACAACCAGACCAAAACTACCACAAAACTACCAACAGAAAACGACATGAAATGTGGGTAAAAGAGTTCAGTTTCCTACCTTGTTTTGTGCTGACTTTCTTGCTGTTTGTAAAGGCTTAGATGCGCTCTCGGATGACTATGGCAGAGAGCGAAGCATCAGTATTTTTTTTTTGTATGGAACGTGAAGGAGGAGCAGCTTACATGGTCATGTAAGTGTCATTTTTTTTTTCCGTCTCTTTTGGGACTCCATATGGATGAGTCCTGGGGTGTGCTTTCAGCTCATGAGAAGGCTAAGAATGGTCCTCATATGTGAGCAACCAGAGGTAGAAGAAAGGAGTTATACAACCACATTTTCGGACATAGTTACAGGGGAAGAAGGTAGTCATTCATTTTTTTTTCTTCTGCGCTGCTTCTGTTATAGTATATGTTTCAGTTTATTTTTATCCTTTTAGTAAGCTACTGAATAATAGCATTAGTTCAGGCTATTTAGATATTTTGTCTTTGTCTGTAGCTACTTCTCCCCCCTCATATAAATACTCTGTTAGCAGCATCTGCTTCATCAATAACAAAATATCAGTGAACGGAACACTGTTCCTTTGGTTTCTCGTTCTCGTTCTTCCCTCTTCTCTTCCTTTCAATGTTTCAGTCCATCTTGCAAGTTAACATGGTATCAGAGCAACAATCTAGATAGATTGTGTGTTCTCTTCACCGATTCTCGTTCTTCGATTTCGATTTCTTCTCTACAATCGATCCTTTGGCGAAAATGACAGAAACGCCTTCTGCGTCGGCATCGAGTTTTGAGAAGTTTATTGAAAGTTTAAACAACGTTCGAACTACTTCGGATTCCTCAGATCCTCTCTATATTCACAATGCGGAGCATCCAGGAATGATAATAGCTCCTAAATTCAATGGAACTGGATTCCAGACTTGGAAACGTACAGTGATGATATCGCTGGTGTCGAAAAATAAAATCGGCTTCGTAGATGGCACTATTGGTAGGCCGACTGATGACGATGTCAAAGCAGCTTCCTGGGACAGGTGCAATGGCCTGGTTATGGCGTGGCTTTTGAACGCCTTGGAGAGAGAAATCTGCGAGACATTTATTTTTCACTCGACGGCAAGAGAAATTTGGAAAGGCTTGATCGCGAGATACGATCGGTAGATGGAACACGCAGATTTAATCTCAAGAAGGATCTGTACAGCCTCGAACAAGGTAATGATTCTGTGAGTGTATACTTTAACAAATTCAAGCGAATTTGTGATGAATTAGCCTCAGTTATCAATGCTAATAGTTGCGATTGCTGTAAGTGCGGGCGAGTAGAAAAGTTGGACAAAATGTTAGAAGAAGATAAGATTCTTGATTTTCTCATGGGATTGGGAAATCAGTACCTGAATATTAGGGGAAATATTCTCATGATGCAAACTCTACCTAGTTTGGAGACTGCTTATTCTATAGTTCTATCTGAAGAACGACAAAGAGAAATTGGGAAGGGAAGAAAATCAGAATCGGTTTCTGAGAGCTTTGCTAATATGGCTGATAAGGGATATAAGCCACAACAAATGATCAAGTGGCAGAACAATGAGAAGAAAGGGAAAAGGATGTGTAGTTACTGTGGGAAAGCTGGTCATTCAGAGGAGAGCTGTTATCAAAAACATGGTTTTCCAGGGAAGTTAGTTTGCAAATTTTGTGAGAAAGCTGGCCATACTGAAGATAATTGTTATGCCAAGAATGGCTATCCAGCTGGCTGGAAATTCGGTAAAAATAAGAAGGTTATGGCTAATTCCGTAAGTGAAGGTACCGGGAATTCCACAGAAGAAGGCATGAGTGACTTACATGGAAAGGGGATAAGTCAAGATCAGATCAATATCCTCATCAGTTGTCTCCAGAATATGTCATCAGCAAATAGATCTGTGAGTTGCCATTTTGCAGGTACGAAACCTTCTTATTGTCTTAGTGCTAATATTAGCAGAGATAATGAAGTTAGTAGTTTCTGTAATAGATGGATCATAGATACCGGAGCTACTGATCATCTAAGCGGGGAAAAGAATATATTTGTTGAAGAATTTGATGTCATAAGTGGCCAGACAGTTTGCATGCCTGATGGGAGGTTTCAACAGGTTAAAGTTATTGGTAAAATCTGCTTAGGAAATGATCTCCACCTTCCTGATGTCTTACTGGTGCCAAACTTTAAATATAATCTGCTATCTGTTAGCAGATTTGTCAAGCAGAATAATTGTCAATTTCTGTTTGATGACAAGTTCTGTACGTTACAGGACCAGACATCCAGAGCTAAAGAGATCATAGGCAGAGAAGAGAAAGGTTTGTTTTGGCTTGATGTTGCTGCTCTCAAGCAATTTTTCAATAAGAGGAGTTATCATCAGAAGCATGGTTTAGTTTGCACCTCTTTGACAGAAAATAGAAATAAGGTTTTATACTGGCATTGCAGGTTGGGTCATGTGCCTTTACAAAAGTTGATATCTTTAGGAGTCATTACTAATAAGATATAACTTCAGATTTCCTGTGTGATGCTTGTAACAGAGCCAAAGGGCATAGATTCCCTTTCTCTATTTCTCAGTCTGTTAGTAAAGAATGTTTTGATATCATTCATGTTGATGTTTGGGGCCCCCTTTCTACTGCTACTTATGATGGATGTCATTATTTCCTTAGCATTGTTGATGATAAGAGCAGGTGTCTGTGGACTAAATTGCTGAAGAACAAATCAGATTCATTTGATTCTCTAAAGGATTTTATTGCTCTGGTTGAGCGACAGTTTTCTAAGAAGATTAAAATACTTCGGTCTGATAATGCCTATGAGTTAGGTGCTTCTAAAGAAGGCATTCAATTCCTGAATTCTCAAGGTATTATTCATCAGAGATCTTGCCCTCACACTCCACAGCAGAATGGAGAGTGGAGAGAAAGCATCGCCATATTCTCGACACTGCCCGTGCTTTGTTCTTTCAAAGTGGAATTCCTATGAGATATTGGGGAGATACAATTCAGTTTGCAACCTTTATCATCAATCGAATTCCTTCTGATGTCTTATCAGGGCAGTCTTCTTACGAGGTTCTATATGGCCGGAAACCTGTTTTTGATTGTCTGCGCACCTTTGGTTGTATGGCATATGCTACTGTTGTTAAGGCACACAAACATAAGTTTGAAGAGAGGGCTACTAAATGTGTTTATTTAGGGCCTAGCATGATCAGTAAGGGTCATAAGCTTTTAAGACTTTCTGATAAGGCCATCATTCACAGTCGAGATGTAAAGTTCTATGAGTCTTTTTTCCCCTTCAAGGAACAGCAGTCACAAGATGAAGAGTTTTTCTTATTTCCTCCTTCATCTTTGGATATAGCTTGTGATATTGATACAGATTCTCCTCGGTTAGTTCTTCCTCAGAATATCACTGATAATTCTTTTCATGAAAGTCTGCAGCAAACAGACAGACCACAACCTGAAGTTCTCCAAGAACCTATTATAAGGGATTTATCAGAAAATCGGGCATCAGAAACCTCGCCCACTGATGAAAATGTTCCTATAACAGATGAGGCTGCTGATTCTGCTCAGTTGATCCCTATAAGAAGATCATCCAGAACTCACAATAGACCTTCTCACCTTCGTGACTATTTCGTGGGACAATCGTCTACTGGTGAATCCTCAGAGGATGTTTTCTCAGATTTATTGGCAACCAGGTTGGTTTTACATGAGAAAACTGTGCCAAACAGTCTTGTTCTTTGTTCCCTGACTGATATTACTGCTGCTGCTTCACTAGATCATGTTTACCCAGTTCACAGTTTCAATACAGTTGTTGCTCCAGGATCAGTTATTCTCTCTGAACCAACTTCCTATAAGGAAGCCATTCTTTATCCTGAATGGCGACAGGCTATGCAACTTGAGCTACAAGCTCTTAAAAGAAATCACACCTGGGATGTTGTTTCTTTGCCAAAAGGAGTGAAGCCTATTACCTGTAAATGGGTGTACAAAGTAAAATTGAAAGCAGATGGGACATTAGAGCGTTATAAGGCACGACTGGTTGTTCGGGGTTTTACTCAGAAGTACGGCATTGATTATTCTGAGACGTTCTCTCCGGTTGTGAAAATGACAACTATCCGAACTTTAATTGCTGTTGCAGTTAAACGGGGCTGGGATATACATCAGTTAGATGTCAATAACGCATTTTTACACGGGGATTTACATGAGAATATCTACATGAAGCTGCCTGAAGGACTGTCTATTCAAGAAGGCAACAAAGTCTGTCATCTTAAGCGTTCTCTGTACGGTCTTAAGCAGGCCTCGCGACAGTGGTATGCTAGACTTGCTGCTTTTCTTCGTTCAAAAGGTTTTATCAGTTCTTATAATGACTACTCATTATTTACAAAGCGCACTTCTGGATGTGTGATCCATGTTGGAGTTTATGTGGATGACTTGCTCATTTGCGGAAACGATCCAGATGGCATTCAGTTTTTAAAAGACAGTCTTGACACTGAATTTAAAATCAAGGATCTGGGCGGTTTATGTTATTTCTTGGGAATGGAGTTTGTGCGAACTTCGAAAGGCATGGTTGTTACCCAGAGGAAATATTGTAAACAGCTCCTTGAAGAGTTTCATGTTGCAAACAGCACTCCTGTTGCTAGTCCTCTCGCATTGGGTGTAAAACTTCTCCCTGATGATAGTGCCTTCTTCTCTGATGTTGAGCAATACCGCAGAATTGTTGGGAAGTTGAATTATCTGACCCATACCAGACCCGATTTATGTTTCAGTGTGCAGCTTTTAAGTCAGTTTCTTAACAAACCATGTATTAGCCATTACACAGCCGCATTACATGTTTTAAAGTTTGTTAAAGGAACACTTGAAACAGGTATTCTGCTCAACAATTCTGCTTCACTAGATCTCATTGCCTTTTGTGATTCGGACTGGGCTTCCTGCCCCGTTTCTCGTCGTTCAGTCAGTGGCTATTATATTCAGCTTGGTGGTTCTCCGATTTCTTGGAAATCTAAGAAACAGCCGTGTGTTTCTTTGTCTTCCGCTGAAGCTGAATATCGAGCTTTGCGTAAGGTTACAGCTGAATTAGCTTGGTTAAGTAGATTGCTTCAGGAATTAGGTGTTACAGATAACACTCCTATTCCTGTCAATTGTGACAATCAAGCAGCTGTTTTCATTGCTCGAAATCCTGTTCTTCATGAAAGAACAAAACATATAGAGATCGATTGTCACTATGTCCGAGATCAGTTACAACAGGGACTAATTACTGTTTCCCACATTCCTAGTTCCTTCCAGCTCGCTGATATGCTCACTAAAAATTTGACAGGGAAGCAGTATCTCAGTCAGTACCATCCCATGGGTATTTCAAGTGTCTGATTTCAAGTCAAGAATGGATTCTCACCATTCTTGTCTTGCGGGGGGGTGTTATAGTATATGTTTCAGTTTATTTTTATCCTTTTAGTAAGCTACTGAATAATAGCATTAGTTCAGGCTATTTAGATATTTTGTCTTTGTCTGTAGCTACTTCTCCCCCCTCATATAAATACTCTGTTAGCAGCATCTGCTTCATCAATAACAAAATATCAGTGAACGGAACACTGTTCCTTTGGTTTCTCGTTCTCGTTCTTCCCTCTTCTCTTCCTTTCAATGTTTCAGTCCATCTTGCAAGTTAACAGCTTCCTCCAGGGGCGGAGCCAGAATGTAAAATATATGGGGTCACTAATTCTTCGGAGAAAAAAAATTATAACATATTGATTATATTTGGATTTGAACCCAGGATAACTCACTCAATATTTTTATCTCTTACCACTACACCACCAACAACTCTCTAATATATGGGGTCACTATACTATTTACATATAAAATCTAATTATTATACATATAGAAATCTCTGCATTCTTGGAAAAACGTGGGGTCACGTGACCCCACGTGATCCCCCTTACATCCGCCCCTGGCTTCCTCTTGCTGTACCGAGAGTGGTGCAGGGAAGTTAGATGGTGATTGTTGCAGCCTGTGTAGTCTATCCTCTACTGTTGTCCAAGAAGGGAGCAGAAAAGAAAAAAAACTTGTTGGTGTGAAAGAAGAAGGGAAAGAGCAGAGTGCTGCTTTCCTTGCCTTGCCTTGCCTTTGTTGTAGCAGTCGAGAAGGAAGTAAGGAAGGAGCTCTGTCTTTGTTGTTGTAGCTGGTACCGAAAGGGAGTGGAAGTGATGTCGTGAGACTGCCGGACAGGAAGGGAAAGGAATCTGGTTTAGGAGGTGCAGGGAAGGAAGCAGCATTTCACTTGCCTTGCGCTGGTGTGTTGCATTGAGGAAGGTTCAAAAGGAGGTGGGACAGATCCAACAGAGTGAGGTGGTGCAGGCTACGTGACAGAATAGAAAGGAAGTGGCATAAGCATGGGTAGAAGAAAAGTAATGTCTTGATTGTACTTACGTAGTTTTATTTATTTGACAAATGATGTCACTTGTTTCCTCTTTGCTCATGTAAGCAACCGGCTGGAAAATATTGGGAGGGAAAGTTGAAACTTTTACAATATTGTAACACCATTTGTACATAAGTATATACATATGTGATTATATTAGTATGCTATATAGTGACTTATAGTATTTTGGGTTTTAAATGTGTATACATGAGTATGTATTGTAACTAAAATTGTTTAGACTATAAAAGTGTTTATATAGTTCGTAGAGTGATATTTGACACATACACTAATATGTTACATAAATATTTTATAATTTAGGAGTTATACGGCTCTTAATTATTTTTAGGTTCCTTAATTTATTTAGGGAAAATTCACAATATATCCCTGTTTTCTTTCGTAATTCACAATATACCCCTTTTTTTTGAAACTTTGTCACAAGATACCCCTGTTTTCTTTGTTAATTTACAAAATACCCCTTTTTAAAAACGGCGTCAAATATTCCATTAACCTCCCCTGGAAAATGACTATTTTGCCCCTGACCCGTTTTTTCTTTTTTAAAAAATTCACAGTTTTTTTGGCTACTTTTTTTTGAAATTTTTTAAATTTTATAATATAACCCTATTTAAGTTTGTTGTTCACGAAATACCCCTGTTTATGTTTTGAAGTTCACAGGATACCCCTGTTTATGTTTTGTAGTTCACAAAATACCCTTATCACCCTGATGCCCTGGTAAAGCATCGCCTAGTTTTCTCTTGTTTTTCAAGTGCCTTCAACCTCTTCATAATCCCAGGACAAATGTTGTTTGCATTCCAGTTCTCTGAGGTTTCCTGTCTCTCGGAATGTCTCTCCAATAGCTGTGTACGAATCCCTGTCATTCACAATTAGACATAATTATAATATATGACCAGAGACAAATATGTATAACATGGATTATTTTCATAGTTAGGTAAATACCTTCAAGTAAAGAGTAGATTGATTTAGTCTTGTGGACAAACAATAATGTCACAGGCATTGGGTTTAAAATGGCTACCTCTTGGTCAAACTCAGTAGCGGACCAAAACTTTTGTTTAGGGGGGTCAAAAAAACTTTTGACACTATTGTTCTTTAAAACATTATGTTATTTTGTATTTTTTAAAAACTAATAAGAGCATTTTACAAATTTCAAAAGTTTCAGGGGGGGGGGGGGCCATTAGGGAGATGGATTTTGGTGCATTCAAATATCTGAGTGATATCCCATTAGAATGCTTGGCACAACACAAGTTTGACCAAGGGCAGACACAAAGGGGGGAAGGGCCGCCCCCGCCCCCCTGAAACCTTAGAGAACTGGAATGCAAACAACATTTATTCTGGGATTATGAAGAGGCTGAAGGCACTTGAAAAACAAGAGAAAACTAGGCGATGCTTTACCAAGGCATCAGGGTGATAAGGGTATTTCGTGAACTACAAAACATAAATAGGGGTATCTTGTGAACTTCAAAACATAAACAGGGGTATTTCGTGAACAACAAAAAAAATTTCAAAAAAAGTAGCCAAAAAAAACTGCGAATTTTTCAAAAAAAGAAAAAACGAGTCAGGGGCAAAATAGTCATTTTCCAGGGGAGGTTAACAGAATATTTGACGCTGTTTTTAAAAAGGGGTATCTTGTGAATTAGCAAAGAAAACAGGGGTATCTTGTGACAAAGTTTCAAAAAAGGGGTATATTGTGAATTACGAAAGAAAACAGGGGTATATTGTGAATTTTCCCATTTATTTATTACGGAGTAATTTCCTTTAATTAAAATCTTATAATGTTAGGGATATTTCAATATCAATATAAACTTTCCCAATTTGACAATAAACTCATGAATCTTATTTAGTTCATTGACCGGTCCTTGTACAATAAACCCTGACTAATTTAAACAACAAGCCGCAATCCTTGCCCAAGTCATTATAAATTAATCGCTTTATTACTAATTCCTGTTGGAGACAGATTAACCTATAGGCGAAACTCGCTTCTAGTCATTAACCTGTTTTGACTTCTTCTGTCTAGAACCTTGTCTTAGCATCGCATTTTAACAAGAGAACTACAAATATCACTTTAATAATTGGCGTGAAGATTAAAGCGCATTAAGGACGAGAATCAAAATATTGCTTAAACAGATTATAGTAGAAAGTCTACGTAACACGATTTTATAAAATAGGCTTGCTTCCCAACCCGGGAGGCTAAGGTTATTACTCACGCATAATTATAAAAACAAACATTGTAACTAAGATAGACATTAACATAGTAGAGTTAAGGAAAGAAAGAACTCTCTTTCCTCTTCCGGGCTTATTTGGTGATGGGAAATGATGGAAATGAAGTGGCGATGTGGATGTATGGAGGAAAATGGAATTTTCGTGGAGGAAGTGTGATTTGGAGGTGAACGTGAGTGATTCGGAGAGTTGAGTTGTGGTGAACAAACATGTCTTTTTTGATGCAGAAGCAATGTGTTTTTATAGAAGAAAGGAGGAGGAAGAAGACAAGGCTGAAACACGTGTGAGGAATTTAAGGAATGCGCAGGCGCCTGATATTGTTGATGGGGTAGATAGATGTGTTTGCAGGCGCCGCAAGAAAAATGGGGAAGACGGTCGGCGCGACAATTTTCAGGATCTGGGTTGCATTTTTAGCTTGTTTGTGTCCTTGCATAAATGGACGGACGTCTCTATCTCTTGTCCGGCCTTTTTTCATCGGACATGTTTGTCTCTTGTCCGGCCATTTTTGAGCGGACATATTGTGTCTTGTCCGGCCTTATATCCACAGACAGCACACACACAGTGGTCGGCCTTTTTTCCACGGACAGCCACACACCTCTCTATTCTTGTCCGGCCTTTTCTCCCCGGAAAGTCCACAGACTCATCTCAGTCTTGTCCCTTGTCCGGCCATATTTCCACGGACATGGCTTTGGCTTTTGTTTTCTGTCCGGCCATTTATCCACGGACAGGAGTGTCCTCTGTTTGCTGTCCGGCCATATATCCACGGACATAGTTCTGTCCTTGTTTTCCTGTCCTGCCTTATTTCCACGGACGTGTGTTCAATTTTGACGTGTCCGAACCAGTGTCCGGACCATCCTGGTTCGGACATGTCGATGTTATGCGGAGAACACTCCACGTCACGCGTCCGAATCAGCTCATCCGGACAGTGGTTCGGACGAGAATTAGTTTGCTTCTAAAATATTCATTTCAGCTCCGTTTCACACGCCGTTTGTTGCGTTGGAAAGTTTGTGAAATAAACTATGTGTTTTTAATACATAAAATCTATCAGTCCATATCAAGACATAAATCTTAGGAAAAACATACGATAAGTGAGTAATATTATCCTGAAAGTAAGTAAGTATAAGGTAAATTAAACCCTTAAATGTTTATGTATTTCTCACTTATCAAAAGGAGCTAGAATAAAATTTGAAGCAAAAGATTAGATATTAAAAGGATAAATGAATAAAAATTTAAGTTAAATTAACTTTAGGGGTAATTTGGTAATTTCTGAAAAATTGGGGGTTTGACCGTAATAGACTGGTCAAACCTAGGTATACTTTAGTAATTGACCAAAAGTATAAAAGAGAATTATGAGTAAATAATATAAATAAACACATTCCTAAGTGTTTAGATTTCTAAAGGAATTAAATAAAGAATTTAGAAACAAGTTGCAAATGAAACGGAGTTAAAACAGGCTTAAACAAGACCCGTATACAACTTAAGGTATATGAGGGGTATACCCATAATTTAGGAAAATATAAGATAAATTAGAATTTAAAATATTTTAATGAAAATACAAGTTGTATTGGAAAAAGAAATAAATACGTATTGATACGGAGTATCATACAAACGTATACGTAAGTTTTGGTATACATGGAAAATACCCGTATATGTGAATAGTACCCGTATACATGAATAGTAAATATGTATACATGAATAGTAAATACGTATACACGAATAGTAAAATACGTATATGAATAGTAAAATACGGTGAATAGTGAAAATACGAAAATTAAGTTATTTAACCACGCCGTTCTAATGAACTATACGAGCGGAGTGAGAAGACCGGAATAGCCGAGACGTCATCTGGGAGTGGACAAACGTCGATAGGCTAAGGTATGAGATTCTTGTAGCTTGCTTGCTAACAGGGTGTACCTCGGTTTGTGTGCTATGTGCTATTGTGTTACGACCAAACAAGATTAAGCATGAAACCGATCTACTGTATTGTTATTGTGTGTCCATTGCACACTAACACGACTTAATTTAGAGCTTGTTCACTAACTATGTTTAGTAATTGTATGATGTTATAAATACTCCCTGTTGTTAGTTGGTTAATACCGAGAGAGGTTTAACTAACAAATTATCATTGAGACTTCAACTAACTGGAACTTGGGGGGAGAGGAATCCGGGACTGACTCCGGTCATGCATGTTTAGGTTAGGAGGTCAGCATCTGTATCAGATCAGTCTTCCGCATATGGCTCGTTTACGACTTGTCGCCTTGGGTTGACAAACTGACCCGACCATCTCGAGTGAACAGTTCGAGGTGGGAGGAAAATTCAGGAGGTGCGGGAGGGTCATGACTACATCCCTCAAAACTTAAGAATTAATGTTTATTAACCCAATGGAGCTAATAACTCATTGGCTAGAGTTACTTTGACCCGACAAAAATAAACAATTCAGTTAGAGAACAACCAGTTCTATTAAGAGAACGGTTGGCACTTATAAGGTATGGTCAAACACGAGAACTAAACAGTTCTCAGGCCTCAGGAGTTAAGAATCTAACTTACTCATTAATGGGCGTCCATTACGACATTTGATTTTTTTTTAGCTGTGAATATTTCACATGGATGTGTTGTTTGTTATCGTACTTATTATTATTATTTGTATGAATAATCAACTGCATGTATACGACAAAGTAGTCGTGTGTAGCCCTGTTACCTTGTGGGCTGCACGTCTTCTATACCAGCAATGTGCTGAGCCCCTTGGGGCCTGTTATTTAATTTTCAGGTAGGTGTCAGACGAGGACTCAACCTGAGAGTAGGAGTGGGTAGAGTACTAAGGGTTTAATTTGCATTACGAAGTATGCCTGTACACTCGTTTCATAAACTGTTGTAGTAAGTTTTAATAATATGAGAGATACTTCAAACTCGGTATTGTATTTTGTTTTAAGACTTTGTACGCACTTACGTTCGGTATATTCGGGTCCATCAGACCGTAGCTTGAAACTGGAATAAGCCTAGTTAGTCACGTGGGTGATTAACAGCGGTAACACCAACTTATAGTATTTTTCTGCTATGTTGTAATATTGTTGCAGGTGTGTTATGCGATGGTTCAGGTTTAGCAGTTGGGGTGTTACAAAAAGTGGTATCAGAGCGTAGTTACACTCTGATGACTAGAAATGCCGAACTAGAGTAGATACCGAGTTAGAGTATTAGCCTTGGGTAAGGGTGTGAGATAGTAGTGTGAGCTGAGTCAGATAATCACTAATAAGAGTGGAGAATCTTACCGTCTAAAAGGATGTTCGCTTAAACCAAAGCCTTAGTAATCACGAGCTTACTGTGCATTTATACTTATTCAGATGTCAGGATGAAGAGGACGAGGCCGTGGCGAAGACGGAGATGAGGCTGCTGAGATCCCGGGTGGGCAGACGATAGCTGAGATCGTTGCTGCCGCCCTGGGGCACATGGGCTATCAGCCCAGTGCGGGACCACCTGCTCCATCACCGCAGCCCCGGGAGCCAAACTGGGTGAAGAGTCTCGCTGACCTTCGACCCCCACCGTTTAGAGGGGAGACAGACCCCACCAAACTTGAGGCGTACATCTTAGAGCTGGAGACCGCCTTCGAGACCCTTGATGTTCCTGCGGGAGCCAAGGTACGACTTGCTGCGTTCTACCTGAAGGATGCGACGAGCGATTGGTGGAAGCTAGTTAGGGCCGATCATGTGGCCAACCCCGACTTCGGCTGGGAGCAGTACGCGGTCTTGCTGAGAGCCAAGTACTACCCCACCCATGTCCAGACTAAGAAACGTTTAGAGTTGGACGCGCTAAAGCAGACTGACAAGATGACGGTGGACGTCTACTACTCTCAGTTCACCACTCTTATCCGTCTTCTACCAGGCTTGGGATATTCAGACCAGATTCTGGTCGACCGCTTCTATGGCGGGCTGAGCCACCGACTACGCTATGGCATGGGCCCAACAAGCTATATTACCTTGCAGGTAAGGAAAGTTGAGATTATTTGGAAGTGAATGAACGTTATGTCAGAATGAATGTGAGATTGATACTTTTAAGAGCAGGAGTGCTATCATGCCGCGACTAAAGTTGAAATCACCGTCCAGCTAAGGGACGAAGACCATGCGTTGAAGAGAAAAGCTACTGGTAATAGCTCCGACAATCAGGGGCAGAGGGGACAGAAGAAAGGTATGTACCAGCCCCCACCCCAGAAGGGCTCAAGGGGTAATCAAGACAAGGCTGCTGAAGAGCCACTAAAGCTGACCTACGGCATAGCAGCGAAGCCTCTGCGCTCGCTAGCGCCAAAGGGTAACAAGTCACTCCTTAAATTGAGCTAGCAATCAGATATCAATCTTGAAACAATTACTAATGTTGTAAGCAAACGGGTTCTGAGACCGGCAAGTGGACCGACGGGGGATATAAGCGCCGCTACAATTGTGGCAAGTACAACCAAGACCACCCTGGAGTTGATTGCGAAGGTAACAAGGTGGAGTGCAATTTCTGTGGTGTATTCGGACATCGAGCTTACGAATGTTTCAGAAACCCCGAGAGTAAAGCCTATAGACCCGGATGGAAGGCCAAGGGCAAGGGCATGGCCGCTCTGAACCCTGGAACCGGGTCCAAAGGTGACATAGCCAGCTGCTACCAGGGCACCCCGGGTTGTCCAGCGATTAGGACCGCCTGCACTACATATGGTGGACCGGGAAGACGAGGCTGAACCCTCATCGAGACCAGGTGCCACTACAACCTATTAGAGAGGAAACTGTATGCTTATCGTATTTCATGCATGAATCAGTGACTATATGTTTTGAGCGAGTTTCTAGTTAGTTAATTAGAACTCATGTAAGATAAATTGTTACCACCTTAGGAAACTTCAACATTTGTTATCCAATACCTTCAACACCTAGCCTAGAAGAGACCGACCTAAAGATTCACGAATTCCCAAGGGAGCAGTGTCAGGTCATCCGGCCAGGTATGATCTTATTAAAAGGATACCTGTCACCAAAGGCACAAATTGCATCATCAGAAGATGCAGCCAGCTAGGAGTGGGACCGGGAGGTTTCTATACACCGGAATACCCTAGAGGATCGAGAATGAAGCTAAGAATGATGTGCTTGGGTAAGAACTGGAACCCTTACACCAACACTTACCAAAAGGACGAGAGCAGTGGATGGAACAACACCACCAGAGATACCTGAGGAGTATCATACGGTTAATACACAAGCCGTAGGGATTGCTCAACAACTTGAAGCTGATCCAATCCCGAACCTTGAAGCAGACCTCTACATTATCAACTTCTACGAAAAGGAGGGACGACTTGGACTACACCAAGATAAGGACGAGACAGCGGAGTCTCTTAACCGAGGGATACCCGTAGTGTCTTGGTCCATTGAAGATGACGCCGAATTCCTATATGGCGAGCTGAAGCGCGTAGACCATGCCCAGAAAGTGGTACTTAAGTCAGGGGATATTCTAATCATGGGTGGAAAATCGAGAATGCTGTATCACGGTATCAAAAGGATTAAGTTGAATACGGCACCATCGACAGTAATCAATGCCACACACATGAGACCGGGACGCCTGAACTTAACCTTTAGGAAGTACTAGCCATGTAATACACTGAAGCATTGTAATAGAAACCTCATAATGTAAAAAGATGGTTTACATAATATCAGTGCTGATTAATCGTTTTCGACTCGTATTACACCATCATCACTTATGATGCTTATGAAATACATAGGTTGTGGACTCAGTTCGGAAGGTGCATTATAGAGGCACAGGCCAACGAGAGCGGCACTATCCTCACGGGTACCTTTCCGATCAATGGTGTTGATGCATCAGTACTATTCGACACAGGGGTCTCGCATACCTTCGTCTCATCATCATTTGCAAGGAGGTTGAGGCTAGACGCTGATGAGCTGCCAGACTTCACAGTTACGCTCTCGTCTAAGGAGAAGGTTCGATGCACTCGCTACTACAGAGCAGCCACTGTCCGAATAAGAGGAGAAAACTTTCCTATCACCTTAATTGAGTTCAGAGATTTAGGGTTTGATGTTATATTCGGGATGAACTGGTTGGAGCGGCACAAGGGTCGTATCCTCTGCGCCGAGCACCGACTGCTACTCAGGAGTCCGTCTAGGGATACTATATCATACCGCCAGAGACCCAGAGAGCCTTCAACCAAGATCATCACCGCTATGGCCATGCATCGAGAGCTGAGAAAGAAGAATGAAGTGTACCTCTGCTATGTCCAGGACATAGAGAGAGATCCAGAGTTCAACCCCAATGTACCAATGGTGTCGGAGTTTCCCGACCTCTTTCCAAGGGAACTACCCGGCATGCCACCACCACGGGAAGTAGAGTTCACCATTGAGCTGCTACCAGGACCCGGACCGATAGCCAAGGCGCCTTACCGCATGGCTCCAGCTGAGATGAATGAATTGAAGGAACAACTGAGAGACCTGCTCGAAAAAGGGTTTGTGCGGCCTAGTGTATCAGCATGGGGAGCGCCAGTACTCTTCGTGAAGAAGAAGAAGGATGGCAGTCTCCGCCTCTGCATCGACTACAGGGAGTGGAATACAGTTATAGTAAAGAACAAATACCCGCTACCACGCATAGACGATTTGTTTGATCAATTGAAAGGGGCATCCGTGTTCTCCAAGATTGATCTCAGATCAGGGTATCATCAGATTCCTGTTAGAGAGAAGGATATTGAGAAGACGGTATTCCGACGAGATATGGCCACTACGAGTTTACAGTGATGCCGTTTGGTTTGTCGAACGCACCGGCGATATTTATGGATTTGATGAACCGTTTGTTCATGGAGCAGTTGGACAAGTCGGTTGTGGTCTTCATCGATGATATACTTATATATTCAAGGTCGAGAGGTGAACATGAAAGCCACCTGAGACGAGTTTTGGAGACACTAAGGGAGAACCAGCTTTATGCTAAGTTCTCCAAGTGCGAGTTTTGGCTAGACCAGGTCTCTTTCCTTGGTCATGTCATCTCGGATGCTGGGATCTCGGTGGATCCAGCAAAGATTGACGCCGTGCGCACATGGCCAAGGCCGAAGTTAGTTACCGACATCAGGAGTTTCCTCGGCTTGGCAGGTTATTACAAGAGGTTTGTTAAGGACTTTTCTAAGGTCAGCAAGCCAATGACCAGTTTGATGAAGAAGGATGCACCGTTTGTATGGGTGGATGACTGCGAGAGTTCATTCCAGAGCTTGAAGGACTAATTGACTTCTGCACCTGTTCTGACTATCCCAGATGGTACGGAGGGATTTGAGGTATATTATGACGCGTCAGGCAGGGGATTGGGTTGTGTACTCATGCAGCATGGCAAGGTGGTTGCTTATGCCTCTCGTCAGCTGAAGAAACATGAGGAGAACTACCCCCCGCATGATCTTGAGTTGGGAGCTGTAGTCTTCGCCTTGAAGATATGGCGCCACTACTTATACAAAGTTAGTTTGACAGTCTACACCGACCATAAAAGCTTGAAGTACATATTCACTCAGAAGGAGTTGAATATGAGACAGAGAAGATGGTTAGAGTTCCTGAAGGACTACGACATTAACCTCCAGTACAAAGAAGGGAAGGCCAATGTTGTAGCTGATGCTCTGAGTCGACGAGCACACTCGCTTCATGCCATGGTTGCTAGTTCTAGCTTGATTGACGAGGTGCGAGAGGCTCAGCAGAGCGACCCGTATATGATAGAGATCAGACAGAAGCTGATAGAGTGTACATTCGAGAGCCAAAAATACGACTTCGAATTACATGATGATGATCTGATCAGATTGAAGGGCCGATTATGCATTCTTCGCAACAGCACTGAACTGAAGGAGCGCATACTACGAGAGTCACACTGTTCTTCTGTTTCTATCCATCCGGCAACTTTGAAAATGTATAAAGACATGAAGCGTTACTTCTGGTGGACTGGGATGAAAAGTGATGTTACTGAGTTATAGTGAGGTGCCTAACTTGCCAGAAGGTGAAGTTCGAGCACATACGACTTGGAGGCATGGTTCAATCAATGCCAGTCCCATAGTGGAAGTTTCATGATATCTCCATGGATTTCGTGGTTGGACTCCCACCTACTAGGGGAGGTCTGAACATGATATGGGTTGTAGTTGATCGCCTGACCAAGGTAGCCCGATTCATACCGATGAAGGACACTTGGAAGGTAACGAAGCTTGCAGAGCTGTTCGATAAGGAGATCATGAGACACCACGGAATACCAAAGACCATTGTATCTGATAGAGACACCAGATTCCTTTCGAGATACTGGAAAACTACACGGGAAGCGCTGGGTACAGAATTGAAGCTAAGTACCGTGTTCCACCCTCAGACAGATGGTCAGACTGAGCATACGATTCAGACACTTGAGGACATGTTGCGAGCATGTGCCTTGGATTTCCAGAGTAGTTGGATCGATAAGTTGCATCTGATCGAATTCTCATACAACAATAGCTATCATGCTACGATCAAGATGGCACCTTTCCAAGCATTGTACGGTAGACCATGTCGCACACCACTCTGTTGGGATGAGTCAAGTGAAGCGGTTATTATAGGACCGGAGTACTTGGAGTAAGTACAGGCTGAGGTTCAGCAGATTCGAGCAAATATGAAGGTAGCCCAGGATAGACAAAAGTCGTATGCTGATGCACGACGACGAGACTTGGAGTTCTCTGTGAATGACCAGGTATTTCTGCGGGTTTCACCGACGAAAGGAATATTTCGATTTGGACAAAAGGGCAAGTTGAGCCCAAAGTTTGTAGGTCCATACACCATTACAGAGCGGGTAGGCCCAGTTGCTTACAGGTTAAACCTACCTGCTGAGCTGGGTAAAGTGCATGATGTTTTCCACGTCTGCTAACAGGAAAATTGTAGGGAAAACTATATACAAAATGGATAAAATAAATAACTAATCCTACAACTCTACTACGGGTAGCAAAATAAAACCCGGTCGGAGTATAGTGTGAATATATTACGACCGAGAGTATCGTACCCAAGGGACTTATAGAAAATTAGTCCTAATCCGGTAATAACCTATTCTAAAGCAAGGGGGGAAATTGAATGTAATTCTAAACTAATTAAAACTAACTAAACTATGTGGTAATTACAATGAAATTATCCTTGATCTAGGGAGTAAAACCATCTAAGTATCAACATGATCTCGAAACATAACACAAGCCTTCGAATTAACCAACAACTGATCACGCCGGGTGTCCTGCCGGATACCACTTGCACGGCATATTCAAAGACATTGAATATGCCGGACATTGGCCACCCGGCAGTGCATCCGGCATAGCCATAATGCATATTCTTTCTCCAGTTTCCGAGAAGGAAACAAAAGACTCATTACCTATTAACAATCCGAGCATATATCATGCCACGAAATGAACAAAGTAATGGGAAATGTGGGTTAATTCTCACTCTTCCTACTAACTTCTTAATTCATAAAAAGGAAGTAGAAAGACCATTAAGAGAGTCTAACCTATCTTACTTGGGTTTTTGTCTTCCACAAGTAAGAATTGCATGAAGAGAAAAAGAGATCAACCTATTCTCTTTCAATAAGAACCGTACTCTTAATAAACTTGAAAATTATATTAAGAAGAACACATTGTTTTACAAGGAGAGTTTCATTTCCTAAACAAAGAACAAACAAGGAGTTCTACATCTCCATCCACACAACTACAAGAAGAGAATATAAAGGGGAGAAGGAATGGACATAGCCTTAACCCGACAGGATCTTCTTCTTCTTCGCGTGGATGAAACTGTAGAAACTTCCCTGGACACCAACAATGGAGTGGGCGGAAATGGAGTGATGAATGGAGTATAATATGGTGTTGAAGTGTGTCGAATTGTAGCCTTCCTCGGCCTATTTATAGGCATCCAAATATGTCGTTGCCGGGCGTCGTGCCGGGTCCCCAATAGCCGGCACACGTGTTAAATGCGCCCAACTGCTAACGGTCGAAACCGTCGATGTCCGTGCGAAACAGTGCTTATGCCGGGTAGGACTTACCCGGCATCACATCCGGCAGCGGTTGGAAAACACGTGGATCACATGTGCTGTCGTATGGTCAATCGAGGCGATTTTACACTTATGCCGGATAACATTTACCCGGCATAACATCCGGCAAGGCTTCTTTCTGTTCTGTACTTATGCCGTGCAGAAACTACCCGGCATGGAGTCCGGCTTCAATCTAACTTTTGCCTAGAAAATCATTCCTTGCACAGAAAACTCATAAAAACATAAGATTGTACAAATATTATACTTTAACACATAATTAGCATAAATAACATAAATATAACTTTATTTAGATAAATATAATACTAAATCTAGTGCATAAATATGATAAGTCTGCGGCTTATCAAGGCCCTACACTTACCTTTTGCTAGTCCTCGAGCAAAACAAGATTAGAAAGAACTAATTACTTATGCACAAAACAGATAAACTTTAAAATGAAATGTAGATAAATATTCTCAACTCTAAGACTCTAATTCATAAGTATCACTTAATCTACCTTATTCTATCAAAACATACTAATGGGTATAAAACAAAGAATTTTCAAAACCGATCAAAAGCTTTTGGGCTATTTTGCATAAGGGATTTTTGTATCTCTCCTTTTTCCGGTTTCCATCATTCAGCTCTATTTTTCAAGAGTTTCTGAATGTGGCCAAGACTCTCATCAATGGTTTTTATGAATCAGCCCTATTTTGCAAGGGTTTCTGAATCAACCATGATTTTTTTGCATTGAAGAACGGGGAATTTAGGAGAAAAACAAAAGGAAAAACTCTCGTTTCTTGCTTTTATTCTGAGGCATTTTTACAACCTCAAGGAATATATTGCTTTTCCTTTGGAAGAAGATTTTTTTCTCTTTTTTTCTTTTTCTTCTTCTTTCTTTTGCACAAAAACCCTGTCTTAAGATTTTCACCCAAAAGATTTCACCATTTTGAAAAAGAAAAGAATAACACCCAGAAGTATAATAAGGAAAGAATTAGGAGAAAGATCATATACTCATGTTAATAAAGAGAATCAAAAAGTTAAAAACAGGAATCTATAAGTCATTAGAGAGCTTACCTCTTGAGAGAACAAGCTTTTATTCATTCCTAATCTTATCTTAATCAGAAACACGCAAGTTTAGTAAAACATTGAATAAAACGCAAAACTTATGCATATTATAAAACTTATTTTTTAAGGGGGGTCCCTGCCCTACACTTGGCAGGAACACTGTCCCCAGTGTTCGAAAGAGAACAAAAATGTTTTTTTTTTTTTTTTTTTTTTTAATAAGAAACTAAAATAACTAGGTTGAAAATATTGACGAAAACAAATCATATATATAAAAAAAGAAATTAAATGTAAGAAAGGCTCCCCTGATTGACATTGAAGGTGTGAGGAGGACCCGCCCTACACTTAGCCTTTTAGGCTACTTGGCGTTATCTGAGATCCTTGGTAGAATGGTGACCGAATTCGCATGCTCCCGTGGATTGGTTTGCGTTTGGATGGGAGTTGACCTTGCTGTCTTGGTTGCATCAGAAGTTGCTGTAATTGCAACTGCAACGATTTGTGCTCCTTGCGAATGGTCGAGATCTCGTTGTGAGCATCCTGGGTCTTGTTCATCAGGGCTGACATCATGTCACGAAGTTCAGCCATTTCAGCCTCTGATGATGATGCAGGGTGGGATGGTCTGAATTGCCTTGGACCTCCCTGGTAGCCGGCTTGACTCTGAAAGTGTTGAGGGGGTTGGTTCCCCTGTTGCCATGGCTGCCGATACCCTTGGTTACTCACGTAGTTGACTTCCTCAACATTCTGAAAGTCTGGAATGTCGGGGCTCGAAGCGTGTGGTCGTGCACTAACCACGTTCGCTTGTTGAGGAAGTTTGTTCATTGCTAATTGCTCCACCACTTTCTGTAGAGCACTAACCTTCGTGGAAGTTTGAGCATTGCTCTCCAACAATTGCTCATGACTTTGCATCAATTTGTCGAATTTGGAGTCGCCCTCTTCCACTTGATATAAACCAGCGGTACTACCCCTGGTTCCACCGGTGGCCCATTCTCTTATCTCTTCACAAAGAGATTCAACTCCACTAAGGAATTGATCTCCAGGCTTCTTCAATATGTCTGCACCAAGGGAGGAAAGGATCATGGTCTTGCATTGGTTGACCAATCCCTTGTAAAACAACTGAGATAGTTGTTCCTTGGTGAGGCCGTGGTGAGGACATGTGCGTTGCAACCCCTTGAATCTGTCCCAAGTCTCACAGATGTTCTCCGAGCTAGGTTGTCTGAAGTTGTAAATGTCGGCGATCATCTCCAGGGTGCGACTTGGGGGCATGAATTTGTCATAAAATTTGGTTGCCATGTCCTCCCATGTGGTGATGGTACTGGGGGATAGACTGTGGTACCATTTGCTGGCGTTCCCCGTAAGACTATGGGGGAAGAGAGCAAGTCTGGCGTATTGGAGGACATTGTTTGTGGAGGTTAGGCTATTTGTGTGTTGCAAGAATTTGGTGATGTGAAGCAAAGCATCGTCCGGGTTTGTACCATCGAACATACCCAATTCCTTGATGCACCGTATTTGATGATATGGCTTAAGTTTTTGCCATTCATCGTATTCGTTTTGTGGAAGGAGAGGGAGGTCGATTGCGGGCTTTTGGCCTTGGTTGGAAGGCCTGTTTATATTTCGGACGGTAGGTGCTGCCATTGGTGTAGGATCTGCTTCTTGTAGGGTTCGTTGTTGCCTTAAAGTTTGAAGCAGGGTTCTCTCGATCTCCGGATCAGGGTTGGCTAAATTGTCAGGAGTACTCGTTGACCGAAGAAGCATTCACTTGGATAACTTCAGGAGGAGCAAAAGAAAATGTTATAATATTTCATAAAAATAAAAGAAATAATATTTAGATTGTCAGGAACTCCAAATGTACAACGTTTTGACAAACTTGAATATGCCGGATATAATGCCGGGTATCACTTATCCGGCATCGGACTTCCTCCGAATATGCCGGGTATAAGAGGCCCGGCATGCAGCTCGGCACATCCAAATTTGCAAAACTAAGGGCGAAATAAATCAAAGAATAAAAGAATTAAAGAATGGAATTTGTTGAATGTGCCGGTTACGAGACATCCGGCCATGCATCCGGCCTATTCAACAGGAAAACAAAATGAACAAAATCAATTAAAGAATCAAAGAATAAAGAATAGGGCGTTTTACCGAATTTAGGACTTGGACTAATTCCAAGTCCCCGGCAACGGCGCCAATTTGCTAACAGGAAAATTGTAGGGAAAACTATATACAAAATGGATAAAATAAATAACTAATCCTACAACTCTACTACGGGTAGCAAAATAAAACCCGGTCGGAGTATAGTGTGAATATATTACGACCGAGAGTATCGTACCCAAGGGACTTATAGAAAATTAGTCCTAATCCGGTAAAACCTATTCTAAACAAGGGGGGAAATTGAATGTAATTCTAAACTAATTAAAACTAACTAAACTATGTGGTAATTACAATGAAATTATCCTTGATCTAGGGAGTAAAACCATCTAAGTATCAACATGATCTCGAAACATAACACAAGCCTTCGAATTAACCAACAACTGATCACGCCGGGTGTCCTGCCGGATACCACTTGCACGGCATATTCAAAGACATTGAATATGCCGGACATTGGCCACCCGGCAGTGCATCCGGCATAGCCATAATGCATATTCTTTCTCCAGTTTCCGAGAAGGAAACAAAAGACTCATTACCTATTAACAATCCGAGCATATATCATGCCACGAAATGAACAAAGTAATGGGAAATGTGGGTTAATTCTCACTCTTCTACTAACTTCTTAATTCATAAAAGGAAGTAGAAAGACCATTAAGAGAGTCTAACCTATCTTACTTGGGTTTTTGTCTTCCACAAGTAAGAATTGCATGAAGAGAAAAAGAGATCAACCTATTCTCTTTCAATAAGAACCGTACTCTTAATAAACTTGAAAATTATATTAAGAAGAACACATTGTTTTACAAGGAGAGTTTCATTTCCTAAACAAAGAACAAACAAGGAGTTCTACATCTCCATCCACACAACTACAAGAAGATACATAAGGGGAGAAGGGAATGGACATAGCCTTAACCCGACAGGATCTTCTTCTTCTTCGCGTGGATGAAACTGTAGAAACTTCCTGGACACCAACAATGGAGTGGGCGGAAATGGAGTGATGAATGGAGTATAATATGGTGTTGAAGTGTGTTGAATTGTAGCCTTCCTCGGCCTATTTATAGGCATCCAAATATGTCGTTGCCGGGCGTCGTGCCGGGTCCCCAATAGCCGGCACACGTGTTAAATGCGCCCAACTGCTAACGGTCGAAACCGTCGATGTCCGTGCGAAACAGTGCTTATGCCGGGTAGGACTTACCCGGCATCACATCCGGCAGCGGTTGGAAAACACGTGGATCACATGTGCTGTCGTATGGTCAATCGAGGCGATTTTACACTTATGCCGGATAACATTTACCCGGCATAACATCCGGCAAGGCTTCTTTCTGTTCTGTACTTATGCCGTGCAGAAACTACCCGGCATGGAGTCCGGCTTCAATCTTAACTTTTGCCTAGAAAATCATTCCTTGCACAGAAAACTCATAAAAACATAAGATTGTACAAATATTATACTTTAACACATAATTAGCATAAATAACATAAATATAACTTTATTTAGATAAATATAATACTAAATCTAGTGCATGAAATATGATAAGTCTGCGGCTTATCAACGTCTCACAACTTAAGAAATACATGCACCACCCCTCCCATGTTTTGCAGGCCTAACAACTAACCATAGAGCCAACCATGAGATCAGTAGAGACCCCTCAGAGGATTATGGATATGAAGGCTAGGGACACTCGCCACAAGTCAGTACGACCGGTGAAGGTTCTCTGGTCCAACCAGGACGTCGAGGAGGCTACTTGGGAGTTAGAGGATAAGATGCGGGCGAAGTACCCTTCGCTCTTTACAGACTAGATTTCTTGTAAAGGGTACGGGGCGTACCCCTTTTAAGGGGGGGGGGGGGTAGAGCCTCTTTGCTTTTGAGTTTGTAAGCAAACAATCACAGAGTGTTGAGTGTTGTTTGTTGCTTACTTAGTGTTAAGTATGTATTATACTTTGTGGCAGACCTTATGAGTCTGAACCTTAATGAATATGGCAGACCTTATGAGTCATAAAGCGTATATACATGTTGTGTGATCTATGTGATTTTGTATGTAAAGTTACCTGTGTATTCTAAGAGATATAAGATGCATAGGAACTTTGGGGACAAAGTTCTTTTAAGGGGGTAGATTGAAATACCCTAAACCTTAATATATTGATGAACTATCTAATTATGATATACTAAGGCTATAACATGCCTTAGAAACATTAGAAAAGAGTAAAACAGCAATGTACACAAAAAACATGCCTTAAGCGTTTAAACCGAAACCGCACCTTAGAGCACAAAACGTGCTTTAAGGAAAAATGTGCCTTAAGCATGTATAAATGGAACGAAAAGGATAATGAGCCTAAATACCATAAAGAAACAATGAAACAACAATGAAATGGTCATAGGGACCATTACGTATACACACAAAACAAGTATACCAAGTCCACAGTAAAGCAGGTACTAAACTGACGAAATCAAGGAGAAACCACTAAACGACTTGGTTTAAATTGGAATGAGCAACATGCTATTTCATGAAAAAAATATCTAAAGGTTTTAAATATATTAAGGACATATTTTAACTAGCCAAAACAAATTGTATAATCAATGTGAACCCTGAAGCACATAAAATGGTGTTTTAAGGCATTTTCGGCTATGTAACATACCTAA
Source organism: Limonium bicolor (assembly GCA_023374045.1). Classification (NCBI taxonomy): domain Eukaryota; kingdom Viridiplantae; phylum Streptophyta; class Magnoliopsida; order Caryophyllales; family Plumbaginaceae; genus Limonium; species Limonium bicolor. The sequence continues at coordinate 409,845,991 of CM041776.1, read as the reverse complement.
CACAAGGTATAAGTCCTTATGTACAACATTAATACATCTAATGTTACATAAATACAAGGAATAAACAAAAACAAATCAGGTCAAAGGAGACCTATGGCTGCCGACATGGTGGTGAGTCATTAAGCTCACAAAATGCTTTTTACTTACTATTACACCTACCATGACTTTCCATGAGTGCCTTATCACCTTGTCCCCTGATTAATTCATCAATGAGACACTTACCTATCATTATGAGATCTCCCAAACTCGTAGCTCCTCCTCCCTTTGAAGAAACATCACAAAAGCTTCATTGTTCTTAGATTGGAACCTTAAAGAACACCTTGTCTTGTAGAAATCATAACTTTCTCGTACTAACTCCAAATTAGAAGCTTGATAGCTCGTTGGAATCATCTTTCAAAGATCTTTACAACCATAGCTCAGGAGCCCCCAGATTCTCAGAAAAAACCACAAATAAGTGCCTTTGATTCTTGAGGTAAAACATTGCCTTCTTGAAAACTTCTTGTTCTTTGGTTTTTAGTACAGCCTATTGGCATGGGATACTAACCCTTCTTATTCTTCATCTTATTATATAATTTTGGGACAATTCCTCTAGCAAATTGCTGGAAAAATTTCTAAGGAATTCAAGCTTAGATATTAAGCTAAAAGGTTAATATACAAGGTAAATCCTACAAATACCTATTTCAAGGTTCTAAATAATGATCTATATATGATCTAACCTATTGTATACCTTGTTTATTATTGCCGAATTTATTAGGTTGTCGATTTAATTTTTGGCACCTTAAATGTTAATACTTTGTAAATCTAAAATCAGATTTATAACCCTTATGATATAAACTTCAATATAAGCTATCATTATATACAAGGAAATTCATATACTATAATTTCTGGTGTAGCCGAAAATTAAGGGATTATATGTGAGTTAGAAAAATTATCTAACTAAGTTAAATTAAAGGAATTAGTGTAATTAAGAGTAATATGTAAAATTTGAGAAGTTTTGGTTATATATTGTCATTGCCGAAAGTATATAAGAGTTATTATGGAATTTATGAAGTTTAGGTGATGAGAAAATAATTGTAGAATTAAGTTTACAATTTATAAAGAGTTTATAAGTATTACTAGGATTTATAAGGTTTTTGGTATATTTAAAGTTAATAAAAGATGGTATATATGTACTATAACATTAGATAACAAAATCTGGTGATTTGGTGATGTTTAAAATGATTTGTGATGTTCAAAAATCTGTAGGAAAATTAATTACGAAAATTAGAAATTAATTGGAGTTAATTTGGTTAATAAATGAGTTTGGATAAAAGAATAGACCACAAGGGTAAAATAGTAATTTTCCTGGTCAAACGTGGTCAGACGTGGTCAGACTTGGTCAATGACTGCAAACAGGAAAATTGATCTACTAAAACTAAACAAATTAATCTAGAAAATAATAAATCAATAAGTCTGTCGGGTTGCAAAAATCCCGGTCACTATAGTATAGAAAGTTAAGCAACCAAGTATCGAACCGTGGGACTTGAATAAATAAGCCTAGTCCTATCCTAAATCCTAAGAAAACTGGAAACTCAGGGGGGTTGTGAATTGTTTTTGGAACTGAATCAAATAAATGCAAATCAGAATTGAATTAAGCAATCGGTAAAAATGAATGATGAGTTTGATAATATGAGTGGAACTCCGGGCTCGGGTTGTTCTTTTCTGGTTGAATCTAGTAACTCCTACAATTTAATTATGAGAAACGGAAAGGCCAATTCTTTCTATCTCTTTCAATGCTAAATCCTAGCTCATTGAAGAGCTCACCTATCAGAACGTGACAACTCTAATCTAGCAGTTGGCAAAACACATATAGGCGGAATAAGCACAAAGAATTGTTAGCGTTTGTAGGAAAGATTATCTATCCGACTAATCCTTCCCCAAATCCCCAGGTTAATTTGAACTCCCTATTAATCACCTTGTCTGATCCTAATAGGTTTCGCAAAACAACTCTATAACTCGCGAAATTAATAGAGAAGGATATTGATAATCATTAACCTGGAAACAATCCGTTACAACCTCATAATCAAATTGCAGAATCTTTAACTACATTGAATCCATTTTGAACAAACCCTACCCCAGAGTTAAATCCCTACTAGCCAGACATTGCCAAGAAACAGATAAATACAATCAACATAGAAATCATCTAAAGGAAGAAAAACCCTTCTGTTGAACGACTATCCAGATCGATGAATGCAGGTGTAAGGTTGAAGATGATGGCTTCACTCCCTTCTGACGATGCTCCTCCAGAACGATGGTGATGAGCTTGATTAATGTGAATGAAGGTGATCTGATGCGATTGGCATGGATGAATGGAGAGAGCTTCGTTTATCAGCGTGAGAGTGTGTGTTGTAATGATCGATGATGAATGAATACCTTTCTCCTCTGATTAGGTCAGTTAAATAGACTTTTCCTCTCTCCTTTTCCCTTCAAAACGCCGAGTTTATGCTGAATTTTTCGTCCCGTCCGAACATTGGTCCGGACTTCAATGTTCGGACACAGTGTTCTGAGCGCTTCAAGTCAGAAAGTTTCGACTTGTGTCCGAACTTGGATGTTCGGACACAAGTTCGGACATGCTCCGTACATCAGACCTCCGGCTTTTTTAACTATGTCCGAACTTCGATGCTCGGACTGAAGTTCGGACATTCCATCAGGCGCAGCACACAAACCCTCGACTTGCGTCCGAACTTGGAAGTTCGGACACAAGCTCGGACAGACCTTCAAAAATCCTCAAAATTCTTCATTTCGACACCGATTCGACCCCCGTTTGTTGCATTATCTCCCTTGTGAGTTAATCTAGTGTTTCCTTGGCTTTTCTCTGCATTTAATCATAGAAAAAGGTATCAAGCCTTAACAAACAACAAACCAAAGGAAAACGGAAGATAAGTGTGGAATATTATCGATGTGCGTATACAAATTAGGCATTAAAGATCACTAAAAACCATTCATAATTCACACTCATCAATGACAGTTTATAAAATGTTTAGAGGAGCTAGAATAAAATTTGTAGCAAAAGATTAGATATTAAAAGGATAAAGGAATAAAAAGTTAAGTTAAATTAACTTTAGGGGTAATTTGGGAATTTTTGGAAAATTGGGGGTTTGACCGTAATAGACTGGTCAAACCTAGGTATACTTTAGTAATTGACCAAAAGTATAAAAGAGAATTATGAGTAAATAATATAAATAAACACATTCCTAAGTGTTTAGATTTCTAAAGGAATTAAATAAAGAATTTAGAAACAAGTTGCAAATGAAACGGAGTTAAAACGGGCTTAAACGAGACCCGTATACAACTTAAGGTATACGAGGGGTATACACGTAATTTAGGAAAATATAAGATAAATTAGTATTTAAAATATTTTAATGAAAATACAAGTTGTATTAAAAAAAGAAATAAATACGTATTGATATGGAGTATTATACGGACGTATACGTAAGTTTTGGTATACATGGAAAATACCCGTATATGTGAATAGTACCCATATACATGAATAGTAAATATGTATACATGAATAGTAAATACGTATACATGAATAGTAAAATACGTATACGTGAATAGCAAGATACAGTGAATAGAGAAAATACAAAAATTAAGTTATTTAACCACGCCGTCTTAATGAACTATAAGAGCGGAGTGAGAAGACTGGAATAGCCGAGACGTCATCCGGGAGTGGACAAACGTCGATAGGCTAAGGTATGAGATTCTTGTAGCTTGCTTGCTAACGGGATGTACCTTGGTTTGTGTGCTATGTGCTATTGTGTTACGACCAAACAAGATTAAGCATGAAACCGATCTACTGTATTGTTATTGTGTGTCCATTGCACACTAACACGACTTAATTTAGAGCTTGTTCACTAACTATGTTTAGTAACAATTGTATGATGTTATAAATACTCCCTGTTGTTAGTTGGTTAATACCGAGAGAGGTTTAACTAACAAATTTTCATTAAGACTTCAACTAACTGGAACTTGGGGGGAGAGGAATCCGGGATTGACTCCGGTCATGCATGTTTAGGTTTGGAGGTCGGCATCTGTATCGGATCCGTCTTCCGCATATGGCTCGTCTACGACTTGTCGCCTAGGGTCGACAAACAGACCCGACCATCTCGAGTGAACAGTTCGAGGTGGGAGGCAAATTCAGGAGGCGCGGGAGGGTCAAGCCTACATCCCTCATAACTTAAGAATTAATGTTTATTAACCCAATGGAGCTAATAACTCATTGGCTAGGGTTACTTTGACCCGACAAAAATAAACAATTCAGTTAAAGAACAACCAGTTCTATTAAGAGAACGGTTGACACTTATAAGGTATGGTCAAACACGAGAACTAAACAGTTCTCAGGCCTCAGGAGTTAGGAATCTAACTTACTCATTAATGGGTGTCCATTACGACGTTCAATTTATTTGAGCTGTGAATATTTCACATGGATGTGTTGTTTGTTATCGTACTTCTTATTATTATTTATATGAATAATCAATTGCATGTATACGACAAAGTAGTCGTGTGTAGCCCTGTTACCTTGTGGGCTGCACGTCTTCTGTACCAGCAATGTGCTGAGCCCCTTGGGGTCTGTTATTTAATTTTCAGGTAGGTGTCAGACGAGGACTCAACCTGAGAGTAGGAGTGGGTAGAGTACTAAGGGTTTAATTTGCATTACGAAGTGTGCCAGTACACTCATTTTATAAACTGTTGTAGTAAGTTGTAATAATAGGAGAGATACTTCGAACTCGGTATTGTATTTTGTTTTAAGACTTTGTACGCACTTACGTTTGGTATATTCGGGTTCATCAGACCGTTGAAATTGGAATAAGCCTAGTTAGTCAAGTGGGTGATTAACGGCGGTAACACCAACTTATAGTATTTTTCCGTTGTGTTGTAATATTGTTGCATGTGTGTTATGCGATGGTTCGGGTTTAGCAGTTGGGGTGTTACAAACATTGTGAGGCTTCTTCGGTGGTGTTTATCACTTTTGATGGTACAAGTCGTTCTGAGTACTACACCTTATAATGGTATTAGTGGTGGTGGTGAGTGTTTGTGTTTATTAGTGGGTTTGAGAACCCAATCACATTATAGGGTGTGTGGTAAAACATTTATGGTCATTAAAATTTAACCCTTATCCAATCGTAGGACCATCTTTGACAGTGGTAATACTTTTGTAGTTCACAACTCCCATTTCTTCCCTTTTGGATTGTGCGAAATGTGTAACCTCCTACAATTTGGATGGTAGTGAAAGCTTGGAAAGTCGTGGAACGAGTGAAGGAGACGCAAGAGCATGTCAATAAAAAACAACATATAGGTAGATGAAAGGGGATCACCTTGATCAGGCCTATGACTACCCTGGAAGGATCTAGTGGTTGAATGATGTTTAAGGAGATTAAGGCTATATATGTAAACACACTGCATGATCCACTGGGCAAATTTTGGAGGAAAATTTAGGAAACTTATGGTATGGTGAAGGAATATGCAATCAACTGTATCAAATGCTTTTTGTATGTTCACTTTCATCATGCACCTCTAGGAGATGTGAGCTCTCTAATAGTGTTTCATAAGGCTGAAACAAAACTGAATATTATCATAATGAACCTTCCTTTGGTAATTGCAGATTGACTGTCGTTGACAAGAGAAGAATGAGATCCTTGAGCCTGCGTGGATCTTAGAGATGACTTTGTAGATGGTGTTAGAACAAGAGATAGGTCCAAAGTTGGTTGGGAAGGAGACTGCATCGTGCTTAGAGATAAGAGTGACGAGCGAGGTGTTGATCTCCTTCGGGATCCTACCATTATGGAAGAAGCTCCTAAAAGCTTCATGAAATTCATTACCAATAATGGGACAAGAAGCTTTGTAGAGCTTTGTAGTGTAGTTGCCCGGCCTCGGGGCCTTATCATTATTGCCTATAGATAGAATGGCAGCAACAACCTTTGTTTCCTCTACCCTCTTGGTGAGAGCCCTCACGAGCTAGTGTCCAATATCCTAGCATTTTCAAGACTTAGGTTCGGGATGGTGAGATGAAGCTTCTCTTTCAAGCCTAGGATCCTTTGAAAATGATCCACAAGGAAACTATCAATCTCCTCCTTAGAGTGATGAGTGGGCCTCAGCTCATTTTTCAAGGAAGAGATGGATTTTAGCTCTGTAAAAATATGTATTAGAGTCCGAGTACTTCAACAAACAAATCTTTGGTAGCTGCTTCAAAAAGATAGTTCTGCTTTGTCCCGATTAATCAAGTCCACTCGGAGGCCTTTCACCTTGAGAATGAGGAGCGGGTTAAAAGGGTCTTGATCTAGGCTGTTTTAGGTGGCACGCAACTCCTCTCTATTCTCGGGCTTCTCGCAAAGAGAAACCCATATTCACGCTCATGAAGGGAGATAAAGGAGGGGTCTTCAACCCAAAGATTGAGAAACTTGAAGCTCTTCTTTAACGGGATGGCCTTGCTAATGGTGACCAGCGTAGGGTTATGGTCCAATATCATTGAGGGAATGAAAGTAGCAAAGTTGTGCAGGAAAGAGAGGATCCACTCCTCGTTAACAAGGGTCTGATCAGTTTTTCTATCAATACAATCATGGTCATATTGGTTATTCCATCAAGTGAAAAACCGGCCATAGAAACAGAGGTCCGACAAGTTATCTAGCTCCAGGCACTAAGCAAAGGCCCTAGTTTCACTCATAGTGGGCTTTCTATAACTAATACTTTCATCCAAGAAGAGAATGTTGGGGGGGGTCCCAATTTCTCTCAACAGCTGAAATCTCTCATGATCATTAACCCATAAATGATTATTTAGGCCCCCGATTGTCTCAAGCTTCCTCCCCATGATCCCTTATAGGCACCCATGCCATTTACCCCATCCAACTTTCAAACTTTCCCCCTTTTGTAGAGCCATTAGTTGAAGGCAAGATCATCCTATCTCATCCATTCTTTATGGAACATGCATGGGTGTAATGATCCTTAAAACTTAGAGAAATCCAAATATTCATCCTTTTTTAAGACTTTGTCTATTTGGTATTCCTAAACCTGAGTCCACTTCTTATAAGGATGTGGATACTTCTTCATAGTCGACGTGTTTTGAGTGGTGAAACTGGTTGACCCTTACAAACAAAATCATGAGACTTTGATCAAAGCGGACAATATCTACCAGCGACTTGAAATCTGGGTATGGTATCATAGCCAGTGGTCAGATCGATGTACCGGTGACCCACTGTAGCTCCGTTCAGGGGATGTGTGGTGTGCCACGAACGGCTCCTATACCGGTTGAAGGGGCGAACAAATACCTCCTTATAAGGGTGTGGATACTCCTTCATGGTAGACCCGTTTTGAGTAGTGTATCGAGTTGACCCTCAGAAACAATACCATGAGACTTCTATCAAAGTATGCAATATCTACCACAAAGTGTGAAAACATGTGTGTAATCATTTTGCAGGTACGCATTATAATAGGTGCGGACTTGAAATAAATACAAGATAAGTCGGTGACTGAAATACCCGTAAATTTTGACATAGGACTAAAAATATTATATAGTTGGAGTGAGTATAAAATTATGATATAACTAGGCGGGAGCGATACTAATAGAAGCCCAGAAGATCTGCATAAATCATTTTATCTCCTAAAATAATTACAACAATTCAATCCTCTTCTTTACATCAATACTATATGTATATAAATTTAGTTATTTATTCCCAACCCAAATGACGTTATTATGTTCTTTTAGTCTTGAGAGTTCAAATCAGATTTTGCTATCTATAATAAATTAGTATTATTATTATTATTATTATTATTATTATTGTCATTACTATTATTATTGTTACATTCAAGAGCACAAGTTGGATTTTACTTCTTCCTAAAATATCTTTCTCCTTCCTAAATTATACTAAATATCTAGTATGTTTCCACACTTCACGATCTCCACTCATCCTTATCCATTTATTTAAGTAATTATTTATTTAAATTGAACTCATCTCTCTCATAAATAATAGGGAAATTTCACCAAATACCACTGAGTTTTTGTTTAATTCATGATATACCATTGTGTTTCTAAAATTACATAGGATAACACCGAGTTTTTACTTATTTCACCAGATAACACTCTATCATATATTTCTCTAACTTCTCCATTAACATTCCTAGAAAAATAGACTAAAATGCCCTATTATCAGTTAAACCAAGGCGGTATCTTATGGAATTTATCAATATGACAATTCATTGTGAGTACAATTAATTAATAACAAGAGTATTTTTGTCATTTTCCAGGAAAAATTACAAAGAAGTTAACACAATATGAGATAAAGTGTTATCTGATGAAATAAGTTAAAACTCAATGTTATCCTGTGTAATTTCAAAAACACAGTGGTATATCGTGAATTAAACAAAAACTCAATGGCATTTGGTGAAATTTCCCTAAATAATAATTCAACCTCATCCTTTTCCTAACAACTAACTAGTTTCCTCTTATTTTGGATTATTAATTAAATAACATTCCTGCATTTTCTAACACGTTGAATCTAGATCCTTCTACAGATTACAATGTTACTACTTTCAAATTCCTATTTTCTTTATAAATTCTTTTTTTTTCCAAGTTAGTTGACAAGGCTGATTTTTAAACTCCTCCTTCTCTAAACTAATATACTTAATTACTAATTATTATAATCTTATTATTATTTTATTTAGTTTCTATTTAATAACCTGATCGGCTTCACGATCGTCATCATCTTCAAACATACCGCCTCCACGCTCCTCTCTTTCTTCATCGCCGTTAGGCTGCTCTTCTGGTGCCGGATTGGGTAGAAGGGTAAGGGGAAACAATAGGTAAGGACATATAATTATTTTAGACTCCGAGTTCTCTGACGGACGCTACTACTGATATCGCTGAGTGAATTCGTTGCTGTGAGCATATCCAGGTATGTTGAGCTCAACATTCTCTACCTCTGTGTTTTATGAATATCGATGGATTGGGTTTTATTGTGGTTTGACATTGTGGAAGTTGGGAATTATTTTCCCGTGTGTTCTGGTGCAAGGAATTTCATAACTATTGTGGTAAAATCTTTTGGGAGACTTTCTCTGGATTGATTGTTGGCCTGTTTGTGCCTTTTGGTGCCCCGTGTAGATTGTTGGTGCCTTTATGGTGCCCCGTGAAATTATTGGTACGATGTACCCCGTGGATATTCATATTATTTTTGCCTGCAGACATACTTGCAGTTAAGCTCTAATGATCTACTCCTTTGGGTCGTAAGTTACCTTCTGGGGGGTGTGCACACTTAAGGACGTAGAGTGAGGTGGGATTCTATTTGTTGCGGCCCCGAATTGGGTGTCGTCCGCGTATACCAATTAATCTGATTCTTTGAAAGTTCTCCCCTGCAATGTTTTGTTAATGGTAATTCAGAAATGGGTGAAATTGTTTACAATACGGTGTGAAATGTTGTTTTATGAATGTAAAATGATTTCAAAACGTATTTTACAAGTTGAGGCAATGTTTACTCAGTTTTGCTGATTTGCGCGATCCCTTCGCATTTTCTATTGTTGTTTTCTGATCGCAGGTACTTGTGGCTGATTTGGGGGAATGGGATGCGCAATCACTTAGCCTAGGACGACCAGATTAGAAACTACAGATTGTTAAGTTGGTTTGTGTTGTCCAAGATACTTCTGGTTTACATTGTTGGGAATGTTTTGGTTATTCGGTTGTTTTTAAGCCTGAGCACTCTATGGTTAGAGTGTGGCGGTAACACCTAGTTGGATTTTGCATATCCGCTGCACTTTGTTAATTTTTGAGATGAATTGCTTTAGTTTAACTCTTTTGGAAATTGTGGTTATGATTAAGCTTTTATACATTGATTTGCTAACCTTGAATTATGGTATAAGTTTGGTGGAATGGTTTTCTGGCATTTACAATATTTTTTATGTTGGTTTGATGTTGATTTTTTTCTCTGTTTCGACACTTGAAATACATTTCAGGACCTGTCTGATCGTCCGTCCGGACATCAATGTTCGGACAGACCCCGAAAGTTAATATTGATTTCGCAGATTTAGTCGTGTCCAAACATCTCTGTTCGGACAGAGTGCGAGGACGAGGTCGACTTGCAAGTCTCGACTTACGTCCGAACTTGCAAGCTCGAACCAATGTTCGGACACGCGTAAAAGGATTTTCGGACTTTTGAAACTCGACTTGTGTCCGAACTTTAAAATCCGGACACAAGTTCAGACGCTGTGATCTTCCGTCTTTCAAACTCTCGACTTGTGTCCGAACTTCGAAGTCCGGACACAAGTTCGGACATCTTCGGATTTCAGATTTTCAAACTCTCGACTTGTGTCCGAACTTCGAAGTCCGGACACAAGTTCGGACATCTTCGGATTTCAGATTTTCCAACTCTCGACTTGTGTCCGAACATCAATGTCCGGACACAAGTTCGGACAAAGGGATTTCCGTGGTTTATTCATCTCGGCTTGTGTCCGAACTTCAGACGTCCGGACACAAGCTCGGACAAAGCTTAATTTGCACTTTTAGGACTCGTTTGGGGTCTGTTTTCGAAGCCGTTTTCACCATTAGATTTGTAATTTCATAACCTATGTTTTAAGGCAAAATTCAGAGTGTTACAGTGATGGACTTGGTGATAATTTTTCATCCACCTTCTAACCTATGAAAGATTATCACCAAGTCTGTCACCGACTTATCTTCTATTTATTTCAAGTTTTTGTATAAAAAAAATTATCCCTACCCACCTGAATTATTGAGCATGGTTTGTCATTCATATTTTTTTGGTAAATCTATTTCGGGAAGTTCGTATATTTTTGAACCCAAAAGCTACCTGTGTTGGATCTTGGATATGTATAATCTTTCGAAACCCCCTCCTCAATTGTAATCTCAAAAAACTAATGGAGGGCTGCAAAAACTGAGGAACAAGCCCCCATCGGTGTTACGCATGGCCTTAACCACCTACCGGCCCTCTTACGCTGGATAAGAATTAATTTCAGTCCATATATAGTCTAAATGTTCACAGTTCATAATACCCAATCATATCTACAATTCCCAAATTCGTATATACATATCTCACCTACCCATTTCACATGTAAATTTCCTTGTTTAGAGCAATTCGCCCCGATTCCTATATCTTGAACCTACTTAAAAACCGATTTTTACAGATGGCGATAAAAAGCAGTGCACTTGATGCAGAGGGTTTATGTTGCAGAATAAACCGGACTTCTCCACCAAGCAGAGTAAACCGGACGTCTGACCCTTAAAAGATGCTGGGTCAGCTGGAAGTACTGCCAATCCTAGCGCGAAAAGGTTGTTCGAGTGCTCACACGTTCTTGCGCTACAGACGTAGATGATTGATGTTGTCACGGGATTGAAAAATCCTAGGAAATGATCGTTTCCTGGGCTTTTAAAGTTCAGTGAAATACTTCTGGACCTGTGTAGAACTCTCCCTCATGGAACATCGGTCTCAAATCTTCTTCTCTCATAAATTCCAATGGGAAGCAAACAATGTTTCCCTTGATCGACTTGAGCAACTCCATCGGAAGAACATGATTGGCTATCCCATCTTCGCCTCGTGTCTCAACTATTTGAGGTGCCACACCAAAATCAATAGTTGTGTGTCCGATTTTCTCTTTCAGCTGTGACATTTTCTTCCTCAACGCCCATCTGTAACATTGAGAATTTGTGCTTAGGTATGAGCAGGGAACCATTTAATCACCTACAGAGTCGGTCCTACTACTAGTCTTTCATGACCCATAGAGATTCCTCCCTTTTTCTTTGCATACCTTGTGTGTATATCATCGTTGGGGACACAAGCAAACACGTCTTGGTAGATCCTGGTGTTGGCCTGAGAAGCACTCAAAACAGTAAGAAATGAATGGAAGATAATGAAACACATTATTTTATTGTGGAGCCTTTTTATCTTCCAGTTCCTTCCTAATCTAAACTACATCCCATCTTGCTTGTTGCAACAAAGGAGGAGACGAAAGGATTAAGTTCAAGTAGGCTGAGAGAGGCCTTACCTCTGCAGCTTCCATCCACATCTCTCTGTATGATTTGTTGGATACAGGATCACATAGATCACGAATCTGGAAAACATAACAGACGGCTGAACAAAGTCAATACTACAGGATATTTACTAAATATATTCTCCAATCAGCAGATGGGTCTTGGACGAAAGACAGATTCGGTGCTTCTCATTCAACTTACTTGTCCAGTATTCAGGCCAAGGTGCTCTAACCACAGCGAAATACGTAGACTGAAAGAAAATTTCCCAGCCTTCCAGGGCTTCTCGTTCATGGATGATTCAATCAATTCCTTATCTTCAATCACAACCGCAATCTAAAGAAAAGCCCAATATTACTTTTTGCAACAAATGATACTTTTCAACAGTAAATCAAAGATAGCTGTTACATGTCAACTACAAGACGTGTTACCTCAGAGTCTCTGGATCCAAGCAAGCTCCTATCATTTATATTGGAAGATCCTATTAAAGAAATTCTATCATCGATTATCATTACCTTGCTGTGTACATAAATCTGCAAAAGGAAAGAAATAAGATGGATTTTTTAAGTCCTGAATACAGCACAGATTTGGAACGATACACTCATTAACTGACTACCATACTGTTGCATGTACACCAGGCCTTCCCTCTAAACACTTTAGTTTCTTTATTTTGGGATTAAGCATGATCATTACCTGGCTGGTCACAATAGGGCCACCTTCATAAAGCAAACCATATTTTCTGAGACCATAGAAAGAAATGTATCTGTCTGCCTTTCCATCAAGCACTTTATTTAGTCTTCTCAACATTGAGTTTTCTCTGCAAATGGTTCTATATTGCCAATGCATTAGGGCTCTCACAGTAGCTGCACCTCGATCATCTATACCTCCCTGCCATCTCGAATAATAAATACCAACAAATATAATTTTCCGAGGACATTTTTCCTTACGTTGTTTTATTCTACTTTCTCCAATGACATAGCCAATAGTTAGTACCTGGAAGCCAGGAATTAGGGGAATGACGATGATAGCTCTAAAGCATTTGTTCTCCTTGTGTGCTCGTAGAATACGTCTATATAATGCTTCAAGCACGCGGTTATGTATTGTTGAATCCCCTTCAAGACCGGATATGAAGAATTGGTTCTGAAAATGCAGTATCAAAAAATTGTTTAAAAATTAGTTAAGACAGTAATAACGTCGCATAAAATATGTAACAGTAAATATTCCAGCATTTGATCTCCCCAACGCTCTCTACTACCTCAATATAAACAAAATGATCTGCTTTTTCAATGAGTGAACAATAGGCTTTATGAATGCTATCTTCAGCTTGATTTGTTCCAGCTGACCACCGGCTTGCACTTCGGATAACCTGAGAATAACATGATGTTCGAGGACCGACTTCTGGAATAGCTCTGGATTCTACAGAATCATCCTGATACTCTCTATGTTGGCATTCCCACCACTCAACTGCCTCTTGCAATGAAGAATGTTCGTCCTCTTCCATTGAATTTCCATTCTGCTGTCCGTTAAGATGGACCAAGTTAATAGGAGGCAGATCTTGCTTTGCCAGTTGAGCTTCACACATCCAAGGGGTGAATGACCAACTTTGGCTTTTCTGATCAAGAAGAGTATGATCCTCACCGACAAGTTTCAGTGTGTCAGGACTTGAACCACAAACTCCCTGGGAGTCTCTGGGCAAAAGCAGTGGTAAATCTTGGGACGGGGACTCAGAAGAAAAGGAATCCTGTCTAGTAAGACTTCCACCTGTCCCCCTGGCACCACCAGAAGGAATATCCATTTCTCGAGTTTTTCCCATGTAATGGGGCAGAACCCTGTGTTGCGGCTGGTGATGAGGCATGAGCAGTGGAATTGTTTGTTGATTGGGCGCTTTTTCTCTCTGAGTCATAGGTCAACAATATTACTGTGATTTCCATATTATCATTACATGCAAAGGAAGTTGGCTGGGGAGAGAAGATAAAAGAAAAACCTTGGCAAAGTTCCATCGCTGAACAAAGTGCCTTGCAATGTCACGACAAGGAGGGCCCCAAAGAGCACAGTGAACATCATGCCATGGCATACGAGGGTGCAGCCGACGATCGAGCTCATCTTTCATCATGTCTTGCCAAGAATTTGGCTCAGACTCCCTATTGAAAAAAAAGGAGATAACACAACCAATGATACTGATAAGTGTGGCGCATTGGCCTACATTAGAATGACAGAATTGAAAACTCCAGAAGTATACAACAGGAAAACACAATATAAAACACCTCAAATTTCGATCTACTTGGGAAAAGTTATGGTCATCCTAAGATAATTAGGCAAAGATAAATAACACGGTAAGTTTATTATTTCCAAACACTAGCTTTATAGCTTATGTTTGCAGCTGAAAATAGCAACAAAATGGAACTTCTTAGAACCAGTGGCGGAGGCAGGCATTGGCTGGAGGGTGCAAAACACCCCCTAACTTTGTTAAATTACATAAATTTGTAGTGTAAAAAAAAAATTTTTTAGAAAAATTTAGTAAAAACACCCCCTAATTTTTTATAATTCTGTCTTTGACCCCCTCAACTTATATTTCTGGCTCCGCCCCTGCTTAGAACAAAACTGACCTTGGGTTGTAGTAGTCCTTTCCAGGCCACAAAATTGGAGGGGAATCACCTACTTTATGTTCCATGGTATCATAACGCCCAAAGCAAAGATCAAGGCCTCCTATGAAGCACATATGGTTATCAACAACAACAATCTTCTCATGGTGAGACCTGCAGCAGTCAAGAATTCTTTTTTTAATAGGAAAACTTATCAGATATAAAAACAATGGGGGAAGGGAGCCAACAAGTGATAACAATCAATCTAACCAGTCATATGAAATACAAGATTTTCACCAGTAAAAAATGCCGGCCTGGAGATGGTCAGGATAACGCAATACTTTAACATTTTCATGAATGCTGAGAAGTCTTCTCTTGCTGTAAGAGCTGTTGATTTTCAAAGCTATAGAAACCTCCTTGTATAAAAGGATATAAATCTGCATGGTCGAATATTGATGGTTAAGTTTTGTATCTTTTGGGCACCATAATGAGGAAATATCCAGAGATTAACTTATTGTCACATGGATAGACTTCCTTGCTGGATTAACAAGAAAATAACTTGGATAAAATAGGAAAGCACACAAAGTAATAACACTGCTGCAACAATATTTGACTATCCTTGCAGAAATCTCTGTTACAGCTGTAGTACACAAATATCCGTATATGTTTTAAACAACGCAAGCTTTGGTGTATTTAGCCGATTCAACATAAGAACAACTATCAGTCGATTTTTATAAATATTTCACCTGAACCCCCTCTTTAGCTTTTGCTTCAAGTAAGGCATCAAGGCGAGAGGAGCTATGATCATGGAAGGGGCGTCTCAGGTACAGTTCTGGGCACAACCACCAGCCAGTGATGAATACCTGCAGGCAAAATTGTGAAATTTGTTATGAAAGAATATCTTATCATTTAACTAAATCAAGAAGCCACTAAAAGAAAACCTCTGATTTGGCTCTTTCTATTGATGAAGCAATTGCTTCAAAAGCAGATCGCCCGTCTATAAACCATTGAGCTAGGCCACCATCTTGATACAAGCCCCTTTGTGGTGCATATGATCCGAATCGATGAGGACTACACCAGCCATCAATAGGTCTTTCCACAGCATCATTAATAGAAGAGACCCAATCCTTAACCTTGTTACCATTTGAAGCTCTCAAACTTATGCTACGGTTCCTACAAGATATCTAGGCATACATTTAAGCCAAAAGGCAAACCTAATGTAAGAGATGCCATTTACTAAAGGATAAAGAAATAAAAATAGCTTCCAAATATATGATGTGCCATGAGCTGTGTTACCATAAATGTATAATGCAGATGACCACGCTCCTCCGAAGCCAAGTGAATCTTTTCTTCACCACCTTCATTAGAAGTTGGTAACATATCGAAAATGATTATATCCAAGGGCTTGTTGCTCAATGGATCTTCAATGAAGACCAGGAATCCGGGTTTTAGGACAGCCCACACCTACATGGATATAAGCCCTTTTTGTGACAATGAGTAACCATTCATAAAGCGGCAGTAAGTGATTGTAGAGAGACTACTGGAACTAGTAAGTCCCAAGTTCACATCTATAGACATCCATTAAGATTGGTTAGACAAAAAAGAGAGAGAGATTTTCTCCCTTATAAGCTAGATCATTACATAGTTACTTTCAAAAATGACGATTCTAATGGACATAAGAGTCACCTTTTGCCAGTTTCTATTGCAAAATCCAAACAGTTGGCAGGGAAGACATTGTCTATCAGTGTCTTCTCTTTGAAAACTGGGTAGATGATTAACCATCACATAACCCTCTTTCAATTTTGGACCATACTCCCGCAAAAATGAAAGACGGGAGACCTCAAGAAATTTGCATACCTGCAGCACACAATAGCAGTAGTGATGCATGGATTGCTATTACAATTTATAAGTCAAAGATCAACGACGAGATCAAAAAAGAGATAGCAAGGTTTCAGTAAAAAGAGCAAAAGGAGCAGTCCTGTTCATCACACTTTTTTGATATATTGAATTATAATAATGCAAACGGTTACATCTCTTTCTGTATGCATTATTTGTCAAAAATCGATGATAAGTTTTAAGGTTGCCACAAAAAGTAAAAGGGGCGAAGGAAAGGGGATCAATAATTACTATTAATGCCTAATGAGAACATAAATAGGTATAAAATCTACCAAACGTAATCAACATCAGGGCCAGACCTACAAATGATACCTCATGAGAATTCACGATATCCAACTCACTAAGAAAGTGATTTAGATAATTCTGCATTGCATCCTTTGCTTTATCTGCAAGAGTTTGGTATCCTCCAAATGATACACTTATTATAGGCAAAGCAGCCTTAGACGGGACATATCTGCACAAATTAATATTAACAAATTGAATGCACGGTAGATAAATCATATTTAGACAAGGGAAGTCATAGATCAAACAGGAAACTAAGAATCAATTCACCTGTGTCTAGAGCTGCCTACGCGATTGAATCGGACACTTTCATCATCAAAATCTTCATCATCTTGCGCAGCTGCCACATTATCTCCTATGCCTAAGTAGTGGAGCCACACTTTCACCTTCAAACACAAATCTAAACTTTAGAACTCCTACCAATGTAGACAATAAAAACCACGGTTATGGTTGTTTAACTGGATAGTTATCAGATCAAGAGCCCATGCAGTTTGCCGCAGTAATAGGAAAGATAAACCTGTTGGACGTTTGTCATAATAGTTAAAAGTTTTTAGCCTTTACGCAAGTATGAATTAGGATTTGTACGCAGTACGCCTCAATTTTATTGAATTTGAAATATTTAGCCATTAATTATGTGTAGTTAGCTTCATTAAACGTTATATGATGGGTTGTCGGGTGCTCTCCAACAACCAAAATAAGGCATTAATAAATGAAATCGAGTGCCAAACTAGAGTACTTACCTGCTCTTGCTTTTCTATTATCTCCTCAATGATTGCACGCTTTTTTAGTGAAAGGTGTAGAGACAGAACTTGTGGAGCTTTCTTCTGTAACCGCCATTTAAACTGCCATTTAAGAACCACCGTAAATGTGTCAGCTTACTGGATTGCTTATTATTTGGTATATAAGCTGTAATCGAGGTTATCTGTTCATGATTTTCCAAACAATCCAGAACCGGAGATCCTGAGCATCTCACTCAATCACATAGACAAAGCTTAACAAAAAGTAATAGATCCTCCAAGTCCTTAGAGATATCCAAGACTGAAGAAGAATGTAAGTACAGCTCGATAGAAGGAACCTCAGTCAGAGTGGATCGCAAGTAAAGTTTGCATTGATGTATATCTCAAGATATATATATATATATATATATATCAAGAAGATGAGGAATATGCCACAGGTCCCAGATTTTACTTCAAGGCGACTATTCTGCCATTTCAGATGATACGAGCACGGTAAAGCAGAGGATCTTTAAACTTTATAAAACGACATTATTCGATGCTGATTACTGTGAACAAAACCGGTTTGATATTCTCAAACCAGCATAAGAACCAGAGAAAAGAAAGAAAAAGAAATAAAAAAGGTTTACTTTTTCTGATCGGGAATCATTCATTCATTACGACCTCAATGCAAATATTCCGCTAGAATTGAGCAACAAAAGACTGCAATAAAGAAGCATTGAAAAGTAGACAGACAAATTCGAATGAACCTCTTTGTACTGCAACTCAATCACGTACGACAGGAGCAAGGGAGTGAAATCAGCGGCGTCAGGTCTGGATACAGAAACAATCGTGGCCTTTGGAAGTTCATCGAAGACGGGATATGAAAGCGGCGGTGACGATGTTGCTTCGCGACACCTTCGAGCAGAATGCAAAATCCGGTGCGCCGAGTCCGGAAGTGCAGTGTAGTAACGCTGATTACCAGTGACGAACTCCTCCTCCGTCGTGGTTGTTGTCGACATTGAGCACTTGATCGTTGGCAGTTATCTCCGCAGCTACCGCGACACAAATGGAAGGGGGCAAGGAGAGTATTCGATCGATCGGTGTTGCTGCACTCAATCGGTGATTTAGTATGGCAAACTTGCATGTCCAATAGCGAGACAGCCTAAACTAAAAGGAGGTAGAGCAACCAGAAAGAATCGTTTACTTGTGGGAGTGGGAGAGAAAAAGAGACGTTTACTTCAAGCATACTACCTCCGTCCCACTTTGACCTTCTCGTTTACTTTTTGGCACGTTTTTCTACTTTAATATTTATCATATAATATAAATTAATTTTATGAAATTAAGTTTTAGATTATGTAGTTTATCACATAAAAAATCAATTACAAAATTTAGATTTGTGAAATTATATTATCTTATATGTTAAATATTGAAGTCAAACGACATACACAAATAGTGAACAAGACGGTCAAGAAGGGACGGAGGAAGTATTATTTCTTCCGCCGGGAAGTTGTGGGCCGAACCATTAGACAGCCACGTGGACTGCTGGACATTTACAAAACTAACCCTGAAGCTCTGTTTTTGAGGGTTTAAGTACGCAATTAGTACTGCTGACCTGGCAAATGATACGCGAGACGGAGAGAATATTCCTGAAACTTGGGGGTATTTTTGAAGAACTTGGAATGACAGCAGGCGGATAGATGATGACCGGGACCTGATGACGAGATTACGAGGGGAGTCGTTTAATTTTAGCAAATTTGGTATTTCATAGTATCTACTAAATGATTTGTTTAATTGGGGAGTAAGACAAAGCGTTGAGATTATTCTTGGAATAATTATGCCGAAAACAATAATGGGGCTGAGATGCTGGGTGGAGGAGTATATAAAAAGACTGGGTTCAAGCGCTTTGATAATATTCGATAGGATATTACTACTACTCTCCCAAACAAGTAGTATGTCATACATACCAATCATATTAGCTGGCGGCAAGAGAAGTTGAAAAGTCATCACGTTCATCAGCTAAAGAAACAAACACACACTAGCAAGGAAATCACAATTGATGCTATCAACTTTTTTCATTAGTCCGGGTTGTAATTTTTTATTTCTCCAAGTGATTAACACATTTGATTGCTTTTTTTAATTAGGAAAATTCACGATCTACCCTGTTTTCTTTCGTAATTCACAATATATCCGTGTGTTTTTCGTAATTCAACTTTAAACATGTTTAAATATTATCCAAAATTGATGAAACTTTACATGGACGATGTTAAAGTGTTATATTTTGGTCCAATTCCAAATTTGAAGTTTTTTAAGCTCACATGTGACCTGTGGGATCCAATGAACATGTGGCATATTCATTGGGTCCCACATGTCACATGTGAGCTTAAAAAACTTCATATTTGATATTGGACAAAATATAACACTTTAGAATCATCCATGTAAAGTTTCATCAATTTTGGATAATATTTAAGCATGTTTAAAGTTGAATTACAAAAAACACATGGGTATATTGTGAATTACGAAAGAAAACAGGGGTATATCGTGAATTTTCCATTTTTAATATGATTGATAGCTTAATCTCACAACTAGATCAACGTTGATTCTAGTACTTTTATAAGTTATTGAAGATGATTTTGGAAGAACAAATAATGGTCCTTGAAAATTCCACCAATCAACAATGGAGTCTATTGTCATTTTTCGATTGCCAGAAAATAAAACCTTTCATTAAAATCCGGCTAGCTATAATGAAGATAGTGAAAGTTTCAGTTTAATGTTAAAACTTTAAAAGAACATCTTTTCTAAAAAAAAATGTTAAAAAGATCATCTTAAAATAATCATGAACTTGATTTCTTGTTGCGTAAGTGCTTTGTTATTGTTGGCAATTTGACGTGGTTTATTTATGCAGCTAGAAATGAAGCTGCCAAAATAGTAATTACATATATCAGATAAGTTGGTACCTTAATCATTGACTAGGGTATTAAATTGCTAGGAAACAAGAAGCTGGTATTAGTACAATATATAATAAAATAATGTTTCAATTGCACAGCACTTCTCAAGCCATCATCTTCAATGGCATCAAAACGGCAAAATCCCCGCACCAATTGATGTTCGTGTAGAACAAAGGGTTAGAATATGCGCCAACCTCAATTTGGATATGCCGCCGCCAGGAGAGCGGAATGATTGGATTGATCAAAAACTTTGTTAATTAATGAAATACTACCTTTTTCTAAAAGGTTTTTGGGATGTCACAAATTTTTTTGAAATTTACAGGATACTACAAATATGTAACTGACGGTAAGGTGAGAAAGGACTTATTTTGTCTCTGGTTCAATATTTGCTTATAGTTTCTAGTTCACATGATACTATATTTTAATTTTAAAGTTTACGGGATTCCATAAAAAAATCACGGGAAACCACAAATAATTGTCAAAATGTTCAAACGGTAACTTTTTTCACTTTTTCCAATGGCTACTTTTGTCATTTCTAGCCCTATTTAAGTCATTCAAGTGGTTGTTGTATCTAAGCACAAACACTCATGGATTCATCAAACACCTCCCAAATCATGTTTACAACACAAATCAAAGAATTCTTTCAAACCATACACTGCAAGGGTGGTGTACCTGTGGAGCTGACCTTTCACACAATCAAATATCTGTTGGGAGAGTCTAATACAATTGTTGGGTGTGTTACTTATTCAAATGATGGGCACCTGTTATGCAAGATAGATTTGACCCCCGCTCTAGAAGACAAGCTAGATCATCAACCTCATACTTATACAACCACAACCAACATTCCAATGTTGATTCTGCTCACAGCAAGGGTTGATGGCAGAATCAAGCTTGACAAGCATGCGAGAGGAGAGAAAAAAAAGGAACAAAAAGAAGAACTGAAGACCAACATGAAACGATGTTGTTTTACCTTCATAGTGTTCGATGCAACAACAATATGTATTCGAAAGATGTAACTTAATATCAATAGCAAGATACAATGCTTATGGCAGCAACAAATTTTGATGTTTATGGTTTAGGCAACAAGGTAATAAAATATGACAACAATATTGTTATTTATGGATGTAGCTACATGTAGACAATTTAGTCCCAAGTGCTTACATATATAATATTCATTACATTCAACAATAGTTGAACATACTATGCATAACAGACCAACATCACATTCACAAGTATATACCTAGTTTGTCTAAAATCTAAAAGAGGTATTCATTTCTCCAAAAACCAAAAAGGGTATCCACACCCATATTTCCAAAACTCAACACCTGTACCAAAAAGGTATAGCAATACCTAACTAATCTGCCCAAAATCCAAAAAGGTACTATATACAAAAATTAAAAAGGTACCATGCCCATCTTTTTCAAAACCGAATAGTTGTATAAAAAAGGTGTAGTAACACCTACCTAACCTGTCCAAATTCAAATAACTTAACAAAAATAGCAGTAGTAGTTTTTCAATATGTAAGCACCAAAATGCTGAAAATAAAACATCACATACTTCTAAAAACTTCATTGTCCATCATTTATTGTTGCTTCGTCTTCGTCTCTTTCTTTCTTGTGTCGCTACAACAAAGGATGAACTAGCAGCAACGTTCAATGTTCCAGCAACAGTAGAGGGATGTGGTTATTCCCGAGAATCAACACTAGTCTCATCCCCTTTTTCTTTTGTAGTTGGCTCCTTTTTTGCAAGTTCTTTGATTCTCGAATACAACCACTTGAATGGTTAAGGAGGGCATAAATGACAAAAGAAGTTGTTAGAAGAAGCGAAAGGAATAAGTTACCGTTGGAACATTGTTGTTAGAACATTCTAATCGCTATGTAGTATCCCGTGAATTTTTGAACTTTTTTTATGGTATCACATAAACTTTAAAATTAAAGTATGGTATAATATGAACTAAAAAATATTTAAAAAAATGTAGAACAAATTACCTTTTTGCACCCTTAGTTAACGGACAATTTAACATTTATTACAGGAATGCGATGCCTCGTTAATTTAAAAAAAATATGGTGTCGAAACAACTTTTCTAAAAAATATTGCATAAATTAGCGAAAGTTCTGATAGTATCCGATGAATTTTTTTTAATTAAGGGTCCATTCGTTCATAGCCTTAATCAATAAAATGCAGTTTTATAGAAAAAGTAAGTACACGTGTCAGTATATAAGTGGACTATTTAAAAAACTGGGTTCACCTTTGTCCATATATCATAACCACTATAGTTAACTAGAGTCAATATTAACTTAAATGTCAATATAACTGCTGTTGATGCACAAATTGAACGCCCCCTAAAATAACATAAAAGGGACGCCACCACATTTCAAGTAGTAACGTTTTGATCTCCATTTGTCAAGGAATATTCTCTAAGGCTAAAAGATTAAATATTGAATATTGGGAAATAGTACCATAACTTATCAACGACAAAAAAAAAAGTGAACAAGGGAGGACGAGATGTAGCTATCGTCATCCACCAGGTTCCAACAGATCGATTAACCAAATTATGAGCATGCTACGGAAAACGATTTCTCCCAGTATTGCTTGTTAGGATTCGTCCAGGAAATGTTTTTTTTTTCCTCTCACTTTATTCTTTCACTTTTTCAAGTATCGTCTCTCCGGCATACATTGCCTTCAAGACTTTTCCATTTTCGTTTGTACTTTGTATGGAGAACCTTCCTTCCATTATTTCAACTAAAAGCTTTGGATGTGATCTGAATACTGAGGAAGACAACCCAACCCAAGGCAATTTCACAAAAGATTATCCAAAGAGGAAAGCAATACTCCAACAGGCAGGGAGAAATAGAAACTGGTCATAAAACTATCAACTTTGGCGGGCGGATCCAAGAGTGCATCTCGGTTCAAATCAACTCATAATTTTTAGTGAAAAATCAATTATAATAAGTTTTAGTGTAATTTTTTATACAATAGTAATATTTTATATGTCAGTGACCTTATAAATTTTAGAAAAATACTTTGATTTTTTGTAATGGTTTGGTACAAAATAACAAAGTAAAAATAATTTTTTTTTTGAAAAAAAAATAAAAATAATTGAAAGAGCACAAAGGTTCCTCCAATTATGTTACCACATCTAAGAACTTTTTCTTCCCATTTTTATTTTCTATATTATTTTCTCTTATTAGTTTTTTTTCCTTTAATATGGTTGTTTTCCTATATATCTACACAACCTCTTCAACATAAATTTACAATCAACATGAGAGAAATATATTGCAAAGTAATGACAAAAGGATCAACAATAAACAAAATGATCGTAACCAAAATATGAAAAAATAAACTCACAAATCACACCCACACTCATCCTAAGAAAAAAAAAGCTTTCATTCTCCCTTACACCATATAAGCGAATAATCCCTTATCTAGCATCTCAAACCCCATCTTCTTTCTAATGCGTATAAGATTTAATTAACCCCTATAGTCTATATGCAAATTTTTCCTAATTTCTTTTTCCCATATTGTATAATTTGATTTCTCATAGACTCATATTGCTCTTTTATTTTTATTTTTTTGATAATTAGTGGCTCATAGTAAATACTCCACTGACATGGTTAAATTCTTACAGCATTTATCCTTACCTACTTACCCTTTTTCTCTCCCTACATAGAGCTCTTACAATAAATAAGCAAAACTAGCTAACACTTGTCCCACTCTCCCCTACGGGACATTTTGCTTACTCGTGAATAGTTGTTAAACCCCAAAGGGGTTTTTTCTGAACTCTTTCTTCCTAGGCTTTGCTTTGACCGCAGTCACTTCCTTCTTTGAGACATTCTTCATTTTTGCTTCCTATCTAGCTCTAGGGCCAGAAGATGGGCTCTTTCTTAACTTTAGAATAATAGTACTGAGGTTATCCAACGCCCTCCTCTCATCCAAAATTCCGCAACCAAGCTCTTTAGCGAGTGCGAGTATTTGTCTTGCTTCCTATTGCACATATTCATATTCTCGTCTCTTTCCAAATTCACAAGATTCGGCTCTTCCAAAAAGACATTAGGTCGATCTTTGACAGGCTCAAAACCAAGGGTGACTCAGGTTCGTCAAAATGATTCCTAAGAACCTCCCCCTCACCCAAATCTTGAACTTCAACATCGATATAGGCAGCGACCTTTCCGGTATCAAAGGGGATAGACTTGTCATATCCAACACAAGATTTAGTTTCAAGCACAGTAAACCTTTCAACAACACTACTGTCAGCAGACTCAGCACCATCAAACGTACTTTTCTCACCTTCTATACCTTTATCTTAACTAGGTATTTCTTTCGCTAGCGGGTCACGACCACCCACACCTCTCTTTCTTGCATCCCAAATATATTGGCCTACAGTCACCAGGTTTGGTGGACTCTTTTATGTCGGCACCCTTAACTTGACTCTCATCAAGTGGCTCGGGAGGAAATTTAATTCTTGGAACAACCTCTATGAAGCGTTAGATATTAGCTTATGTTTATCAAGAGAAAAGTCTTTCTTGCTTCATAGATAGTAACTTTATTTTATCCATCTAACTCTTCACATCTTTACTCTTACCAATCGGTTCTAATACATATGACTATGTACGTAATAAAACTTGAAGCTTAAGTAAATAAAAGTGTATTATATATATTGGAACAGAAGGAATTATCCATGGTTTAACTACCTCATCTATTCCCTAGAGTTTTTTAATTACGGTTTAAAACCATAATTAAAAGCCTTGATCGGGTGTGGGTCTAGAGAACTTTAGATTACGGTTTAGCTAGAAACCGGAACCTAGCTAAAGCTTTAGTGGTGCGCGCTATGCCGTAATCTAAAGCCTTTTTCTTTCTTTTTTTTTTACAAATACAGCAGAAACTTGTTGCAATAGCATACTAAATTGCGTAACATAGGCAGCTCCAAAAGATATTATATTTCGATTGAAGAAGTCTAATAAGTTCAAATACAATCACCACAAAACATTCAAATACAAATGCTGCTTAACCAAAAGCTCAACAATAGAAATGATGTCTCAAAACATAATAAAATCCAGCAACCATAACTTAAAAGTCTGCACCAAGCAATGACTATAACAACTTAAAAAAACACGCATCCCCTAATTTCTACTGATCAACTTTCAATCTCTCCCAACCATCCTTTCTTCTTCCTCTTTGATCTTTATTAAAGTTGCATACGGGTCCAACGGAAAGGTATACTTGTCTAGTGGGAAGGGACATTCTATAAGACTTGTATGTGCATGTTTACAGGGTTGTGGCTACAACCCTCACCAGAGGAGTCAATGAGCTTTTTATCTTTATCAACATCCACCACTTCTACTTCTTCGATGCATGATATCTGCCTTGATGGCGACCCGCTCAGGTAGTGTATAGTGTACATCTGTGTTAGCCTGTTACATACAAACTCATAGTCTAAAAATCAAACAGAGAAAGTGTTATAATAAAGACACATTTAAAATAAGCATTGAATTGCAGGGATGATTATACGTATCAGATGTGTCATTTTCCTTTTTTATCGGCCTAGCAAATGAAGTTGATCCCATGACAGTCATAGGATTATCCTCTGGTGACAGTTGACCTTATTGTTGGGACAATTACAAACATAGTAATTAAACCTAGCTAAAATGGGCAAGTGCACCCAATTCGTTGCAATAAAACAAGTGTCGTATCCATAAGGAAATTGGTTTCTAAATCCCAAGCTTCGATAATATAGTTAAGTGCGAATAAACAGTAAAATGGGGGTTTAGCCAGAGGCAAGCTTGGTTGTTTGTTGATTGAAATGCAATAAAAACAGTAAAATGTTTGTGTATGGAATGGATGGGGAGAGTACCCTAGGATAGTGGGAATCACCTAATTCACTCAAAGAACTTCAAAACCATAACTCATCATCTCAAAGCCTATTAGAGTTTAGCTCATGAATCCCCAAATCATGGGAAATCCAATCTTACCTAAAATAATCAAACCCCTTAATTAAAGGAGGTTCAAGTCATCAAATAGCATTAAGCAAGTACTCTTAATCAATAGCCCTAAGCATTCACTTCCAAAATCAAGAAAGCAAAAGTTAGGGTTTACTCCCTTCTTGGTCTAGTTCCAAACTCAAGCTCAAATATTGAATGAAACCACCATAAATGCAATAAGAGATCAATTTAGTGCATTAATTGATATTGAAGGGAATAAAATGAGAGTAATTAATGAGTTAGGTTTCGAGCATTCAATGAGCAAAATGGGTTCAAACCCTCATCCTAGGATACAAATGGAACTACTCAGCCATAGCTAAAGGAAAGAGCAAGGAGAAGGAATAATTAGCAATTAGAGGAGTGCAGACGTTATATTGTGAGTGGTTTAAGTGGTGTAATTAAAATTAAAGAAAAGAAATTAAAACCCAAAATAAACGTCGGGCTGCAAACAAATCCCGGTCGCAGTAGTATAGTGAAATGTAAGCGACCGGATATCGAACCACGGGACTAATGTACATATTATAGTACCTAAGCGTGTCACAGGAGGGGGATTAATTGACTTGTTAAATATAAATAAAAACAGTTAATAAAATTAACTAAGTAAGCAAATAAACTAAACGGGACTCTGGTTCAGATTAATATTATCCGCTCCTTCATGCTATTCCTACTGGTTTAATTATAATTGTTTGGCAAAATTCCTTAAATTATCCTAAGGACTAAGTCATAGCCTCATAAGAACTCGTTTACCAGAAATGCTCGGTCTAATCAAGGTTCGAGCACTCTTATGTAAACGGACATTAAATTCCAGGAAATATAATTGCATCTGAAAATACTAACTCCTTAAATCATAATAGAGCTTTCTCCAAATTTACGGCTTAATCAACCTATCTATTTATCACCTGGTCTGATCAAAATAGACTTAGCAAGCAATTTAATAAACTCATGACATTTTTAAAAAGGCGAGAGATGAGCTTTAAGCGTAACAAACTTCATTAAATTAAAACCAGTAAAAACATTGCATAATTAATACAGAATATAATAATTATTCCCAAAGCGAAAGTAAACTAGCCTAACATATTAAATAGAATAACAGAAACAAGAATGATAGAAATCATCCGTAATCACTCCGTCTCGCTCTGCTATTTTGTATACGTAGGCTAGAGGTGGATTTAGTGGACTGTAAAATAAATAAAAATGGAGAAGGCGGAAGGAGAGAAATGAGATGGTGCGTGAGTTGGAACTCCAGAGGAACCACGGAAGGAGCCTCCGGAAGGACACTGAAGAAGGCAAGCTGAGCGTTGTATTTATAGAGGAAGAAGAACAGAGCAGCAGCTCATTAGCTCACTGATTGAGCTCGATGATTGCAGCTCCCCATTGATTGCAGCTATTGATTGCGCAGGGGACAAGGTTGAAACGCGGGCGAGATTTCTGGTAGGCGCCGTCACAAGTTGCAGAGCGAGTCGGCGGAGAAGATAACCCGTTTAGATCTGTATTTTTAGTCACGTCCGCTTCCTCAAATGAGGCGGTTGCATGGGCGGTTTAAGTCACGTCCGCCTCCTCAAATGAGGCGGTTGTGTAGGCGGTATGAATTTGTATCCGCTAACACATGCATCCTCTCTTGTCCGCCTCCTTGTCCTCTTGTTTATGAGGCGGTTGTAATGTTTTTGTCCACCCCCTAATGAGGCGGTTGCCTCTATTCTCTTCCTTCCTAGTGTCGTCCGCCCCCTAATGAGGCGGTTGCATGCAAATCATGCGCATGCATGTCCTCTCCACGTGACTTTGTCTATCCCTTATAATATATGTCTTTGCTTGTCATTTTTCCTACATTTTAACACATATAATACATCAGTTAATATAACAACATAATTATAGGAAAAACCCTAGATAAGTGCGAAACATTACTAAAAAATGCTGCAATTAATAAGGTGATTAAACCTTAAAAAGTCTATATGTTTTGCACTTATCAAGGAGCTTCCAAGCTTCGATGGAGGTAGAAATCGTCACTTTCTTCTTCCTCCTTTCTTCTCTTCTTTTCTCCTCTTCTCAGGGGCGGAGCCAGCCTGTGAAAATCGGAGGGGCCATGTACAAATATTAGAGGGGCCTAAGTATAAAACATCTTATATTATAAATATTTTTCAATTGAATTTTTTTTTTATTTGGGGGGGGCCAAGCCCACCCAATGGAGCACATAGCTCCGCCACTGCCTCTTCTTTTCTCCTCTATTTTCGCCTCTCTCTCGTCTGTTTTAGGTTGAAGCCGTGTGTGTTGGATAATGGGGAAGGAAGCCCCAAAATGTAGCCTTTTAATAGAAGATTCTGGGCAAAATTTCCGTCCGACCGACCTTGTAAGGTCGGTCCCAAGGTCGGTCGGACTCTGTTAGACGGAAGCACATGACAGGTTTTAAAGCTCGACCGACCTTATAAGTCCGGTCGCAAGGTCGGTCGATTCCAGTGTGTTTGGGACGGCGTGGGCAGAGTCGGACCGACCTTGGCAAGGTCGGTCCCAAGGTCGGTCGGCCCCAGAATGTCCTTCTTCTGTGCCGGAATTCTCCCGATGCTTCCCGTTGGCTTGGCATCCTTCCCGAGGTGCTCGAACATTGATGCATTCTCAGATTAAGCTCTCAAAATGTACTCAAATGAGTATTTACCTATTTGAATATGCCAAAGGCATAAGATCACTAATAAACACAAAAATACTCCATAAAGTGGTGAAATAAGTCATGAGCCGAATAAAATGACGGTGAATAAAGACCTTGAGAGAGCATTATTTCACCACTTATCACCTATGAATAGATTTTTTTTTGTGTTTTAGATGAAGTTGCATAATGTAAGTTGACAAACCAAACCCACATGAATTTGTAACAATTGCTAAGCTACACAATATTGAAAACAAAGCACAATATATTAACCTCAATAAATCGGAAACAGAACATAGATTCATCACAAATAAAATATACCAACCTCTTCTCCTTGTTTATCTGTAAAAACTTCATCGATTCATAGGGCTAAAAACAGAGTGTTCAACCACGCTCAAATAGAGACAACAGTTTTCAGTTGCACGCAATAGTATTTAAACTTGCATACTTATTCCAGTGCATGTATACCCGTTCGTGAAGCATGTATAACTAGACACATGTACAGATTTATTTATGCATATCCTTGTGAACCAAGAGAAAGGAAGTACTTACGCTGTGGTGGGAGTACATGTTTAAACTTGTTTTAGAACGAAAGGTGACGATCTACGCATTAAAAATCTTGTTTTAGAACAAAATAGGAAGAAGTAAGGAGGAGGAACGAGAAGCGGAGTACAAGATATTATTTCAATGACTAACCAAGTGCTCATCGGCCGGGGGAGGGGGACAATGACAACAAGAAACAACAAAAAGGAAGGATAAGAGAGGAGGAAACTTACCAAGGTCGGGTTGAAGCAGAGAGTTTGCAGTACTCAACTATGTGGTGGGGGGAGTAAAGTGAAGATTTTTTATAACAGAGATAGAAGATGAAGAGGCTTGCACAGGAAGTTGTGTATACATCCAATCGAGAAGGGTTTTATCAGCAATTACTAATATCTGTAGAGTATGAAAAATTGAAAGACTTTCAAAGACTAAACGACGTCATACCAACTTTAGATTATGGTTCTTTGAATAACCGTGCTCTAAAGTCCTTCCAAAAAAATCTTCTCGTGGAAAATATGGTCTATACTGAGTTTCGAACTCGCAATAATGGATAATGGCTCATGAGCCCCACCATTGGGTCATGAGTCTAGTCCTTAAGATAACTAAATATATGTAAAATGCACACTCTAAATTAATGTTTTTTAAACAACCATTATTTAACTAGTTTTAGTTTTCTATGTCATTCAAAATGATACTATAGTGTTGTTTAATAATATATGGCATGTATTACAATCTTGATTTATTATTTCAAATGTTTTAGAACTCATAAGTTTATTATTGTGAATATTTTAAAGTATATTATGGTGAAGTAAAATTATTTTTACAAATTTATAAATCAACTTTTATTTGTATATATATATATATCGATATTATATGCTACAAATATATGTGTTGAGCTCAGTTTTACTTTTATTTAAATATTTAAATTGGTGATCATTTTTAATTGTAACAAAAATATATGTAAAACGACGACGTTTAACATACGCGTGCACAGGTTAGATTACGGATTTTAAATTACGGTTTCTAAGAGATCCGTAATTAAAAGTTGTGCACCACCTTCCATAAAGGAAATACCGTCTTCATCTGCGGTCCACTAATAATTTTTAGTTACGTAACAAACCGTAACTAATTAACTCTGTCTCACGAATTTAATTACGGTTTACTTTATAACCGTGAATTATCAATGTAATTTATTGTTTTCTTTTCACTAGTGATATGTTTGTCGGTTTATTTATACACATTGTAGTAAGTGAAGGCCTACTTTGACCTATATCTTCACTTGTCCCAGTTATAAGTTGTGATTCTTCTTCTTTGAATTGCTCTCTCGGTAGAAGGATCGTACTTGATTCACATATGAAACGTGAGGTTGAGAGTGATGTATGAAAATACACTTCAAAAATAAGTTACAGAACAGAATAGACCTGGGTCGGAATGATCGAAACTTGAACTTAACCCAAAATTAGATTCTAAAATTTTTTAACTGCAATCTAGCCGAATATTAAATGAGTCACCTAAGCTCGGCACGTATATTAAATTGATATACTCGATGAGGTTCAGTTGGGTTAAATATCTAGATCAATTCAACTGTATTAAAATTACTATATATTAAAAAAAGTTAAAACACTCAACGGGAACCAATCCAAGAAATATTTAGATCACATAATTTAATTCAAACGGGCTATTATAAAGTTAAGTCCAACATTTCACCCAAATACTTTTTGTGGACCTAAACAAAGCAATAATCTTTTCGTTCAACAAGCTTATTATTTATGAAAATAACACCAGTCCAACTGGTTCTTATGGTAAGTTTGTTTCACCTTTCAACAAATTTTTTTTGTTTATATATGTCACACCTCAATATACTAAGTAATATTCCGTTTTAGAGTTTAATTCTAGATCTAACATGACAAATATTTTGTATAAGATGGGGTATTTTTACTTTGCCTCTTTTCTAAATGAATTATCAATGATAGATATAATTCGTATACCTTTTTCACAATTTGCCAGTGATATATGTTTTGTTTTATCTTGAATGATTAGTCAAGTAGATAATAATTTTCCTACAATAATCAAGTCGTTGATTCAGAAATCACAGTCTAATAAAATAGCCGAGGGTCGTCTAATTCAAACAAACCACCAAACATGGTTCTATCAAAAAGTGTCTGGGCTCTAGGGCATGCCCAATATTTCTCTTTGGGCCTAGTAGAAAGCCTAATAATTTGTCATATGCTCATAGGCCCTCTCACAAGAAAATGGTCTCAAGGGCCTCAAAGGCCGGGCACAGCTTAAGTACTGCATAAGAATATGCGCTGCAGTGCTGCAGCTACAAAATGAGAAAAATTATCTCATCACTAGAAAAAAAAAAAAAGAAGAGAGTAGTTTCCAATAACCAAATTAACTCAAAATTGAATTAAGTGAAAATTGATTAATGACTGCAAAGTTAAATTAACAGAATTAATTTCAGTTAATATATAGGCACAATAATCGGTACTGAGTTTAATAAATGGGCACAATAATCCATGAGCTATATTGACACATGTTAATTTTGTAGTGGTTTAAATTTTAAAACCTCACACCTTTGGAATAGCACCTACGCACATAAAAAGTAAATTAATCATAAATCGTCAAATACCTGTGTTTGGATTTGATATAGAAAAATCTCTTTTTGGTTTAATGGAATTAACTAAAGCATATAGACAACATGCACACAAATGATCATTTAGTTAATTTATCAAATTAATCATTTCTTAATGGTCCCAAATGGTTCTTATACAGCACCCATATACCACGAACAAGAGTTTCATGCTTAATCTGTAGATTAGCTAGTGAAAGCCTTATAAACTCTTCTTGAGAACAAGAAACGCATATGAAATTGAAGAATATTACAGTTCTTCATTGAGCGTTCAGATTAGGGGTGGATAGCTTTTCCTATTCGTTATGGTACCCATGTGGCCCAACGGATATGCCAAGATTCCAAAACCACCGTAACACTTTTTGGTTTAATTTATCATGTATCTCACATTCTTAATTGTACCAATAAGAGAAGAGAGCAACCAACTACAATCATTGTATGTATCATTTCAGAATATGTATCAGTATGCTTTGCCTTTCTCAATGCAATAATTCATTACGGGGAATAATAATAACATTTTTTTCTTAAAACTAATCGAATACAAAGCTTTTTCCAAACAAAAGTTTAAATTATTGGATAGTACTGTTCTTCTAGAGTTATTGAATTGTACTACCAGTTATAATGTTGACCCCTCATCATGTTATTTCATCACGGATATTATTTCTGCATAGATTCAACAAAAGTGCTAGTTTCAATATAGGGGTCGTTCTGTGAACGCTTTTTTTCTTTTTAGTAGATTAATGTGACATGTGTCATATGTTTATTGTCCTATTTTTCTCTCTTGGTCCCACTGGAAACCAAATACTGCTCTTACATTGGTTAACCACTGTTAAACCATAGACACGTTAATAAGAACGCTGCTTTTGCTGCGTTCACAGAACGACCCCATAAATCGAGTTATCTTTGATTAATGCCCGAACTTTGATAAGTCCAAGGGAGTGATCCTCCGTCATATACATTAATCATCATCAGTTGATCAATTAGATTAAGGTGATTAAGTTTCATTTTTGTAGAATATACTTTCTTCCTTTTAAATTTTGAAATTATAGGTAGTTCTTCTTTATGTTTTTTGAAAGGGTCTTTGTTCACACTAGCTTGGTAAATGTATAATTGGATTTGGAACTAGTATTTTTAGCAACGTTGTATGTTTTGTTGATTAATTAAATCCTCATATTTTTTGTTAACTAACTATGTTTGATCGGGAACTGATCAAGTGTCGTAATTTATATTAATAGGTTCCAAATAGCAGACATGGTAGTTGACTGACCCATTCTTGCGAGGCCTTGTCTGACCCATTATTATTTAGGCCCATTATTGTTCACCCCTATTTTAATCTATCATAACAAACTAAAAACAAATCTCCCCTTCGATCGTCTTCATCCATGGCTACCCCAGGCGCTAGCCCCCCAGTGGCACCAGTTACACAAATTTCTCTTCTCACACTAGATCTATGTTCGTAGTCGTGTCCACCTCATCTTCATCATACTCAATCCTTGCTCTCGCATCTATATCATCAAACTTCGATCGTTCAGACAACTACCCCACTATGATCTGCTTGATTCAGCCCTTTCTACTCGGCAACGATCTCTACAAGTACATAGATGGATCGTATCCTTGTCCAGCTGCAGAGACAGGCGGTAAACATAATCCAGATTACATTAAATGGGTTACTCAAGATCAATTAGTCATGGGCATAATTCTCTCTTCTCTCACTGAGCCAATGATAATCCAAACCTCTTGTTGCACTACCTCTGCATCATGTGGAAAAATCAACATGATATTTATGCCTCACAATCAGTGGCTTATTGGTCAGTATTTCCACAACTTTCTAGTATTAAGAACAAAGGGAAACAAATTTGTTACCGATTATTTCAACAAATCTCAGACGCTAGTCTCTGTCTAGCTTTTGCTGGTCACAATGTTTTAAATCGGGATATGGAAACCTTCCTTCTTGAAGGTTTACCAAATGAATTTGATTCTATGGTGACATATCTTTTAACAAAACCAGAAACTCTTATCCCACACCACCAACTCCTTGGCCATTTGTCGCATCAGGAAGTTATAATCAATGACCAGAACAACTAGATCTCCCAGAACCTCAGTGTCAATAACACGTCTCATTCCTACAGATCTGACAACTCCACTAAAAAATCTCAAGGGGACAAAGGGAAATCCAATTACAATTCAAATAGAAACACTAACTCACGATCCAAGGGCAGGGGGTACCAATCTAGGTACAAAAACACCACTTCTACATTTGACTCTCCCTCCCAATTCCCTGCCACTTTTCCTGGACATCAGGACGATCATCTTCAATGTCAAATTTGTAATAAACGGGGTCACTCAACTAAAAAATGCTATCATCGCTTCAATCAATCCTACAAAACACCTCCTCCTAAATCCTTTCAAGCCAACATAACCTCTTAATAGAACCAACCTACCACAAACTCCTGGGTTGCTGACATTGGTGCTACACACCATTTTGCTGGTGATTAGTTTGAACATGGGAGCTACAGAGTATAATGGCACAAATACCGTTAATCTTGGTGATGGTACATCTCATACTATATCTCACACAAGCATGGGTAACCCTGCTACATCCAATTATTCTTATCTTCTACCTCACATTTACCACACTCCTGGGCTAAATAAAAACCTTATTTTCGTTCATCAATTCACAAAGGATAATTATGCCTTTTTTTGAATTTCACCCTAATTTTTTTTCTTGTGAAGGATCGCCTCTCTAGAAAAACTCTCATCCAAGGTCTGGTTAAGGGTGATCTATATGTTTTTCTTGATGGTTTTCCCCCACATCAGGTCCACTCCACCAGCCTATCCTATGGTGTTAGAACTTCTCCTACTTAGTGGCATAGACTTCTTGGCAACCCCTCTACCACTCAGACTTAGTTAACCATTACTAAGTTTCAGTTGCCTATTAATACTAGTTCTAATACTTTAAACTTTTGCTCAGCATGTTGATGCTCTTCCTCACCCTTTAACTACTTCTAGATCCCCCAAACCATTTGATAGTTGATGGTTTTTGTTATTACCTTTTGGTAGTTGATGACTGCACTCGTTACATGTGGTGCTACCCTTTATGTTTAAAGTATGATGTTGCTACTGTTTTCCCAGTGTTTCTTAAACTTTTCAAGACTCCATTTCCACTCATAAAAGTTGTTCAGATGGATGGGGGGGGGGGGGGGAATTCACAGCCCTCAAACCTCTATTTCACTAAAAAGGCATAAATCACCGTCTCTCTTGTCCTCACTCCCATTAACAACAAGGGATGATGGAATCTAGACACCGTTTTGTTATGGACAAAGCTTTGACTCTCTTGGCACAAGCCTCCGTGCCCTAGTCATATTGGTCCTATGCTGTTCTCACCTCCACTTACTTATCAACCGCACCCCCACAAAAGTACTTCACAATCAAACCCCCTTTCAATTGTTATTTCATTTTGCCCCTGATTACTCTAAGCTTAGAGTATTTGACACACTTAGTTGGCCTAATTAACTCCATTATCAACACCACAAATTGGATTTTGTTCTACAAAATGCATTTTCATTGGATACAATTTAAGTCACACATGATATCTTTGCCTAGAACCCACAACAGGCAAGATTTATATATATCCTATGATGTTACATTTAATGTAAACCTTTTTTCCCTTTGCTATTATTTCATCCCCAACACCCTTATCCAATGCTCATTTCACTTTTGATGTTTTACCTGACCAAACAGATCTCCAAATTCACTCTATGTTACCACAGAATCCCTCCAGTCTTGCTCCTTTAGACTCTTCCTCTACACAGACAGAACAAACAATACCACAGCCTGCCCCCTCAAAACCTCTCATCCCTCCTACCCCTAGAGCCTACAATTCCTCCTACCAAAACACAACCAATGACCACAAGAATTCAAACTCACTCCGTGAAGCTCAACACTCACACAGATGACACAATTTCTTGGCCACAGACTCACAACACATCCAAAACACCTACACCTATTCCTGACACTCCTACCTTCAAACAAGCTCAAAATTACGCAGAGTGGAATGAGGCAATTCAGAAGGAATACAATGCATTAATACAAACAGAGACTTGGGAATTGGTCCCTTGGGATAAATCCATGAACATTCTTGGGACCAAGTGGATCCTCAAGACAAAACATAATGTGGCTCTATTTCAAGAAGAAAAACAAGGTTGGTGGCACAAGGATTCTCTCAATCCTATGGGAAAGACTACACCGACTTAAAGTCTAGTGATTAAGGTTGCTACTATCCGCTTAGTTCTCTCTATAGCCATTTCTAATACCTAGCTTGTCCATCAAGCTGACATCCATAACGCCTTCCTCCATAGAGATCTAGAGGAGAAGATTTACATTCGATGGTCCTAGGGATTTGTTAATCCTAATCTACCCCACCATGTTTGTTGTCTCAAAAAGAGTCTATCACTAGTGCAAAAAATGTTTTTTACCACGGTTATTTTGCCTATATACCACGGTTAGGAACCGTGGTTTATACTCGCGTGGTATATCGTAAATGGCTATAAACCACGGTTTGAAACCGTCGTTTAAAAGCCAGATTATAAACCACGGTTCTGCTACGACCGTCGTTAAAGCCCATTGTGTCACGGGAATCAGACGATTTTATACGACGGTTTGGCTTAATACCGTGGTATATAATGTTTTTATACGACGGTTTGGACAGAAACCGTGGTATAAAATATACATTATACGACAGTTTTCTACTAAACCGTGGTATATAACGTCGTTCCATTGAGTTTTAAACCACGGTTTTAACTTAACCGTGGTTTTTTTTTCTTTTTTTTTAGTTTTTTTAGTTTTTTTAGCCTCTACCATGTGTTTTCCACACAACCCAATTACAATCGCATATACAACTTGTAAGAGCATCCAACTGGTATTGCCCTTTGATAACCAACCACACTATGACCATAAACCAAGTTGCCAGTTTGAATTGCAACATTGAAAACGAATTGCAAACAAAACTTTCAAAAATAAGAGAGAGTTGAACTTTACAAACTTTGAGAGTCTAACGTTGCTTCAGCACAAACAAAAGTGTAAGTCTAACTACACTAGCTAGGGATAAGATCTAAGAAACGCTCAAGTAATTTTTGCACCAAAACTGCGATAAATGATCTCTTACAAAGTCCAGATCCACTTTGGAATACGTGACCCCTGCTTTTGTGAAAAAAGAAATGATTGTCCATAAAAAGAAACTGACATCATTAGTAACACATATTTTATTAAAATGCAATAACTTTAACTACAACTTTGATTAATGGGTTACCTTGTCATCATCATCAAGTCTATATTTTGTACAATCTCGTACATGTACCCGCATCACGTAATAGCCACAGCTCCGTGAATCAGCTGTTTAGACACTGTCATCACACCATCCATGGATTACCAACTTTAGACAGATCAAGAAATTAAATTTAACTTTAATACAAAAATGCATGCATAAATTAAATGATTACTTACACGTATGGATTGGAAGTTCAAGATGGAGAATGGTTTTCTTCTCATCACTTAAACCAAGCTTATGGCCCCTGCATAAATACACATTTTAAATGAAGCCATTTATTTCCAATAATCCAGGACAAGCTTAAAATAAATACAAAATGCATTAAAATTTTAAATACTCACTCCTTCAAATATTTCTCTACAGCGATCTCTCGAAGGTCATCAGCGCCCAATGGTCTAGTATCAACACGCATGAGGTGTCGATACACAACACCATCAACATCCAATGATTGCTACCACAGGTAAAACAAAGAATTTTTGTAGAACAATATTTTTAATTTATCACATAATGTGATTAGGAAGCAAAAATTCCAGTTATTGTGTACTTACATCTGATGATATGGGATCAGTATATTTCTTCTTCTTCGCATCGCAGTACAAAATCCCTGCCTCACGTGTTTGCACATCCTTGCTCATCCATGCTGCCTGACTTGCTGACATCAATTGCGGACACAAGAAAGAGATGGCAAATAATCTCTTGCTCGCTAGCAGTCTACTAGTCAACACCTAAACAATATTTTTTCATAAGATATGTTAAATAGCTTAAAAAATGAAAGATAATTTAATAATTTAAAAGATAATTACACACAATAGGCCTGAATCACAGAGATGTTTAAGCAGGTCTCCCATCAAAAAT
The DNA here is from genome assembly GCA_023374045.1 of Limonium bicolor. Classification (NCBI taxonomy): domain Eukaryota; kingdom Viridiplantae; phylum Streptophyta; class Magnoliopsida; order Caryophyllales; family Plumbaginaceae; genus Limonium; species Limonium bicolor. Next base: position 409,807,603 of record CM041776.1, on the reverse strand, counting down.
TCTCTTAGATCGCTCCGATAATCATCAGATCTCTGGGCTCAGGGAGTGGAAAACATGCTTAGACACTTTCATGTTGAATTGGTGACAAACTGCGGCCTCGTCATGAAAACCATACAACATTTTTTGTTTGTCTGTCAACTTCTTCAGATACTTGGTGTCAGAATGGGGATCTCCTAGGAGTCATATCGAAAGGTTTCACCACTTCCTTTCTCACACTCTGACTCTTCTCATTTGATTTCACAACTTCCTTCCCCTTATCCACTTTCCTCTTCTTAACTGGTCTTAATTCCTTATCAATCTAATAGTATACAAAATTTAAATAATAAACATCAGTCAACAGTCAAGTTAAAAACTAAATAAGCATGTAAATAGTTTACCTTGTCACTAACCATCAATGAGAATATGGCCATGGACAACTGAAGATTGTGTTTGACCTATTTTACTCCACTGATTCCACTCCAACGGAGGCGGAGAGTCCTCATGGCCTCGCACAATGTCGTCTACCATCACACGAGCGTGAAGAGGTGGGATGAGCTTGAAATGTACTATACTGTTCGGTCCCGTTGCTAAAACCCGACCGTATGTAACATGCACAGTCTCACCATCCAACACTTGAAACGATGGCATGATTTAGCCACCTACATCAACTCACAACAGTAAGCAAGGTAATAAAATTATATTGTTTTAAAGTAATGTTAAAATAACTAAGGAGGAAAAAAGAACAAACCGGAAGGTTTTGATAAGGAAATGTGTCCTGGTAGAAGAAGAAGTGCAGGATGATCGACCATTGGAGTATCCACCGTCGTGGTAGGAGCCGACGTCGGTGTAGGATCATCGACCATCAGAGTATCCGCTGTCATGGTAGGAGACGTCGGTCTAGCAGTAGGTGCCTGTAGGAGACGCGGCCACTGTTGATGTATCCGTCGTCGCGGTAGGAGCAGACACCGTGTAGGAGTAGGTGTCGTGTAGGAGTATGCACCTGGCCCAATACTAAAGCCTCAAGTCTTCGCAGGCGCTCCTCGTAGGCTTGACGCTCCTCAGCGTGACGTCTATCCTACTCCTGCACCCGCTCCTGCACCCGTGCATCCACCATTCTCTCTATCATTTCAGCATGTGATACTCTCGATCGAGACGAAGGAACACGTCTTTTTTGGCGAACTTCCCAACCTAGCCCCCGCACTCGCCCTGGATGATCCTTTTGCCCAAGGGCCTTATTCAGTGGATCATCCTGAGACGGAGGGGCCGGAACCATCTCCCTCGCTCAGTAGATCCAGACTATTTTAAATTACAAAAATATTAGAAATGAACTTACTAATTAGTAAACAACAACTTTTAAAAATATATACTTACAATCTTTGAAGCCAACTCAGTAGTCTCGCTCTACGGGAACACATATACTCCCTCGTCATTTTTCTTCATGCGACCCAGCATAAATGTCTGCACCCTACTTGCATCGTCAACATTATCAATAACTGACTGAGTGCCGTCTTTATTAGTTTTCGTCAGTAAGCCCTCACTCTTCCACTTCTCCAAGCGCCCCGTATATCCAGCTTACCCCATGAAGTGCTTATATATATTTCTTCGCCCGGTTACGTCTCGCTTGTTCTTGACGTAACTGTTACAAAATTTGTATATTTGTAAGTTATACATAATAAAAAATATTTGTTAAATTTATTCCTTAAATAATTAAGAAAAAATAATTGTAAAATACCTTAAACTCTTCAGTCTGGCGATGGTCGTAGAATATCTTACAGTCCTCCTCTGTGATCATACCATCATACACTACCCACGGCGGTGACCTCTTGGAGCCCACTTTGGTAATCCAACCATCTACCAACCGATGCTTGAACTGTCGCAATGATGTCGCTAGAAGTGATTCAATCTTCGTGAATTTCATCCGCGCTTTGTACCGCTTCTTCACCATCTGCCACATGATGTCTTTGTCTGCCTTTTCTTGATCCTTCCAATCCTTATTAATCGAACAATGGAATTTTACCATCAATCCCAAGTAAGAAGCAAACTGGTGCTTCGACCCACCAGAATGTCGGAGGTACTTGTCCCAAACCAAATCGATGAGAGAATCCTTCTTCACCTTCAACCCACGGGTCGGTCCACGTCCCTTCTGAGGATTTTGCGAAGTAGATGCAGCTGGTGGTTCTTCACAGGGACGTCATCGTCAATATCATCCAACCCCAACAGTAAGTCCTCTTCGACTTTATCGTCAGGATCCATAATCTGAAAATAATCAATATTAACAAGGTTAATACGAACATCTACTGAATCAAATGTTGAAACATGACAAAAAAATAAATATATATATATATATTGTCAATCAGACTTACAAAATATCATCGTTCCAATCCACTCTTCATTGTGGTCGGGCCTTCGATATTCAAAATTAGTTACATTATCTACCTCCATCGGCAACCGATTAGGTACATCTGTTTCATCTTCACAGTCGTATTCATCCTCATCAACAATATTATCAATCCCAACTATCGATCTTTTACTCTGCATTACAATAGACCATCTGGAATTACACTGATCACGACAGTAGAATACTTGTTTTGCCTTTGATGCAACAATAAAGGGTTCATCAGTAGGAGCCGCTGTCATTAAATCAACTATCTTCATGCCATGATCCTCCTCACGATATCCCTGTTTGTTGTCCACCTATTTGCAACGAAATATGCAAGTTTCATAACTAGTGTATTCAAGACCCAGATATCCTCAATAACACCATAATATTCGTTCTTCAGTGTATTACGACTTGTTCCTGTGAAAATGTCTTGTGAAGCGATACGATGCACACCACTGTTCTGGTTTGTCGATTTACAATCTTGACGTTCAGTGTAAAAAGAAAATCCATTTACATCATAGCCTTCATAAGACAACACATCGAGATTTGGACCGAGTGCCAACAACTGGATCATTTCATCCACGTTCCTTGAATCTTCATACAACACCTTCTGTTTGAACCACTTAACAAATGTTGCATTCTGCTCTTTTTTTAATTTGGCATTACTCATCGTTGGGTGTTTTGTTTTGAGGTAGGCTAGGTGCATCGAAATACAGTTCGACACTTTCAGAGTGATTTAACACAACCAGATGTGCCTTGTTCAATGTATCAATATCAACTCTGCATAATTTTTTTCCACAGGTACTAACCCCTTTAAGCCTGCCATCTTGTCTTTCTTTTGGTAATCCAATAACATCAACACCGTGTAAGTAGTGAGTGCGAAATTCAACTATCTCCTCTGTTACTGTCCCTTCAATTATGCTTCCCTCTGGACGCCGACGGTTTTTCATTTTCTTTTTTAGTATACCCATATATCTCTCAAACGGATACATGTATCGAAGGTATAACGGACCACAATGTTTGATCTCTCTAACAAGATGAACAAGTAGATGCACCATAATATCAAAAACAAAGGAGGAAAATACATTTCCAACTGACACATGGCGATCACAAGGTCATTCTATAGTTTTATCCAGCGTCTCCACATCAAGCACTTTACACGAAATTCCTTTGAAGAAAACACATAAATTTGTAATAGTTTTCCTGACATCAGCTGGAAGGATCCCACGGATTGCAACCGGAAGTAAGTGCTGCATCAGCACATGATAGTCGTGAGACTTCATCCCTACCAATTTAAGATCAGACATTGATACCAAACTTGATATGTTCGATGAGTAACCAGATGGCCCTTTAATATGACGAAGAGAACTACAAAACTTATTTTCTCTTCTTTGGATAATGTATGACAAACGGGAGGCAAGAATGTTCTTTTCCCTCTTTGTTGTGGCGCGAGTTCTTCTCGTATACCCAATTCAACCAGACCTTTTCTACCCTTCAAATGGTCTTTTGTCTTTCCTTTCACGTTTAGTAGTGTCACAGTTACACTTTCACCAATGTTTTTCTCCACGTGCATAGCATCAATGCAATGTCTCACCTCTAAATGTTGCCAATATTCAAGTTCCCAGAATATTGATTTTTTCTTCCAGATGCTCTTTTCAGTGGCTTTAATTGGTGGACCGAAGTTGTTCACAACATTCTTCAACTGATTGTAAGTCTCAGCAGCAGATAGTGGTGGTCGTGCGACTGCCTGATCCGTTTTTTCATCAAACTCTTTTGTCATCTTACGGTATTTGTGACCTTTCGGGAGGAATTTCCGATGGCCCATGTACACATTTTTTCCACCGTGTTTTAACCGTATACCACAAGTTCTATCTCAACATATAGGGCACACTATAGCTCCTTTAATTGTGTATCCCTAGAGGTTGTCGTATGCAGGGAAATCATTGATTGTACAAAACAACTTAGCCCGGAGCGTGAAGTTTTCCATATCGTATGAATCATACACTGTTGCACCTTTATTCCACAACAATTGTAAATCGTCAATAAGTGGTTGCAAAAACACATCAATTTTGTTTCCCAGTTGTTTTGGACCCGATATCAACAGAGAGGAGAATATGTCTGGGTTTCATACACAGCCATGGCGGCAGATTGTATATTGTCAATAAAACAGGCCAAGTACTGTGTATACTGCTCAAAATGCCATAAGGGTTCATCCCATCAGTGCATAAACCAAGTCTTAAGTTCCTTGGGTCTGTACCGAATTGAGGGTATATTCTGTCAATGTTTCTCCATTGTGGTGAATCGGCTGGATGTCTCAATTTACCATCATCCTTTATATGGGTAGCATGCCATCGGAGGTTCTCAGCATCTTTCTGAACTGCAAACAAACGTTTGAATTGGGGAATTATCGGTAGATACCACAACACCTTCGCAGGAGAACCCACTTTAGTGCTTATGTTGAAATACCCCTTGTAGACACCAAAAATTCTTCCCCATAAAACAAAATTCAGATAAATAAATAAATAAAGGGTAGTCGCCTTTCTTTCAACACTTATTCATGTGCGTACCAAAATAAATCTGTCATTTTTTATTTTTTTTTGTCTTTTTTTTTCTTCTTTTCCTTCTTCTTTTTTTAAATTAATTTCAAAGTGTTTCCGAAAAAACCAATCCTTTTAGTTATTTCATTTCACTTTACTTTACTTCACATATTTACTGTCATATTATTATTATATTTTGATTTCATTTTATCTTATCTTACCTATTTAGTCTTAGATTGTGTTACTTTTTTTTTCTTTTAATCTTATCAAGTTACTTATTTCATGCCTGTAAAAACACTCCTTTTATTTCTTTGTAAAATACATACAAGAATGTAACAATGGTCTAGTGATGGTGCTCCCCACCCTCCTTGTGCAATCGAGCCGAGTTACTAGAGCAAGAACGGTCCATCATTTCAGTCCACTTCCGCCCCCATTCCTCATCTCGTTCATCCGGCCCAGATGAAATCCCAAACCCAGCAAACATCCCGGAAAAACCTAGCCCACCTCACTGTTATAAAGGTAATAACTACAACTAGGGATCGACAGCAGCCGACATGCACAAATCCCAACCCTGGAATCTTTGGTCGATGAACCTCTCTCTCAAAAAACAACGAACGAAAAAAAAAAACAGTGAACTACGTAAGGTCTGATCTCAACAGGGAGTTGAGTACGTAGGCAACCCATACAGGGTGCGACCCCACATCAATCAAAATGCCATTTTTCATCAGCCATCTCACCTCCGAACAACCCTGTATTGTCTCACAGACCCGAGCGTCTCACAGACTTTGTCATCCCAATGACTTGAATGTCTCACAGACCCGAACATCTCACAGACCCGAGCGTCTCACAGACCCGAGCGTCTCACAGATTCGAGCGTCTCACAGACTTCGACATCTCAAGGTTTCAAACGTCTCATAGACCCGAGTGTCTCACAGACTACTCTCTCACACCCAAAACTTCAAACCCTTCAAAACTTCCAAACAAAAAAAAAAACAGTGAACTACGTAAGGTCTGATCTCAACAGGGAGTTGAGTACGTAGGCAACCCATACAGGGTGCGACCCCACATCAATCAAAATGCCTTTTTCACTCAACCAGCTTTCAACCCTTTCATTTGGCGCTAGCTTGACAGAAAAGCCCGCCTCATCTACTCTCTTTTCTCTCTTCCCCTCTTAATCCTATCCTTGGCTTTCAAATGAATCTCTCTAAAAGGTTTTGAAAGAAGACAATCCCGACAATTGGAGACCGAGGTTTCCTCGGGCACCAATCCAAAGTCGTGGTCGTTGCCACTTCTAAGGGGTGTAACCCAGTGCGAACCCAACATAGAATCTCTAGTATGACCGGATAAGCCCCATCCGTAGGCAACAATTTCAGAGTCAACCAACGGTTCTTAGAACCCTCATTCCTTTCCTTCTAGTATATTAGGTCAAACTAGGTGGCGACTCTAGTCAATTCCGCCTTATAGAGGCATAAGTCCGCGTGGGCCCATCGAGAGCGGGTGTAGTGTTCACTTACACTCCCCCTTATGCTTTCTGGGAAAGACGGACGATTTAGTAGGTATTTGAGGGATGCCAAATAACGGGTTTCACCCACCCAACCACAGAATGGCAATTTCTAGGATCTAGGCTTTTAGTCAACCATATTTAGATAGGCCCCCCCCCTCATACCGAAAATCACCCTCCACAAATGGCGACTCTGCTGGGGAAAACTTGAGTAAGTTTTTCTCAAACTCAAGGAAGACTGAACTCCATTCAAAATTGTCGAGATTTCCTTAACTTCTTTCAAAACCTTTAAGAGATTCATTTCAAAGCCACTAGGACTACTCTACTCCACACTTAGAGTGTGTTTCTGAGAGGATAGTTAGATGAGAGTTCAGAGTTTGAGATCGGCCTTGAGTGATATGTGCTTTAACCTTTTGCATGCTTCACTTTTGTATGTTTTGTGTTTACTATGTCTTATGTTTACTGCTCTTCATGCATGACATAATATTTATTGCTTATTTATTGCTTTTGTAAATGGGGCCTTCCTAGAAGGAGTCAACCCATTGTTGCATCGGGTAGCATAGGACATGCATTCCTCTGTGTCACCCGATTTGTCCACGAGTCACGGGATCCCAACCGGTCCACGGTTGATTCCCCATGAGTTGGGTCCTTCCTAGAAGGAGTTAACCCACGAGGTAATATGGTCCAAGACCAACGCCTTGAAGCTCATGATCCAAAAATATCATCCATTACCCGAGTCTAAGCCAGCATATAGTGAGCCATGAGCCTTCAGTGTCCAGTTGCCTGGTCCAGTGTCTAGGACGGGTTTTATGGGTAGTCACCCCCTTGTATGCCGCCTGTCTGACCACCCTCTGTCTTACCCTGAAGATTGCATGGGCTCAGTTCTCCATGATTCCTCTGCACCACGGGTGTCTCTAAAGCCCAATGTCGCGCTACAAATTCATAGCGGATCCCGTATTTACGGATACCCATACATGACAAAGCGTAGTCAGCGAATAATTTGGACTTTAGACACACCTTATCGTGCAGACGATGGGAGACCCGTTCCCATGCAGTACTTCCCCAAGTTTCCCGAAAAGTGAGTATGTTGTGATAATCCCCGGCCGTGGCTCGTGTGACTGTACTGTATCACTTCGGGTATCCTGACCTTTCGAACTTAAGCACTCCGGACTTTCTTGATGACGTGCCCCACAAGGCATAACAGAGATAAATCCCGAGAGATGAACAGTGAAGGGATGACGGTTCCCCCGGTGGTATGGAAGCATTGATTGACCTGGAAGGTGATTATCCCAATCATTCACACTCAGCTCCACAAAAAATCAGCCACGATTTTTATTTTGCACTTACATGTATGTGTGATCACGTTTCAAAAATTGGCAAAAAAAAAAAAAACAGCTCAAGCACTCCAATGAAATATCTTCAAAGTCGTCCATTTCAAAGGATTTCAAAAAACAATGATTTTCAAAATAGTTATTTCCAAAACAGTTTTCAAAAACGGTTTCAATCAAAGTCTTCTAGAAAACAAGCTTTGTCAAACGGTTTGCAAAAGAATAGATGTTTTCACAAATGTAGTTTCAAAAACTATTTTCACAAACAGATTTTAAGAAAACCTACTTTACACAAACGAATTTCGGAACAACATTTTTCATGGATTATATTTCAAAATAGTTTTCGAAAACAGTTTTCAAAATTGATTTTCACAAATGTATTTCAAAATAAATGATTTAGTCCCCATGTCGTGACCCGCTATTTTTGAAGTTCAACCCACCTTCAGGAGCAGCGGTCATTACCGTGGAGCGTACTAGTCATTTCGTGTTTTCACAAAAGTGGTGGATTTTCACAAAGAATATATGCTCGATCATTCACCTTTCCTTTCTCAAAAATGCCCCTTATTTTCCTTCACCGGAGCAAGTGGGATGCATGAAGATCAACGATGATTCGAGCCAAAATTAGTTAGCCACCAACCCGAGTCGAGCGACATGAAGATCAGAAACAACCTTTCGAGTTCGAAGCTGCAAAGGGTCAGAAGAGCACCAACCAGTTTCTCTTGATCGTAGTGTCACCTTGTTGCCCGAACACGAAGACGAGCGAACGGCCAATCAAGAGCCCGCACATGAGTGAGCAGACAGTCAGAAGCTCAAGGACGAAGCAGAAGAATTCGGGAGCAGTTTTTTAAGCTCAAAATCCCCATTTAATGACTTTTAAAATTGATGTATAGGTTTTCCCTAGCATTCTTTTCTCTCTTGTCAAATTCTGAATAGACTTTGTGTATAGGTTGTACATTCCCTTTGAATTTATTTAGATCAATGTGTATAGGGTTCCCCACTCCCTATTTTTATTTGCGAATGACCAAGCGTCAAAATTCCCATTGAGAAAATCCACCACTTCGAAAACACGTATTTTTAAAACTGTTTTTTTTCTCTCTAAGACTTGATTTCTTGTAGCACATACGAATTGCTTTTTCCCATCTTCGGTCATTTCATATTCATTAATCATGCATAAATCACACCCATCTCAGAAAATTGCATAATCACAGGTTGCATTCTCAACACATCACACACAAACATTCATCTCATTTTTCAAGCGTACTAACATTCACATCTGTCAGATTCTTCTTTGATGACCGTTTTGCAGGTGATTAACCGCGTTTGCCCACGAGTGAAAGCGTGACCCTCAAAGCGATAGCAAGAAACTAGGGATTCAAGCATCTTCCCATTCGGCATACCGTGTACATAGAGACCAACAACCACAAAAAAAGCATGCACAAAAAAAAAAAAAAAATTCCAAAAAAAAATTCCAAAACTCGAGGAGCCAATCACCAACCCGACCTCATTGGAGAATTACTTCTTCAACAACAATCACCACAACTCGACCGTCTTCAGAGCCAATCGTGACGGGATGAGCTTCATGAACTGTGAGATGAATTTGACCCAAGCGAGACTAGGTATAGCCTTACCACGCATGCATTGCATCCAAAACGAAAAACGCAAAAAAAAAAACATTCTGTCAAAACCCAAAGTCAACCATCTTCATTCATCACTTTCAGCATTTCACGCATCTTATACGTAGTAATTCCATATTACCACAGTAGATTGCATTGTAGATAGCCGTGTTTGCATACTCTCATATCGAAACGCCATCTTTGGGAAAAATCTTGAGAGAATGATTGAACAGAGTGCGTGAACCACTTGACTCTTGACCCATCAATGAACACAAGGGTCTAATTAAAATCAGCACCACATACCAAGTGAGTAGTGTGCGAAGAGCGGTATTTTCCCTTGAATTCTGAATGAGGATATTGGACAATCCACCGAGCGATGAGGGAAGATAGAGCGAGTCCATAGAGGTAAAACCATGAGCGACATGTGCATTCCTTCAGCACATGGAGAGGCACAATTCATAGCGAGATCAATGTCGGTAAACAGGATACGAACTGTGATTCATGCAAAGATCCGAGAAGTAGTATGAAAACAATCATTGACTAATGAGAATGACGAGGCACTTAGGAATCAAAATCTCCACAAAACCCAAAAAGATTTGACTGCCCTGTACATAATCCCTTAGTTAGCCCCGCTGAGCCTTTCACGATAAACCTTTTTCTATGAACTCCACAACATGCCAACCCACGTACATATACTTACCTGCCCTTGCAATAGAGGATCTCGAAAGAGCCGGAGCCATGGTCTCTCCCCCACCATCTTTCACAAGAACAACAAACGAAAATGTCCAAAGGAATCAGTGAGTCAATGCGACTCCAAAGTCAGACACCAAAAAAGAACACCGAAATGTTTGAGAAGACCAACGAGTCAATGAAATCTCCAAAGCTGAAAGCCAAAAAAGTAAGCAGAAAATGCCCAAGAAGGCCGATGAGCCCATGCGATTCCAAAAGCAGGAAGCAGGAAAGCGAAAATCACACACCAAAGAAGAAGGAGAAAATAAGCAAAAGAACCAATGATGTCCCGAAGAAACCAATAATGGGTTATCAAAACCCGTCTAATCATTCCACCCATGGCAAAGGTGAAACATGTCCTTTATTGCACAAAATCTCCACAATTCCTAAATAAATCCCACAGTCCCGTGTGACATACATCATACCCCTCAACCCCGTTATAACCCAATGAAAGACCTCTGACTCGTTAGTTGGTGAACGTTAACTGAAAGTATCAGATCTGAAACATGAATCATAAGCTTCGTGCTTGTTATCAACATGTCCCACCTCACAATACAGGGACTATGAGTGAATGAGTGCGACCTTACTTCACAAGGTCTTTAGAGTGCGAGTGACTCTTCGACTAAACCACCAAATCATAATCAGCCTACCCCATTGCAGGAGAGGAATTTGTGAGGAACGGAAAGTCCATAACCTCGAAAGAAATTCTAAGGAAAATACTGCTCCGAGCATCGAGAGCATCATCACACCATTTGCACACACAACCATACTCATGAAAGATTGACCCATATCCCTCCGTGAGAGGAAAGTGATTCACGCATTCTAGCTCAACAATCACTCAAGATCAAACTAAAGATGTCTTATATTCGTAAACCTCATATTAATAGAGATAGGACCGTACCTTTTCTCCAAAAAATTGCATACACATTTTGCATCGTATCTAGCAGTTAGCATTTGCATGCATCATAACCACTTCATTTTCAACATCCGGCTGGTAAGAACTATGCCTAGTCTCGTGGAAGGTCGACTTCAGTTTCCCGCTATCGAAGCTCAACTCAAAATCAAAAGAAATCAAAACCGAGGCCATCCGGAGCCATACGACGATCTTCCCGGAGCCATCCAGCATCATCGGGCCTCATCAACATCATATCCAAAACCAAACTAAAGCCATGCGAGAGCCATCCTCAAACGTTGAGACCGTCCTAGAGACCTCAAGACTACACAGGAGCCATTTCATCACCGGGGTCTTGCCTACACAGTTTCGAACTACGTCAGGTCTGATCTCAATATGGAATTGAGTACGTAGATAGCCCGTCCAGGGTGCGACTACATCAAAGGTGAAAACTTCCCTTTTTCCCTCGGTGTCATCGAAGTGAACCAACCAAAGCGTCGTTATGCTCAATCAGCACAAGGTCATCCCGGAGTCATCCATGGGAATCCTGGAACCATGATGGGAACCACCGATAAAGTCATGCAACTGTTTCATCATTCACCCATGAAAAACAATTTACCCACTACAAAGTCCACAAAAAATTCCCATCAAATCACAATAAATCCATCACTGGAGCCATCAAACTACTTCAAAAATTTCAAACCAAATCTACCCACCACATTGAAGCATTTCAATCACATCAAAACCCACCAACCACCCAAAATGATCACATCCCTCGAAAACACACTAACCATATCAAACCCACCAACCACCCCGAGACCAATGGTCACAACAGAGCCATCAGTGCATGCCGGAGCCATCACTGCATACCGGAGCCACCCAGTGTATACCGGAGCCACCAGTGTATACCGGAGCCATCAACGCATGATGGAGCCATCTCAGATCTTTGAAGCCATGGCAGAGCCATCCCGAAGCTTTGAAGCAACTCTGGAGCCATCAACTCATAGAAAAAGGATTCTACATCCACAAACAGGGAGTCTTGATTTAACCAGTGCATTTGTTTTAAAACACCTCACATCGCATATCATTTACATATACCCGTAAAGTTCTTTCACAATCGAACACATATTCATAACCGCTAGGCAGCTATTACGCTACTAGTGCGGTCCCGTCTTTTCCTCCACTGGGCAGCTATTATGCTACTAGTGCAAGATCATTCATTTCATAACCCGCTAGGCAGCTATTACGCTACTAGTGCGGTCCCGTCTTTTTTTCCTCCACTAGGCAGCTATTACGCTACTAGTGCGAGTTCGTTCATTTCATAACCCGCTAGGTAGCTATTACGCTACTAGTACGGTCCCAATATTTTCCCTCCTCTAGGCAGCTATTACGCTACTAGTGCGAGATCGTTTCACATCCGCCTGCTAGGCAGCTATTACGCTACTAGTACGGTCCTAATATTTTTCCTCCACTAGGCAGCTATTACGCTACTAGTGCGAGATCGTTCACTTCATAACCCGCTAGGCAGCTATTACGCTACTAGTGCGGTCTAGCCTTTTTTTCCTCCACTAGGCAGCTATTACGCTACTAGTGCGAGATCGTTCACTTCATAACCCGCTAGGCAGCTATTACGCTACTAGTGCGGTCTCGCCTTTTTTTCCTCCACTAGGCAGCTATTACGCTACTAGTGCGAGATCGTTCACTTCATAACCCACTAGGCAGCTATTACGCTACTAGTACGGTCCCAATATTTTTCCTCCTTAGGCAGCTATTACGCTACTAGTGCGAGATCGTTCACTTCATAACCCGCTAGGCAGCTATTACGCTACTAGTGCGGTCTCGCCTTTTTTTCCTCCACTAGGCAGCTATTACGCTACTAGTGCGAGATCGTTCACTTCATAACCCACTAGGCAGCTATTACGCTACTAGTACGGTCCCAATATTTTTCCTCCACTAGGCAGCTATTACGCTACTAGTGCGAGATCGTTCACTTCATAACCCACTAGGCAGCTATTACGCTACTAGTACGGTCCCAATATTTTTCCTCCACTAGGCAGCTATTACGCTACTAGTGCGAGATCGTTCACTTCATAACCCACTAGGCAGCTATTACGCTACTAGTACGGTCCTAATATTTTCCCTCCTCTAGGCAGCTATTACGCTACTAGTGCGAGATCGTTTCACATCCGCCTGCTAGGCAGCTATTACGCTACTAGTACGGTCCCACTATTTTTCCTCCACTAGGCAGCTATTACGCTACTAGTGCGAGATCGTTTCACATCCGCCTGCTAGGCAGCTATTACGCTACTAGTACGATCCCACCACTTTTCCTCCACTAGGCAGCTATTACGCTACTAGTGCGAAATCGTTTCACATCCGCCTGCTAAGCAGCTATTACGCTACTAGTACGGTACACAACCAAAGTATTATAGGCTCGTCATAAGTCCTATAACTAGATGTCAAGAGGTCTAGTTGAGGCTCGTCATAAGTCCTCATACTTTCAATTGCATTATAGGCTCGTCATAAGTCCTATAGCTAGATGTCAAGAGGTCTAGTTGAGGCTCGTGCACCCCAATCAATCTAATTGTTAGTATTATAGGCTCGTCATAAGTCCTATAGCTAGATATCAAGAGGTCTAGTTGAGGCACTCCTAAGTCCTCATACTTTCAATCGCATTCTAGGCACGTCATAAGCCCTAGGACTGGATATCAAGAGGTCCAGTTGAGGCACTCCTAAGCCCTCGTGCACCCAAAACCAAATCGGATTATTAGTATCCTAGGCTCGTCATAAGTCCTAGGGTTAGATGTCAAGAGGTCTAACTGAGGCTCGTCATAAGGCCTCGTACATTCAATCGTCTCCATACACTCACGGTCGCATCCCAATATCACTATCTATACCGCAGAGTGAGAATTTTTGGCGCCCTCAACCTTGATCCAATTCTGCAAGTGCTTGCAAATTGAATCAAGGGGAGCCATCTGTAGACACCAAAAATTCTCACCCCATAAAACAAAATTCAGATAAATAAATAAAATAAAGGGTAGTCGCCTTTCTTTTCAACACTTATTCATGTGCGTACCAAAATAAATCTGTCATTTTATGTAATTTTTTTTTTCTTCTTCCTTCTTCTTTTTTTAAATTAATTTCAAAGTGTTTCCGAAAAAACCAATCCTTTTAGTTATTTCATTTCACTTTACTTACTTCACATATTTACTGTCATATTATTATTATATTTTGATTTCATTTTATCTTATCTTACCTATTTAGTCTTAGATTGTGTTACTTTTTTTTCTTTTAATCTTATCAAGTTACTTATTTCATGCCTGTAAAAACACTCCTTTTATTATTCTTTGTAAAATACATACAAGAATGTAACAATGGTCTAGTGATGGTGCTCCCCACCCTCCTTGTGCAATCGAGCCGAGTTACTAGAGCAAGAACGGTCCATCATTTCAGTCCACTTCCGCCCCCATTCCTCATCTCGTTCATCCGGCCCAGATGAAATCCCAACCCAGCAAACATCCCGAAAAACCTAGCTCCACCTCACTGTTATAAAGGTAATAACTACAACTAGGGATCGACAGCAGCCGACATGCACAAATCCCAACCCTGGAATCTTTGGTCGATGAACCTCTCTCAAAAAACAACGAACGAAAAAAAAAACAGTGAACTACGTAAGGTCTGATCTCAACAGGGAGTTGAGTACGTAGGCAACCCATACAGGGTGCGCACCCCACATCAATCAAAATGCCATTTTTCACTCAGCCATCTCACCTCCGAACAACCCTGTATTGTCTCACAGACCCGAGCGTCTCACAGACTTTGTCATCCCAATGACTTGAATGTCTCACAGACCCGAACATCTCACAGACCCGAGCGTCTCACAGACCCGAGCGTCTCACAGATTCGAGCGTCTCACAGACTTCGACATCTCAAGGTTTCAAACGTCTCATAGACCCGAGTGTCTCACAGACTACTCTCTCACACCCAAAACTTCAAACCCTTCAAAACTTCCAAAACCAAAAAAAAAACAGTGAACTACGTAAGGTCTGATCTCAACAGGGAGTTGAGTACGTAGGCAACCCACACAGGGTGCGACCCCACATCAATCAAAATGACTTTTTTCACTCAACCAGCTTTCAACCCTTTCATTTGGCGCTAGCTTGACAGAAAAGCCCGCCTCATCTACTCTCTTTTCTCTCTTCCCCTCTTAATCCTATCCTTGGCTTTCAATGAATCTCTCTAAAAAGGTTTTGAAAGAAGACAATCCCGACAATTGGAGACCGAGGTTTCCTCGGGCACCAATCCAAAGTCGTGGTCGTTGCCACTTCTAAGGGGTGTAACCCAGTGCGAACCCAACATAGAATCTCTAGTATGACCGGATAAGCCCCATCCGTAGGCAACAATTTCAGAGTCAACCAACGGTTTTAGAACCCTCATTCCTTTCCTTCCTAGTATATTAGGTCAAACTAGGTGGCGACTCTAGTCAATTCCGCCTTATAGAGGCATAAGTCCGCGTGGGGCCCATCGAGAGCGGGTGTAGTGTTCACTTACACTCCCCCTTATGCTTTCTGGGAAAGACGGACGATTTAGTAGGTATTTGAGGATGCCAGAATAACGGGTTTCCACCCTCCACAGATGGCATTTCTAGGATCTGGCTTTTAGTCAGACCATATTTAGATAGGCCCCCCTCATACCGAAAATCACCCTCCAACACCCCTGAACATTAAACGCATAAAATCATAACGTTTATAATTCGGACATAAATAACGTACGAAAATTAAATTGAGTATATACATATGTCCGAACGCGTGACAACGTTACATACTATGTCGGTCACGTACTTTACATGTACGTTTATAAAAATACATATACGAAAACGTTATCATATTATACGTCGTACATAATAAATAGTAACGTCACATAACTTCGTTACAAAGAATAATAATAATAATAATAATAATATAACATAATATAATATATAGTCGTTCATATATAAAATGAACATATGCATAGCTTGTTAAAAAAAAGGGGAGTAGATACACTCCCGCTAAGGTTCGAACCCCGTACCTCTCGTATGGCTGACAAACGTCTTAACCGGTTGAGCTGTGCTCAAATTCAATCCTAACACCACCGAACTAAAACTAGTAATATGTCAACTAAGTGACTACAAAAAAAAACGAGCAAACAGCCCCGACTCCTTAAAAGAAATCCCTGCATTTTTTTCCTCCTCAGTCATGTAATTACCGACAGCAACAGAGATTAGTCCCCACTAACCTTGCTTACACACCAACTCTTAGGTGATGCCCCCGTATACTAACCACTTCCTGCATTGTTTTGAAAATTCTCAACGCCCATTTACACAGTGCTTCTCTTCCTTTCTTGCACAACAATACCTTGGACTGCTAACCCACTCAACCTCTTCACCATCACCACATTTCACCATTACCCCAAAACCCCCATACTCCACGGTTTGTGCAAGCCCAGATTCTGTCGCATGACTCCAGACTACTCTTCCTCTCTTCTTGCATGCACCAGTTCTACATGTGCAGAAAACTAGCAAGATAAACACAACCCGTTCCATTGCGCAAGTCCTGGAGCAAAACAATCCAGTCTCTGATTCTAGCAAGGTAAACAGCAGTCGTCAATCCTCCTCAGTCTTCTGTTTTTATGCCGAAAATTTCTTTGCTGCCTAACTCTCTTCCTCCCCAATCTTGGCATAGCTCTGTCTGGAAAATGAATACATGAAGGGTGCCAAAACTCTCCTGGAAGCCAGCGTCCTCTTCTGTCTACGCATCAGTTCAGTAATGCTCCCAAACTCACTCCTGAATATGTTTTTAGTTTCTGTTCTGAGTTCTGTCGAGGAACATGATCCAGAACCACTAACCCCTGTTAATTTCACCTGCATGAACCCCTTGTAGTATCTCTCCAGAAGGGCACTAAGACCCCACGAATAACAACCCCCTGCTGGAACACCACCGGAAGGTAACACCTTCTTCTATTTCAAAACAAAGTTCGGTTTACTCCCACCCATCACCGGTTTTCCTTCCTGGTTAACAAGGGTAACACCTGAACAACTATTCCAGTTGAGGTCGAGTGTCCAAGGTTTGGGAATCTACATAGTGCCAAGAAGATTACCAAGGGGAAACAAACTCCAAAACGCAGAAAGGAACCAAAGGTATTAAAACCATCTAACTGTTATGTACAGATTTCTAAAACTCGTTGCTTCCTGTGTAACTATAATCCAGGAGGGTTATTGGGATTCTATGGAAATGATGTTGAATCTACTATGCACCCAGCCACCTAATTAACTTATACACACCTAAGAAAAAAAAAACAGAACCTAGACCGTCAACAGAAGCATGTTTCGGTTTTTGTGTTTTCCTTTCTCTCGGGTACTGGGACTACCTTGTCTCAGTGTGAGGCTAATACTGTAACTTTGGAAAAGTTGCCTTGGGTTGTTTTAAAACCAAAACTACATTAAGAGATGTAACTAAATGGGTAAACAAGTAAGTTTGAAAACTGAATGATAGTCAAAATCAGAGACAAAAATAACAATGCTTCAGTTTCTGTATAATGGCTCTGTAACTATTTAACGTGTTCTGTCAACTATGTGAAGAAAGATTATAGGGAGTCATATTGAGTGTCTTAGAGTTGGAGCTGTATTAGAATACATAAGTAGGCAACTGAACCAGTGGGAGAAAACTAAGAAAATGAGTTAAGTGTCGGAAACTAATAACAGAAAATAGACTACACCAGTACATGGCATCAGTTTCAGGTTTTTAAGTTTTGCGTAGGAAGTTTCAGTGGTTGTAGCAGACTTGCCTGGGGTCAGTTGTTGAGGGTAAAACTATGATAAAAAGGAATTTGACTACGTGAGTTAGGGAAAGTTGAAGCCCAATTCATGAACAAACAGAAAAAAAAAGAGAAGATGATGAAGAGAGCATACCAGTTTCAGTTTTAGTTTCTGAGGTTCGTGTTTCTGTATGCACATGTTTCAGAAGGAATAACGTGTTGCTTAATCTACTACATAAGAGCTAAACAGCAAGTGATGTTAGTGTAGGTTAGTTCTGCATAAATCTGCTAACAAAAAAAAAAAGAAGAAAACCAAAGCAGAAATGAGTGTAAACTCTGCCACTATTTCCTCTCTGTATAATCGAATTCAGAGACAATGTAAATGCTTTGAAGGCTGAGCAAGGAGCTAAATAAGTTGGGGAAGTAGAAACCAAAGCAAGGAACTAAATAAAAGGACAAAACAGAACCAGATCATTTCTCGGTTGTATCAGCCTTGGGTTAGTTTCAAGTTTCAGTTTTTGTAGTTTTATTCAGTTCTAAAGGGTTATTGACCATGTTAACGTGGGGCTGTGTCAAAATTATAAGCCTGGTAATACACTTAGCTAGCTTACAACTCCTTGAGGAAAACAGTAAACAGGTTAAGAAACAGAAAAGAATGGAAATAGATAACAGATTTTGGGTTTGTGTTTTCAGTTTCCTGAAACTTTTACTCTCTGTACAACTCTGTTACAGAGGGTTTATAAGTACTGAATTGAGAAGTAAATGAATGTGAAGCAAACCTAATACACTACTAATCCACCCTACTGAGTTATAAACCTAACCATGTTACAAAATGAAGATGAAAACAGAAAGAAAAGTTTATCAGGTTTTTCTTCTCTTCACTTTTGGTGTTCCTTTTCTGTTACAGGATATTAATTACATCAGTGGGTGTAAAGGGATTGCCTAGATAGTTCTAGGATTAAAACTACACTAAATTACTCAACCAAATATAAACGGGGAGCACAACTGGTGAGTAAACAGAAGAACAGAAGTTCAGTATATGTTTCAATTCGATGAGTTCAAGGTTTCAGTTTTCTGTTTTCGTTGGGAAGAACTTCCAGGGATTGATAACCATGTTAAACTGGGTCTGTCTGGATTTATAAGCTTGGTAATACACTTGGTTAGTTGAGCAATCAAGTAAGGGAAATTGAAAATGAGATTAACAAACAACAGAAAAATGAATACAACAGTACAAGATTTCAGTTTTCAGTTCTTTTCACTTCAGGTTAGAACACTGTTAACCAGTTTCCTTGGTTTGTTTGAGGCTAATACGGTATTAAGATGTTTACTGAGTAGCTAGACAATGTGGGGGAAAGTAGAAGTCACATTTAACCAGTTAAAAGTAGGAATCCAGAAGGAATGCACAAATTCTGTTTTTATATTTCCGTGATGGCAGTTCTGTATGACTGAGCTTCAGAA
Organism: Limonium bicolor; assembly: GCA_023374045.1. Taxonomy (NCBI): domain Eukaryota; kingdom Viridiplantae; phylum Streptophyta; class Magnoliopsida; order Caryophyllales; family Plumbaginaceae; genus Limonium; species Limonium bicolor. The sequence continues at coordinate 409,788,394 of CM041776.1, read as the reverse complement.
GTTTTAAAGAGAGTTGAATTGGTTAATAATGAACTCTAAGTATAGCTAATACCTTCAACTAAGTTGATGAAGCGTTTGGGAGGGTTAGACATCAGTTTGATACAACAAAGTTGAGGTTAGATAAGGTGCAACCATGCTGGTTGTTTTCAGTTTCTGAAATTTGTAACTTCTGTAAAATGAACTTCTCGGGTTGTTAGGGGATTGTCTTAGTCAATCCAGAGTTTAAAATAAAACCTGACTAATGTACTTGGGTAGAGGGGGATTCACTTGGGGAAAATTAAACACCATTCTGACAACCTAAATATGGAGTTAATGATGTTGTAACAGATTTTGTATTTTCGGTTCTGTAAACCCTGCTTCTGTATAACTGGTGTACATGGGTGTTATCAGGTGATATTAATTGATATGACCCCAAACCCTCCTAATGTATCTAGCTAAACTTATGCACATCTTGGGAAGTTTAGACTCCCTTATACACATTAAAAGTGTTATAATATAAGGTTATGTACAAAACCTTGTTTCAGATTTTGAAACTTTTGGACTGCTGTATAAGTGGGTTTAGGAATAATCTATGATCTCTATTATCATTAAACAAGGGTTTAAAACATGACCCACCTACTTAGCCAGGAGAGAATACATTTAGACCAAGTTAAATCTATCTTACAGAGCAACATGTTACACGTTGACGCTAAATGCTCTAAAACATTAGCTAGGACAAAGGACTTAGTTAACATGTAAAATAAAGGTGTGAAGCCCTAGGAGTAACATAAAGTCTAACACGTGGAATTCCTAAGGTTAATAAAAGTTGAACATTCACGGAGATTTATCTAGGAAATACACACCCGTTAATAATTTAATAATTCGGGGAGTGTCACAAAGGTTTCACATGAAATCATGAACTGACACATTGTTTGTATTAACGCTAGGGCCGTAGCGAACTCCGACCAGGATTCCGTGTGTGAGACTACTTGCTTCTGATCCAGGTATGGACATGTGTGGTTCGTATGTTGTCGTGTTACCGGCTTGTGTGCTGCGTACCTTGTGTGTGAAATGACAGATTAAAGCATGAACTTGGATTGCTTGCCTATCTTGCCTATGTGATTTTATATCGTTGTTGCATATTACTTGCGCGCACACAGTAGTTTAGTCCCTTTCGCGTTTGGAACTTTGAGATGAGACTCAACGAACTATGTAAACAAAGAAACTACATAAAGGGAAAACTACACGAGAAACACAACGACTATGAAAACAGAGAAAAACTCTATAAGGGGAACTCCTCTAAACCATTGAGGACTACTATGACACCCACT